>CM060257.1:12847500-13180000 GCA_030684275.1 Acipenser oxyrinchus oxyrinchus
AGTTAATACAACGTTTAAAGTCAGCATGACTCCAATGTGGGGAGTTTCGTCAGCAGGGGATATTTATGGGTTACATTTATCTGGCGCCAGCTCTCTGGGGGCGTGGTCCATTCAGGCAGAATTTAGAATGCCTTGCTGATGGATTAACGACCATACAGAAACCGCAACATATCACGTACTAACGGGCTTGCATTGGACAGAATACAAATTATACATGTTTCTTTTTCAGCAAAAGAATAGTCCAAGTAAATACTGTATTTAAAGTAACTCAAGTTCATCCAAGATTAATATTCAAATTGATACAATAGTTTGAACTTTGGACCTTTTAACAGTAAATGCTTGAAATGAGGTATATGCATTTAAAAATTATTTACTTATAAAAAAAAGAACGAATCTCTTCATTTTGGTCAGGAAAGAAAAATATATACATGGTACACTGAAAACAATATTTTTTTATTTTAAATTATCTCTTCATATCATAAAGGCAACACTGCAAAGATGTCATTTCGAAAATAAATAATTCAAATACATTTTGTTTTCAAACTTGGTATACATGTTTGTGTGAAAAATCAGTAGCTTAACTTTACTCTCTCGCCAAAACGGCGAGACAATGAATGTCAGGGGGAATCAGTTCCATTAAGGGTGCAACTTTATAAAATATAAAGGCAGGGCTTTCTCTACAAATTTATAGTTGCAGCATTTTATACAGCCAAAATCTGAAAATATACCCTAACTTACTTTACTGTACAAACAAAAGTTTTAACCGGCATACAAGGTAATATCGTTACCTCATTATATATATATATATATATATATATATATATATATATATATATATATATATATATATATATATATATATATATATATATATAATTTAACAACCAGTTTATCAACATATAAAATTACATTTATATTCCAACATCAAAAGTGAGGTCATTTTCGAAGGCACCTATTCGTACAAATGTTTGAAAAATATGCTACATCGCTGATTTCAAAATTTCAATTACTGCATTAAAATTAATAACTTAAAAGAAACCGTAAATCTTAAAAGTATTCAAACCATGATCGTTGCTTTGGATTGCAGTGGTCTTTAAGAATATTGCCATAAATATTATTTTACAATCTACACGAAAAATATTGTGGTATAAGTCTACCAGAAGACATAACATGAAAAAAAAACACTTTGGCAGAATACAATAGGATTAAAAAGACTTTTTGCTGTAGATACACAATGATCTGTGTTTAATATAGTTCAACATGTATACTGCGTTGACGTATCTTTTTATATACAAAACCAGTCCAATGATATGTTTGTTTTCAAGGGGAACCTCAGCATCTCTTTCAGTCATTCTCAGCCTCAGTGTCAATAACACGACAGTTTTAAAATATTGCCCCAGCGCTCACTGCTGAATTGTGGTGGTGCAACAGTGGATTGGGCTGTAGATGCGGTACCGAGTTCGAGGACGGGTACCAGGAATAGTTCCCTACGAATGAAGGCGCAGTTGTGTTAGGAGGGCTGTTGCTCTGTGGCAGGCTGTTTACAGTGTTCATTCTCTGACTCTGTGGGAAGTCCCAGGCGACCGAGGCCGAAGGGGAGCTGCAGGGCGGAGACTCGCCGGGTCCCGCGTGTTGATCGGTGGGAATCTCGCCACTCTTCCACAGCTTCTTGAATTTTGAACGTCGGTTTTGAAACCAGATTTTAACCTATAAAATAAAACAGAACCCCAAATGATTAACACCCGCATCCACTTCTGTTATCCGATTACACTTCTCGCTGTAGGCCTATTGCCAATTAAATAATACATAAATATCAAATATCTGTCAAAGTTTGAATAAAGGGTTGATGTAACCTTATCCAAATAACGTCGTAAACAGTAAACCCAATTCACTATCCGTATATCTCAATTTAAATTAGATTATTAACGGCAATTCATGTATTACCATGTCATAGAAGCCTTACACTTAAAATGTGCATGTGCATTTTGTTACCAATTACTTATCTTACGCATTCACATTGTAACATTGCCGTATTTTCTGCACATATCACACTGTAACACGTTTGCCACTCATAGCTTCCGGTCAAATAGCTAAATAAATGTTTCATTTTTGCATTTGTCACCACAGTCGTACCTGAGTTTGTGTAACGCCTAAGGAAGCAGCCAGCTCGGCTCTTTCGGGTAGCGCCAAATACTGGGTCTTTTGAAATCGTCTTTGAAGCGCCGCCAGTTGGAAACTCGAATAAATCGTTCTCGGCTTTCTAACTTTCTTTGGCTTGCCGTTCACCATCCGAACTTCAGGTTCACATTCTTCTTTATCTGCAGTAAAATGCATACAATAAATGCACTGCCTATACTCAGGCGATTCTTGCCTCACACTCTTAAATTCCGTGTATTTAGGTTGTAAACATATATAAATCAGTTTGCTTTTACATTAACATTAAAGAGAGAAAAAAAACACAATAGTAACAAATACTAATAATAATCTGATAGAAATCCTGTAAATCACAGGTTAGCCTATGCAGCTTTTAAATAATAATAGTATCGATTTACCTGCATCAGTATGTGTTGGCGACGAAGATGACCCATATGGACCGTATGAATTATAAGAAGTACTAAACCCAAGCTCGTACGGTTTCGTGTTGTAAGGAACGCTGCTCAAGCCACTGGCATGGTACTGGTACGCGCTGAGCTGTCCATACGGCGATCCTCCGCAATGTCCAGGCTGTTGGTTATTGTAGTAACTGCTGTCCGTAGCTGTGGACACTGGTAAAGTCGGCGATTCCTGGGGTTTGTGCATGCTGTGGTAGCTGTTCGAGGTAATCTGGTTCGAATGCATATCTGCAGCTAAACTGTCAAAAACTCCAGTCATCGTTTTACCAAAATACAAAGAAAACTTTACCCCCAATAAATAATTGACATGCACACACACACAAAACTGTCTTTAAAATACAGCAAAAACAACTACAAAAAAAACCTTGGAAATTAACAAAAGTCTGTCGGTGATTTTGATAACATCCTCATGCCAGTTTATGAGAAGGACAAAGCTGCACCACTACCAAGATCCCTGACTGTCTGCTGCCAAGGACGCTGGCGGGCGGGCATTTATCCAGTGTCACGTGCTCGTCAGGCTGCGGCAGCCAATAAGAGTTTTTTTATGGATCAGTTCCACAGATTATACACTCCTGCGCATCGTAACCAAATTCTGAGCTACATGTATACATTTTTATTTAAAAAAAATCAATGCACAAATATATTTTCACTAATACATATTTAAAATCAGCCAATGGTGATATATTACTTGTGTGCGTGTGTATGACAGACAGGGTGCTGGGGAAGATCAGAACACACGTATACAAATTAAACAACTATAAGAATATGTTTCTATACGATACGGTATAAGCCATTGGTTACATATCCTGTGAATTATTACACTGTTTTCTTCTCCTAAATAGGTAAAGACTATAGGACTATAGGTAGGTTGTTAAACTGATGTTGGTAATTTTATTATGACTAATGTTTAAAGGGAGTCAGAAATGTTTAAATTGATTATGGATTTGCTGATTAAGTGCACAAATATATTTTAATCCATTTACATTTTAACTAATAAAAAACATTAAAAGTGCACATGTTCAATAAAATAGTCAAATAAACTAACCCAAAAATACAACATTTTTTTTAAAGTAATGGTAATCGCCTAAAATATAACAAATACAACAGCCAGCACTTTAAAAGACAAACAAAAAAACAAACAAAAAAGGCATACATCGACGGTCTCCTGGTATATCAGAGTTTCATTTTATTATAAACGTTATATAAACGTATTTTACTGAATGTTTGGGCTGGTTCATTATTAACACAATTCAATAGCATAAGACTTATAAGAGTAATCGATTAGCCGTTGTTCTCATGCTCTGCTCAACCCATAATAACATTTCAATATTAAAAACACATGTCACATTAAATCTCCTTATCGAAATAAATTGAAAGAAAATTGATCTGCATCCAACTTGCTCTGGCCCATGGTTCTCCATTTTGTCCATTTGGAAATACTGTAAGTGTTCTTGTCTTACGACGCCACCTGGTGGCCATCACTAACTTTAGCAGTTTTTGGTTTTGTCGGCAGACAGACAGTGTAATCATACCGAGGCGCCAGCCCTCTCAAACTCACAGGTGAGCAAAATAACAATTAAAACCCGCAGCATTATACCAGTGCTTACCGAAGCTCGGCTTTGTCGCTAAAAATACTTGTTTTAACGGCAGTGTATTGCAAAACAAGTTACTGTCATGGAAAACATTTTCTCTCAAAATCCTTTAAAGTTATTCTGATATGTTGTTTGCTTTGTTTACTGGGGGCGTTTAGCGCTGAATTCTTAAATTTGATCACTTGTACAAAGCAGCATACTCACATGTTATATGCCTATGAGTGCATTATGGGGGTTTTGCAATCAGTTTTCATGGTTATTCATTAAACTGTTATAGGATTATGTTTAGGAATCTGAAACTGTATTTTATTCATAAAACAAGCACTCCCGAGTTAAACCTTTGTCGATAAGGCGAGTAATCATTAATATCTAAGCAATATAATAGTTAAACCAAAGATGCAAACACATGTAACACGGCTAAAATAGTTCTAAAATCTGCAGTAAATAATTGCCACGTTTACAAACATCTGTAAATATCGATATGGCCAGTCCTGTACCTCCTCATTCTAAACGGGCTTATCTCAAGTGAAAAACAAATGTTTTGTACCTTATTGACTTAATGGGATTTTTCAAAAGTTTTATTTTATTTAAATAAAGAAAAATAAATACATCTTTCAAAAGTAGCCTAACAATGTCCTGTTTAACATCAAATGTAATAGAAAAAAAGTGAAACGAAATCGACTGCTTTTTTTAAGCAGTACTATTACACTCTTCAATTTCACATTTAACCAAATTACACAAAGAAACTTCTCAATAGTATTTCACAGTAAATAAATGGACGACGAGGCTTCTTTTTGTTTAAAATAAATCACATTCAGTAACACTGGGACAAAGTATAGATTAAAACAAAACAAAACATGGGTCTGTTTTCAGTAGGCTATTTCTAGCACTGTAAAAAAAAAAAAAAAAAACTTAGACTTACGCACAAGCTAGGTGGACACGTGGTCACATTTTTCAGAAGCATGAACTCTCATCTCAATTGTTACATTATCGCGTCAGTACCATACATTGCTATATTTACTTCTCGTTTCGTTCGTATATATATATATATATATATATATATATATATATATATATATATATATATATATATATATATATATATGATAGGTACCAGATTTAAAACGCTGGAGAATAAAGCCCCTTTATGTCCTCGGAACGCATGTGTGACCTATCCCATTCTACCCTGCCTCATAAGTCTTGACCCGGCCGGGGGGCAATGTCTAAGGATGTTGCCCTGTATCAAAAAAGGTTCATATTATTGCCAATGGTAATGGTGTTTTTGTGATGCAGTAATTGATACTGTTGCTTGCCAACAAGAAATCGCCCTGAGACCACTGGAACACACGTTTAAATCTTGCACAGGTAATTTTGCACAGCTTTTCGCGTTGTTTATTCTATGATTTTAACTGTGTCTAACCATAGAGATTTGCCATGCTTGCTTGTGCTTTACCATGGTTTTGTTTAGAGGAACCTATTGTCTGCTACAAAAACAACACAATTCCAATAGGATTAAATAAAATAAATCCATACATAAATACACTACACGGGACCAAGATGAACTTTTCAGATATTATTTTATGGTGATGTCATTACTCTTATGTTTATGAACAGATCTAGAAACTAACATCGCACAAAAAAACTAAATTGTTCTATTTGTTATTTATGTATGTTATTGAAGCAAAAAGGTTACGGATGTAACCCTGGTTCCCTGAAAGAGAAGACGATCAACCAATACTTTTGGGATATGCCTGCCACAGGTCAGGTATTTACTGAGAATTTTATGTCACAGCTGCTGATAGGCTCCTCCGGGAAGTGACGTCCTCGCTCCCGCCTACCGAGGGATTAAGTAGCCACTCTGTGGAGATGACGTTCTCTTTTGCATCGAACCCACGAATGCGAGTGATGTGACCTTGCAAAGTTTGTTGGTCGTTTTCTCTTTCAGAGAACCGGGGTTACATACATAACCTATCGTTCCCTTTCAATTTGAAGACGACCACCAACCAATCCTTTTGGGAAAGTATGTCAAAGCCGTCGCAAGGGAGTGTGAGCAGACAGCAGATGAGGGACGTCTCGCTACCACCAAACTAATCTTTGTGGTGTGAGCGTGCAACCTCAAGGACCTTTGTGCCTAATGAAGGCATAGAGGGATCTACCACACTGAGTCGATAGAACCTGGTGAATGTATGCAGAGTAGCCCAGCTAGCTGCAGTACAGATATCAGTCAAAGAGGCACCTCTGAAGAGGACCCATGATGTAGCCACTCCTCTGGTAGTGTGCGCCACCCTCCCAGGTGAGGGTATGCCGGCGTTAGTATATGCAGTCGAAACTGTGTCCACAATCCATTCGAACAGTCGCTGCTTCGAAAAGACTTGACCCAGGGTCCTTTCACCATGACAGACGAAGAGCTGGTCAGACTGATGTAGTGCTTTCGTCCTATCCACATAACATCTCACCCGAACCGGGCAGCGGAAATTCAATCTCCGATCCTCCTCCGAAGAAAAAAGAGGGGAATGGAAAGCCTCTAGTTCCACTGATTGGTTCAAGTGGAAAGCCGTAACCACCTTACGGAAAGCATGCGCAACACCCTGAGATCTTGCAGAAACTGTAAAATAGTTGCTATAGGGCCAGGGTTCTCAAACCGCGGCCCATGGGCCACATACGGCTCGCATACACTTCACATTACCACTTACGAGAATGAACATCCAGCCTGTTTAAATTTTTTTTTTTTTTCAATCACTGTGAGATACACAGGAACACACAGAGGGGTGATTTTATCAAACAGGATCCCCCCACATGCACTGGAAACAAGTCTTCCTCAAAAAACCCCTTTTATGGCTTCTATATGGACTCTCCCTGCAGGTGTCAACAACATCCATGTCGAATCAGAATCAGTTCTTTGCTCAGCAGTATTTTGATAAGGCCAACTTTTTTGATTACAGTATTTCGAGATGGATGAATTTCTTACCAGAATTAATTTGAGACAACCAAAAGCAGCTTCTGACACCAATAATTCTACAGAAGACAAATCAACCAACATCGTCGTTGAATGCCAGTAAAAAGAAAGAAAAAATCTGTAAAGTTGGTGAAGGAGAACCGAGGTTTCCAGGATGGTTGGGAACTAGAATATTTTGTAGTTGAAAATAATAAGAAACCATTTTGTTTGCTTTGCAAGAAACAGATTGCAGTTGCAACAAAAACGTATGAAGCGAGGGAGAAGTTGTTACACTTGCCAGCTATAAAGTGTGTCAGCTAATTGCACAACACAAAAAACCCTTTACTGATAGTGAATTAAAGATATTCCTTGAAACTATCGGTCAGGAAGGGGAGTGGCCCAAATTATACTCGGAGGACTGGGTGTGTAACCTCGCATTTCTGACGGACTGGACAGGGCATTTGAACGAATTGAATATTGCAATGCAAGGAAATGGAAAACTGCTAACAGATCTCATGTGATTTCACACATTTTGAGAATTTGCAAGAAGCAATGTCAGCTTCTAAAGAGGAATGGGATACACATGAGTGACCTGCTGACTCAATTTGAACATCGTTTTCAGGACTTTGAAAGGGCTGCATCATCATTTTTTTTAAAGATCCCCTCAAATTTCCCATTTCACAGTGTAAAGACATTGCTTCAATTTTCAATGCTAACAGAGGGGCACTGGAGGAAGAGCTTATTGAACTACAGACAAGTGATTTCAATGTCACCAACTTTCCAACTCTGAGAATGTGGTAGAATGTGTCTGGTGGAGAACTACAGTTAGTTGCTGCAAAAGCAATATCTGTATTTGGTTCAACCTATGTGTGCAAGGCTACCTACTCTACTATGGGCTACATCATATCCAAATACCATTCAAAATCGACAGAGGAACACTTGGAAGCTGAACTGAGATGTGCTGTAACAGATATGGAAGCAGACTTTATGGCCGTGGTTAGGGACATGCAAGTTCACATGAGTCATCAGTAAAGGTAAAAAAAAATATATATGTTTTTTCATTTTATTACTAACATGCTTTTTATAACTGTGCAGTGTTTCTCTATTCTTAATGATGCATTGAATATGTGAACTGAAAAAAAAACTTGTGGTGGGGGGAATCTGTAAATATCCACAGTTGGAGTCTGCCCGGTTCTAGGTGCCAGAGGGTGCCTCTCACCTGACTGAGGAGATCCAAGCAGGATCTCCTATGGCTGGCCTTGCAGCAGCTGGCAAAGATTTGCGAACCAGATTCTCCTGGGCCATCTGGGGCCCACCAGGAGAACTGACGCCCCTTCTCTCCGAACCTTCTCTAGGAAGACCGGGAGCAACCATATTGGCGGGAATGCGTATAAGAGCGTTCTGGGCACTCGTGCGCTAGGGCGACGACGCCGAGTGGACCTCTGCAGCGGTGGAGGGAGAACCATACAGAGCAATGAGTCACCTCTGCCGTGGCAAAGAGATCGACTTGGGCCCTCTTGAACCATTCCCAAATGCTCTCTACCACCTGGGGGTGGAGTCGCCATTCAGACGGGTGAGGACCCTCCCTGCCCAGGTCAGTAGTGAACGGCTATGCGGTGCAACCTCAGGGACCGAAGTCCTCCCTGGCGGTTGACATATGCTACTACTGACATGTTGTCCGTGCGGACAAGAACATGTCTTCTCTGGAGCACCGGGAGGAAATGCTGGAGAGCGAGGTGAACTGCTCGCAATTCCAGCGTATTTATGTGTAGGGATGTCCAACGACCCATCCAGGATCTGCGGACTCCTCTGCCTGCCCAGACAGCACCCCCGAGTTGGATGCGTCTGTCGTCACCACCTGACGGCTGTGAATCACTCACACACAGGTGAGAGGCCTGTCTCCACCAGCGTAGGGCCTCCCAGCATATTCGAGACACTGTCAGACGACGGCGTCTGTCACATTTGGGGTGTACCCGGAAGGCACTGAACCACACTTGGATCGGGTGCATGTGTAGTAACCCCAGTCGGATGGCTGATGAAGCTGTGGCCATCAGACCCAGTAATTTCTGACACAACACCAGTTGTACTGTGGATCCCTGTTGAAACAGGGCTAGACAGTTGTGAATAGCAGCTACTCTGTCGTCCGACAGGTAGGCTCGCGTTGTAAAGGAATCCAGCCGGAGACCCAAGTAAACCCAAGTACTTTGCACCAGTATTAATTGGCTTTTGGACTTGTTGAGGGTGAGCCCCAGTCTTGCCAGATGCTCTGTCACAATCGCCCTGTGGGCCACTGCTCCTTCCTGCGACTGGGAGCAGATCAACCAGTCGTCTAGGTAATTCAACACCCTGATTCTTTGCAGATGCAAGGAGAGGCCGAATGGAGAGAGGCCGAATGGCAGCACGGAAAACTCAAAGACACTTCCCTGAAAGGCGAAGCGGAGGTATTTCCTGTGCGCGGGACGAATAGGGACGTGAAAATACGCATCCTTTAAAGCTGCATCCACACTGGACGCGAGCGATTCTAGCGACATGAGCGACACGAGCGAATCATTTAGAAGTCACTGCTGTCAAATGGGTGTATCCACACCAGCAGCGAGCGACGCGAGTGACATCGCTTTGAGAAAATTTGAGTCGCTAAAATAGAAGCTGTTTCTATTTTTTTTTTTTCATTGCGCGACTGGAATGAAACTGACCAGTCAGAAGCAAGGTTAACACCCCTGACACACGTCAAACACATCCCTCAAAACACATCACACCTCAAAACAAGATAATCATGGACGATGAAAAGTTAATTTATGAGGTGCAGTAGTATCCATTATTATATGATTGTAAATTGAACGACTACAAAGGCATCCAGAAGAAAGACAATGCCTGGGTGGCTTGCAGGTGGTGCATTTAGCAGCACCGAGACATTTTTTTTCTGATTATGCAAGTTGCATAAAAATAGGTTTATTAATAAGCAAAAATAAACTGGTGCATACATGCAGTCTACATGTCCAACATTTAAATGAAAAATGTGCACTTTTGCTGGCTTTTAAAAATGACATAAAAAAAGGTCATGCATTCCCAAAACTTGAACATGTGACCTAATTTTAAGCTATGGCTTTTATTTTGGTTTGTTTGTTTTTATCATAAATAACTTTTTGTTCACAAAATTATTCTGTGGCACAAATCCGTGATTTACATATGCATAAAGTTAAGTTTTGCAGAGATTCACCAAACAAACAAAAATATTATCAAGGTCCTTGTGACAGGGTGGCTAAGCCGGTGACGTCAGGCAGAAGCAGGAAGGTAAACACACACCAGGCAAGTACTGCAGTTAAAGTAAATGATAAAGACGCGGTGCACCGTTTTATTTTTAAATAACACAAATAAATAAAATATTTTAACAAAAAGAAACTTGCTCATAGAGCGAAAATAAATATTTAAACAAAACAAGTCTCGAACACAAAATATATAAAACACAGGTTAGGCTGGGCAGATTGCCTTCACTGTTCCTAGGCTTAGGCTCTGGCTCTGGCTCTGGCTCTGGCTCTGGCTCTCTCCTCTCTAACACCCACCCAGAGTGCAGCAAGCTGCAGGCTTTTATATTATGGCCGAGGGGTCTAACTGGCTAGTAAATTATTCCATTACCCCTCGGCCACAATCTGCACGAGTCTATTAATTACTGCTGTGGATGGGACTACCCAGCCATGCTACAAAAAAAATTGGCTACGCTGTCAAAATACAAAACAATAACAAACCCGCGCGTTTGCGTCATAAATAATAAATACATAAACAAACAAGCACGACTTTCGCCGTCATGCATTTAAATACAATAAAACAAATAAACAATACAAAATAACACAGGGGCAGAGGGGGAGACCCCTTTCTAAAATAAACAAACCCTGTACAGGGCTGCTCGCCCTGTTGCACAACCATTATTAGAGACCTTGCTGATGCAGTATAACTACCTTGTGTGTTGTTGCTGTGCTCAGTCTTGCCATGGTGTATGACTTTTGACAGTAAACTGTCTTCAGCAACCTCACCTTGTTAGCTGAGTTTGGCTGTTCCTCACCCAGTTTTATTCCTTCTACACAGCTGTTTCTGTTTCAGTTAATGACTGTGTTTCAACCTACATATTGAATTGATGATCATTAGCACCTGTTTGGTATAATTGTTTAATCATACACCTGACTATATGCCTACAAAATCCCTGACTTTGTGCAAGTGTACCTAGAAGAATTGATGGTGTTTTGAAGGCAAAGGGTGGTCACACCAAATATGGATTTCATTTAGATTTTTCTTCTGTTCACTCACTTTGCATTTAGTTAATTGATAAATATAATCTATTAACATGTCTATTTTTGAAAGCATTCTTACTTTACAGCATTTTTTCACACCTGCCTAAAACTTTTGCACAGTACTGTATATATATATATAGAATAAAACAAGTTGTCTTTCAAAAGAAACATCTCTTTTTAACAACAACTTGTTTACGCACTGCTTTTTCCAAACAGCTGAAGAAGGACTTGTAGTCTGAAACGTCCTGATATAATTGATTATATATATATATATATATATATATATATATATATATATATATATATATATATATATATATATATACAAGAATAACAAAATATCGCCTTTTTTAAATTAATTTAGTTGTTGCCAATGGTTTTTTACCCGTTTTCTCCCCAATTTGGAATGCCCAATTATTATTTTGTATCCCGGTTCATCACTGCAACCCCCTGGCAACTTGGGAAACGGAGGCTGGAACACGCATCCTCCAAAATGTGCTCCTGCCAATCTGTCATTTTTCACACTGCAGATCCACAGCGAAGCCACCAGACCTATATATCAACACAAATTTAACTGCTTCTTTGTGGTGCCTTCCTCTGCTGTAGGCCACATTGTCGGAGTTCAGCTAGGCAGCGGGAGTGAAACTGAGCTACAGCAGAGCAAGCAAGGTACCCCGAAACAGCAGGAACTTTGTAGCTTTGTCTTTGCAATATCTGCATAGCCTGAGTTAAAGCTAAAGAAAACAAGCAAATAAACAAAGCATCTTCAACACCAGTTAATGTCGTTTGTGCTAATAAGGTTTTAGTTAGAAACAGAAGCAGATTGTTAGCAAAAAAAAAAACACGTCTCAGTCTAGTTGACAGATGTTTCAACAGGCGTCTTAGCTGTTGATATAACTGAATGGTATAATTACATGGTGACTGTCACTGTAAAATAATGACATGGTGTAACAGTCTATGATGGTAGGCTTGATTTATTCCATTGTTGCTATATAAATAATAAACAGATTTGCACGCAGTCCTTTCCAAGCAGCTGGTCCCACGGGTGTCTCAAGACACTCCACTAACCTCATATTTATTTATTTTGCAGACACCCTTATCTAGGGCAACTTACAATTGTTACAAGATATCACTGTATACAGATATCACATTATTTTTTACATATAATTACCCACTTATACAGTTGGGTTTTTACTGGAGCAATCGAGATAAAGTACCTTGCTCAAGGGTACAGCAGAAAATGTCCCCCTACCTGAGATTGAACCCACAACCCTCCAGTCAAGAGTCCAGAGCCCTAACCACTACTCCACACTGCTGCCCTGTGTCTGAGGAGTGACAAGCCAGGGTAATGGGAGGGACATAACAGGGATTCTTTAAATGACGACAGTGTCTGCTCTGATGCTTTAGGTCGGGGTCACACTGGTCCAAAATATAAAGAGTTATGTAAAGAGTTGCTAAGTTACGTGGAGTGCAAATACAACTCCTGATCAAAGTGAAAACGTATCACAATTATTGCTTAATCCCTTTAAACTGGCAATAACAGGATATGACTGTATTTGTTCCCTTTGTTGAAATGACCTATTTTAAAGATGTGCTTCTGACTGCAAATATCGAGTTTCCTCTTGTGACCAGTCGCTGTACATGCAGGTCCCATTTAATAGGAAACTGCATGAAGACGGTTTAGGAATATTGTCTATCTATAACCCCACAATGTCTCAAACCTGCCCTGGAGGGCTCAGCCTCTCTAGGGGGAGGAAGCAGGCTAGTTTCCATTACTGTCAGCTAAAAGTTTACTGGGTTTTTTTAACAAATTAGAGTAAAACTGGTCAAAAAGAGTCACTTAAATCTTGAAATTAATCTAGGGTAAACATGATAACCTTTTGCTAAATGTAATACACAAATATAGCAGCAGATGGCAGTATAGCACAAGTAGAGAGTAGGACCTATAAAGGCAGCAGTGGTTGCGCTTGGACACACGTGCTTCACAGGATTCTTTTAAAAACCGTGTAAGGACAATGAAGGCACGTGTTCTTATTTGTAGGCTGTACATGTGCATGATATATAATGGTTTTCAATTCGTAATATACTTTATATCCTTTTTGTAAGTTAGCAAAAGAATATCTTTTCTTAGGAGGCTGTGTGGTCCAGTGGGTAAAGTCCAGGACTTGTAACTAGAAAGGAACTGGTTCAAATCTCACCACTGACTGATTCACTGTGTGACCCTGAGCAAGTCATTTAACCTCCTTGTGTTCCATTCTGCGGATAAGATGTTAAATCAATGTCCTATTGTAAGTGACTCTGCATATAATGCACAGTTGTTTGTTCAAGAAGATGCAATACAAAATATTGTAATCTGGGCAACATGAGACAATATCATTTTCTTCCTGAGTGCAAAATGTAATGGTCTTAAAGGTTATATCAGTTATTTATTCCTCCAACAAGGATAAAAACACACATGGGAGGCACCTTCATTTTGCAGGCCTGAAGATCATTGCATTGGGAAAAATAAAAAAATGGAAAAATTGTCATTCACAATTTACATTCAATTTTTAAGGTTTGTGTTACATATATTTACAAACCGGAATATTATACTTACAAGCAATACACACTTTGGGCAAAATACAAAAATAACAATCATTTCAGAAAGTATTGAGACAGTTTCAACAGTTTACAAATAGTGGAAATGCCATGCCATTTCTGTATTGTTTCTGTATCCTATCAATGGTAGGCACAGAGATCCAGGACTGCTTTATGGGGGGGGGGCTTTGAAGTGTGAGGACAGTCCTGTATTTATTTACTGTTGAGGTGGCACAGCCTGTTCAGCAGTCCAAATAACACCACACAATTACCGGATGTCTGTGGAGCTTCATGAATCATTCCTGATTCAGTTTTATCGCCACTGGAATTCCTTTGTGTGAGATGAGGCAGCTACCAGAGTGGCTTAATATGGCATACTTGTACTCTGAGAGCCCAGACTGACCTACCGTCTCATTGCATAAAATAATGAAAACACATACAGTAATTCTATCGGCTTTGGGAAGGAAGGGGTCACGTGAGAGAATTCACTGTTAGTCTTCTATACTGTAGATCAGAATACGCAATGTGAAAGAGCCTACCTGTTAATATTTATCTTTAAACAAACTGCTACTTTAAATTTAAATCATTTTTATGGGATCTGTGGAGTGCATCCGTGGTCTCTTTCAACCTTGAAAGCTGATCAATGTGTAACAGAACCTGAAAACTTCCTTCCTTCCTCATAAATGAGCTTTGTCCGGTCTTAGCAAGCAGTGTGAGGCGGCATAACTTAGCATTCAAGTAATGGTGCGGTTCCAAGGAATAACCTTAATCTCTTTACGTTCAGTGCTGACACAGGGAATAAACATTTTTCACTTGGTATTTTCTTAATTAATGTTTTTTGTGCAGAAAAATAGGAGAGAAATAAAGTAAATAAATGGGGGGTTTCAATTCAACAAAACATTTAGATTCATAGTCACCTTGGATTTCCATTAATACTGTTATATGCGGTAATGTGCATCACACATTGACCTGTGACTGCACATAAATGCAGCAGCATTCTTTGATTTTTACAAAGCACATTAGCAGAGAAATTCCATAAATCTACCCATTCAGAACATTTTTTGTAGTCATATCAGTAAACATTGTTATCATTATGATCTTGTGCCTTACATATCCACTCCTTAAATTAAATACTGCATTAAAAATGACACGTCTAAAGAGCAAGAGTGGAGCAAATTTCTGGAAGTCTATTAACCAAACGAGACCCTACCTGGTCTCTATAACATGTATTGACATGACATGTATTTTCTATTTCTTCTGACATTTTGTTCACATGTGTCATATATTAATTACGTTTTGCTGGCTAAAAAGGTTCAGAACTGGCATTGTTGAGCTTTTAAAGCAGGTGAAGCTTGCTGGTTGCAGTCAGTTTTGTAATGCTTCTTTCAAGGGGTGGATCAATTATACAGAAAATCAGCTAACCAGACTACCTACATCCCCATTAGTCCACTTACTTCCTGTTGTACTGTATTTAAATGAACCATCAATTACATTCATCAGTCACCAGGCAATAACATTAACTGATACATTTTTAAATCCATTTGACAAGCATCAAAAAGCATTTCTAATAAAGCCAGATCGCTTCTTAATATCTTTAGGTGACGGATCAATGTTTGTGATCCGCCCCTTCACATCTGTGTCTTCTTACTGTAATCTAACAGCAGTGAATCAAACAGTATGTGTCAATTCAAGTCCCACATACTGTACAGTCATGGAAAAAAAAGCAGTTCCAATTGTTTATTAAATTCAGCTAGCTATAGGTACTGTATAAAAGCTAACTGCCTCCATAAGTTGTGGGTCACTCTACTGTCCACAGAAATGCAAAAAACATTCTGAAGGCACTGTGTAGCACTGTAAAGAAAATGATCCCATGGCAGCATTGAGAATGAACTTAGGCAGTTGGTACATGATTATAGTTATTTCTTTTACAGGGATTATGTTTTCAATTAGAGTCAGGGTTTGAAACGACATGGAGAACAGTAGCATCACCAGCACTGCAGTACAACATCAGGTAACCTGACTAATGTGTGTGTTTGTGGTGGGGGGGGGTTCTGGTTAACTGTTTTATTTGTGGAATCGACCAACACTATGAATGCATCAAGAACACATTGTGGGACTGAAAAACGCTGCAAGCTCCTAGCTTTGCATGCTTTTCAGTATGAACCTTGTAGCAAACCCCAAATTAACATCTAACACATGTTAAAGAGAATGTTTTATTGGGAATAGGTCGTGGTCTTGTTAATTGACAATCTGGTTCATAGATTTTCCTGTATACTCAGCTAACAAAAGCTACACATAAAATATAGTGTAATGAATGAGTTTTTGTTTGGGATATAAACCAAAAGAGTATCTAGAAAAAAAAATGAAGCTGTGAATAGAAAATCTACCCCACGTACCCAACTGCACTGAAGACCTTTCCACTGTGTGTACAACACAACAAACAAAATAATGTCCCAGCAACACAAGTTTAAGCTTGTGAATTTAATTCACAAATGAAGGGAAAAAGCAAATATATTTTGGTAAGTTTGGCTTTTCCACTGTTTTGTCCCTACCTGTGCTGTGCTATGGAGTAGAGGGAGGGGGAATCAACACAGTTTAAAGCCCATTTTGCCGTTCACAGAATATTTTCTTTGCTTTTGTCTCGAGTCGGTTGAAAATGAGAAGTTTGTCCTGATCTCTGTCTTGCAGAGTTCAGTCTGCACTAGAGTTATGTATATCCAGCAATTTCATTAGTGCTCAAATGAAACACAGCTTACAAAAATAAAAGTAACGAATGATCTGGAAATGTGAAGGTAAAGGATTCATTAGATTGAATAAAAAGTTATTTGAAGATCCAAATTAAACCTTATGATTGTTATCATCTGATTTAGAAGAAAAAAAGCAATGATGTTTTCTTGTGTACTTTTATATTAGGTTGAAACGCTATACTGTAAATATCAAATTTTTGAATGACTTACTATTCCTATACAAAATTCTAATGAGGCTGTATCTTGGGGTTAAAAATTTAAACATCAAACGAAAGGGAGTGCATGAAGATGTGTCTTTGCCCATTACACCCGTCTTGTAAACTCACTGGTTATGCCAGTGTAAGGTTTTGTATAAATTGTAATCATTTTATTTACCCCTTTAAATGGCAAAGAAGTGAGAAATGAAACCAAGCGATGGTTCAGGCAGGGAACTCACTTTTAATCAGTCAATCAACTGAAGCTTATTACGCGTTGATAACCACACAACTGTCAATCAAAATAGCAGTACCTTATTGCTAACAACGTAAGTACTTGTCCAATGATCATCAGGGAAAAGATTCAGAACTTACCTGATCCATTACCTCCCTGCTGTGAGTTAGAGTGCACCTCCTCCTCCCCAGCCTCCACCTGTTTTTGGGCTTCCTCTAAGGGGGAGGGCAGCTATCTGCGTCCTGCCCTTGGCTTTCTTACAGTCAGCCTCTCCACTTATCACTGGAAAGATTTACAGGCAGGGGTTCCCCGAGGCGAGGCCAAAGGCCAAAGATGTATTATATGTTAAATGTGTTATGCTAGAATGTATAATATGCATCAAAGTGTTACCGTGTCTGATCTGTAAGAAATATTTTATCTATCGCATGAGTTCTGTGACAAATCATTGAGGCTCCATCTCTGTAGCACGCAGCCAAAAGGTGCTGCATATCTAAGAATCATGAGAACAAACTGGTTCTTTTGTAGTTCAAAGAACAGTTGTGATCTCGTGTTTATGCATGGGTTGTTTCTACTTAAGCGGATTTTGAGCATAGATGCGAACCACAATCAATCCAAATAAAACTGATTCTAAAATGATTTATTTCTTAGTAGACGCCCTTATCCAGGACAACTTACAATTGTTACAAGATATCACATTATTTTTACATACAATTACCCATTTGGGTTTTTTTTGCTGGAGCAATCCAGGTAAAAGTACCTTGCTCAAGGGTACAGCATCAGTGTCCCCCACCTGGGATTGAACCCACGACCCGCCGGTCAAGAGTCCAGAGCCCTAACCACTACTCCACACTGCTGCTAACCAACAAAACTTCCGCCTAAAGGGGTCATCACCTGTATTTCGTTGTGCAGAGGCGTTCAGAATCCTCCCACCTTCCCGAATGCTATCTGTCGAGACCTGTAGGTTGACCTGCAGCTTCTGTTGTGATTGCGTTATTTAATGTCTTTGGATTTGCTTTGTTCTTGAATTAAACTCCTTTGATTGAAGATTACCTGAAAAAAAGACATTATTTTTAAGAAGAAAATGAACCTATTACAAGTTTAACACACAGTCAAGTCATGATATCATAGAATTCCTGAGGAGTGACCTTTTAATTTGACTTTGCTGTTAAAAAAAAAAAAAAAAGGTTACAAGTAATAAAGTGGTTTTCACCATATCTCTCCCTGGTGAGGCTGGTCAAATTATATTCCTCTTTCTTAAAAACCTACATCACCTTATTATGTGGTGTTGTCTTTCCTAAGAAATAATTTGTGTTGCATGCCATAACACTACCAATAGGGTGTCACTGATTGAGTCTGCTAGGTGTTCAAATTGATCTAGAAGAATACAAGACCATTCTTCAATGATTACCGTCTCTAATTCTTTCAAGGGCCTTGGGATAGAAGTCTGCAGTCTGTACAACATCAATGGAATCTCCTGTTCAGCCAAGGGCCCTATATCAGCCCTCTATCAAAGTCACTCAGATTAATTTCTTGTCCAACCCTACTACAAATACACTATGTAAACCATCTGAAAGACAATTACTTGATGCGATGCAAGTTTTAGTGTTTAGTGGAGCAGTTTCAGATACATGTTAATAGAGGGCCTGATGAATGTGAGCTCTGTCATTAGCAATGGTTTACAAGCTCTCAGCTGCTTTACTCACTCATTCAAACTCAGGCGTTACCCTTGTGGTGTATAATTACCAGTCACAAGTTTGAGAATCCAGCAGTGTAATCTGCAGTGTAAACATTTTATTTTTTGGGGTTCTATTATGATGCAAAGGCCCATTTTCTGAGATGAATAAAATAATAACAGCGGAAAACAATCAAGAAACCCTTTTACAGGAATGTGTGCAATGAATGGGTTATACATTAACATAACGGCCACAAATTGTTTACTGTTACCCCTCCTGTAGTGTTCAATTTGAATTTATCTTCAGAACTATATAATTAATTGCAAAATACCGGTAGTTATAAAACACAAGTTAGTCAGATGTTACTCTACACTATTGAAATTTCTATTAATTTGCATTATTTGAATAACTATTGATCTTTTTGTTGTTTTTTAACAATAACCAGCCCACTGTCAGCACTCTCAGCTTACCTCCAAAAATAAGAAGTGGTTATACACCTTATACCCCCACAAACCTGTACACTTGACTACCTCTACCCATAACATTTGTTTTCCTCTCAGAAACTTGCCTTCAGAATAGTACTCACTACCTGTTGTCTGTCATTACTCAGAACCGAATCCTGGTGATTAGTCTGGTAAACAAACACGGATGAATGTGTGTTTGCTACCTAGCAACCATGAATCTTCAGAAGCTCAGAGTGAGCAGAAATGAGCTGTTTGTTACAGCCTTGCAGCAGGAACAGGGTGGGTACTGGCAGTAGGCAGTGGTGAATGTTCATTCATGACTTGTTAAAACATGTTGCTTTGCAAAACCACTGAATAGCATCAGGATACACCTGGACCGTTACTACTGTATTAGGTGTAGATATGACACACAGTGTTTGTTTTTATGTTTATGCAAAATGTGAGGTGAATAGCCTCACATGATAAAACATGTTATTTTCAGACTAGGGCCCCTAACAACCCCAGACAACAGAGACAGTCTCATGGTACAGAATACCGATGTCAACCAAACAGTACACTTTTTATATATAAAATACAGTAGAATATATTGTAAGATTATTCCTATGTTGATAGTGCTGAAGCATGAAGTTTCAGTTCTTCATAGAGTCAGTCAACTACCTCATTTTGCAGTTGTTTCCATTTTAGTAAAGAGGAACCAGGAATTTACTCTGTAAATTCAAATAATTAATTAATTACAGGAGCACACATGCATATAGGTTGAACAGTACACAGCCAAACAGTGCCAGGATCAGATTTCATCATGTCCTTGTTGAGTCTTGATCCTGTTTCTTTCTCTCTCCATCTGCTGTAAAACAGAACAAATATAGGTCACCAGTCTTGCAGTAATAGTACAAAAGACTCCAAATGTATCCTGTGAATATACATATGAAATATTGCCCTGTCCAAAATTGCTTGGGCAACAAAACATCTACTGTTTAACAGGTTAAGGGTGCTTCTCATCCAATCAGGCCCCCAAAGCGCTCTACAAATATTGACTTGGCTATTTATGACTATTATAAGGAGGGGGGGAACCTACAGTGTTATGGATTTACATAACAGGAATATACATCATTGAATTAAATATAAAAGGCATCATGTCACCAGCAAGCGTGTCTGTGGGAAATAACTTACTTCAAAATACCCTGTATAAAGAATATAGCCAGGCTACGCCACATTATGTTTAAAGAAAATAAGGAATTCTATCTAATTATATTTTATTCTTATTACAGCACACAGGTTCAAGGCATCAGAGGGGAACAACCAGCCCTCAACCCACACCAAGGAGGACAACTAGCCCTCAACCCACACCAAGGAGAACAACTAGCCCTCAACCCACACCAAGGAGAACAATCAGCCCTCAACCCACACCAAGGAGGACAATGGTAAGTATAAATCAATTAGTTTTTTTTATTTAGGCAGAAAATAAAAATAAAAATCAAGAGATATAAAAAGGCAACAATTAAATATAGAAAGCGAATTATTGCTAGATATTGCACTTGCCCTGGCTGGATCTCCGGTGAAGGACGTGGCTCCAGTCTCCTGCCACCCAAATTTAGTATAATCAATTACCATTTCCCCAGCAGGGGGCGCCCCTCCACCACCGGGTCTGAGCCAACAGATTAAATAGCTCCGAGCCCTCTCAATCTTATTTCCGGGTTGATTAAGTCAGAGTTCTATTAGAGCTGGGCCTCCACATTCAAAGCCTTTAGATAATCCATTCCCAGCTCCTTACATGAAAAGGATCAAGAATAGTGCATTTACTTTCTAAATAATGCAATAATTTCTCAGTTATACTTGTTATATCTACGTGTACTATATTGTAAATATAAAATAGCCTCCCCTCTTCACAGATTACAAGTTAAAAACAACAAGTAATTTTAATTACTAAAAATGCGATTGCTATAATTACTAGAATAAATATCCCCGCCTAATTTGCTCATAAATAATGAATCGGTAGCAACAAGTATATCGAAGCAGGAAGTACCTCCAACAGCAAACAGATCTAGCAACAAGTACATCGAACAGCAAGTAATGAACGTGCAAGTTGAAGACGTAGCAATTTGAAAGTAGCCTGCGAGCTAAAAAGTGCTTAACTTATTTAAACAATAAACATCAGGAGTAGCAAGGTATGCATATAGCAGCAACGATACAGCAATGAATTGAAAACACTTGGCTTTTGTTTCAGCAGCTATAGTATAGCAACGTCCCAATCCCCGGCTCTCGGTAGCTCTCCGTCCAGTAAAGCAGGGGTCTCCAACGCTGGTCCTGGAGAGCCCCTGTCCAGCAGGTTTTATAGGTGTCTACATCATGGCTAAAGATCTGGAACACCTGTTAATCTTGACTAATTAAGCCAATAATTGGTTCAATTAAGTAACTGAGAGATTGGTTGAAATGAAAACCAGCAGCCCCAGCAGCTCTCCAGGACCTGGGTTGGAGACCCCTGCAGTAAAGTGCACAGTGCTTCCCCGCTGGTCTCAGGCCGACGGCGCATCTTTCTCATTCTCTTTTGTTTTTTCTGCTCGGCTACATCTTCCAGCACCTCACTCTCATCCATATGCAGGATCCGATGGCAATCCAAATCTCTCCTTTCTCTCGGTTGTATGCAGACTGTAGTGAGTGGCTAATTAAACACTGTTTGCACCTGGAAATCAATGAACAAGTCGTTCACTTCTTACGATTCATTTAAAATGACAGTTGGTCTGAGGAATGTCCAGCAGCAGTGTGCAGAAAACACAATCAAATAGTGAATTACAATAAAAACAAACAGAGTACATAAATCGTGGTCAAAATAACAAATCAATTCAAATAAACACATTGTGAGAAGAAAAGAAAAAAAACAATTAAATAAAACTCAAAAAGTCATAATAATAATAATAATAATAATAATAATAATAATAATAATAATAATAATCTACACGCACTTTTGTCCCCTTTTTGCATTGCAAAGAGGTTAGTTTGGATTCACCCCTGGGAATGATAAACAGCCACATATAGAACTATTGTGTGCCAAGAAAAATAAATCAAGACAATTCACATACCTTTAAAACACTGTAAAGATATTTATATACTTTTTACTGAGAAATACTAACATTTCAGAACAGCATGGTTCAGGAGTTTTGAAATATATTTATTCAAGTTGACAGTTGTGGAAAACTCAGAGCAGTTGGTTGCTCTGCTTCCATGTTAAAAACAAGGTAAGTTTATATTCTAGCTACATCCACCAATGAATTATAAGCTATTCTGAACTCCAAAGGGTATATCATCTCTTTGTAAGTCAAGTTAACTATTATGATCTGGACATATGGACCTTGTCACTGTTCTTACCATCTGTTATCAGAGGCCTGGCAGTAATGTATAAATCCCTTCACATCCTGACAACAGGCCTGCAAGTACCTTCTCCTGCACAATCGAAAGGTTCTTTATGGCTTTGGTTTTCAAGGAGAAAAAATCTTGGCTTCCAAGTGAAGCCAGGAAAATCTCATTGTAAAATCATACCATTACATCAAGAGCAAAATTCTTCAGACTGCTGAAGTGAGCAGCCCACGTCATCGGAACTAAAAAAAAAATTAAAAAGTCACGCTTTCTGCATGCATTATCGCTGACTATATGAATGCAAAAGTTCTGTGGTTTTAGTCTGGACCTTTGGTAGAAAGTAGTGTTTGAATTGCTTGTTTGTATTGAACTGCTTTGTTGTTTCTTGTTGCAATGAGGGTGGATTGTTGTATTTAATGCAGTCATTTTTTTTTTTAATATATAATTAATTCTAATAGAGATATTCCACTGTGGTTTATTAAAACAAATGTATACAATTGAGTTTAGTCGCAGTGTAAAAGTCAGACTAGGTACAGTACTTCAGACAGGAAATGGGAAGGTGTGACGAGCCACTGGTGTTAATTGTATTAAAATCTGCCATGGGAGTATTACCTGGATCCAGCAGAGCTCAGTTCTCCACAGCCACTTGGGGAAGGCTCTTTGAGATTCTGTTTTATTTGTAGTGGCACCTCTTCATTTAGCAGTCAGTCAAAACACAAGTCACCCTCTTCCCAACAGCTGCCAAAGTCTAACGTTCTAATTCTGATATTGACCTATGAGGCAGTCCTTACTCAATCAGCTGTACAAACTCTCACAGTTATAGCGAACGCTGGGGAATTGATTTACTGCTGGAGCACTCACTAACACTTCATGGGAAACATTGTAGATGTGAAGCATGCTGCTTTGCTGTAGTTCCTCTGGGTCTTTGTGGGATGTTTGTGTTGAAGGACTGGAATCTGTGATCAGGACACGTTCATGTGTTTTAACTGACTGCTATGTTTAGGAAGTGAGTGAGAAGCGGGACAAACATTTGGAAGCAAAGTTTGGAATTCTGAAAAAAGGCCAGATAACCAAGAGGATATCATTAAAACACACAAATACACAATACCTGGAAATTAAATGTTATTTAATTGTAGTATAACCAGACTTCATGTGCAATTAACAATGTTATAAACAATATTAGGCAGTTATGTACTGAAAAATCGGTACCAATTTATGTTACCATGCAATACTTACCAGTAGTAAAGATTTTTACCTCATTCCATGATTCATAACCTTCACCTTTTGTTTATTAACTATTATTACTTAAAAGAAAATGGTAAAAAAATGACCTTATTAATCACTCTATTCCTCTAGATTATTGCCCAAGAAAGTGTGGATGGAATCATTTGTATTCTGGTAAACAGGGTAATGGCTTGATGCCCAGTACCTGTGGTTCTACCTTCTGAAAACAATATTATCACAATGTTTGATCTATATGGCTCTTTAGTGCTTTCATCACTGACACTTCCTTAGAGATGGTTGTTACCTGGTTCCAAACAACATGGCGCTTTCAATGTTTGACACTCACTTTTTTCAAAGGGAAGAACAACTAATTAAAAAAGGAGAAAACTCGCTCAAATGACAGAAATTTCCATCATGCTTATGACGGTTCACTTGGTATCTTGAAAGCCAAAGTCAAGGCTAAAACTTATAAGTTTCCCACTAAATTGACTCTCGTTTGATATAAAATGATTTAAAAAAACAATTTTTAAACAAGAATAATAATAGTACAGTCAAACCTGTATTAAGAGACCACTCAAGCGACAGTCAAATAGCATCCTCTTAACACAGGTGGTCTCTTAAAAGAGGGCCCATAGCTTATGAATTTTCTGTTTGTCTCTGACATGCCTTCCTGTAATTATGTATGCATGTTTTAAATACACTGTAAAAGACTAGAAGATGGAATAAGAACAAAAGGAAGTACTGTAGTTTAATTACATTCCTTTGGATAATGCATTTACAAAGCAAATTATTTTGTGAAAGCAATGAATGTGGTTGCCTGTCTGCAGGTCACACAAAATGTTTTAAATAAAAGTTCAAATTGTATTTACACATAAAAAAATAATAAAAAGTATATAACTGAGCTTACAATTAACCCTGCGTCCCTGGACCTGTTTCCAGTTCCAACATACAAGCGCAGTAAAAAAAGTAGCCAAGCATATTGTCTGTATCCCTTACACACTACTGTAACATAACAGCCAGTATTGTATTATGAACAAAAAAACAAACACTACAGAAATAAATTAATAAATAACAACATATTAAATAACCACAAAAAATAATTCTGCCTCATTAAACTAACAAACTTGTTGAAGGCATATGACAAAATGTACATATCTCTGCTAGACTCACTTTCTAGGTTTCATCGCTGTAAGCATAACACTCTTAAGAGACTGTTATAAGAAGGATCTGCACGCTGTTCAATGTTGTTGTTGCTGTTCTGGTTGCCATGGTTCCCGTGTTCCTGTATTGCTGCCTCCTGTGTGTGTAAGCTGTGAAGCTGGCAGAGCGGTGGGATCTGGCAGGTGTGAGAGAGCGTCCAATATAAACGATTACTGGAACCAAGAACCAAGCGTGTCTCTCTGTTTTCTGCCTCCTGCCTAAAATGCTGCAGTATGTTTATTGATTACAGATAAAAGCCTGCTAAAATGGTTACTTAATACAGGTTTGAGTCCGTCGTTGGGTAAGAGAATTGTGGTCACTGGTCGTGTTACACAGGTGGTTGCTTAATACAGTTAAATAAAAGCACAGATATCATTAGTAAGAATTTAGAGTGGTCACTTAGACCAGATGGTCGCTAAATAAAGGTGGTCACATGAGCATCCCAGATCCTACTTAAATATTTATGAAACAGCCCATTAACCACTTATCTGTTCTCGTTAATCAATTGATTTTGTTTTTCATTACAGCTGGGATTATAAAGGCTTTCCTGTGGAATTCATATGAATGTAGCACCAATGAGCAGTATTTATGCAAGCAGTATGTGGATGGAAAAGAAATGAACGAAGCTGTTCTCCCTATTGATAGGTTTCAATGGCAACAGCTAACAACCTATAATTAATAGTATACCTGTAGTTCTGCCGTCATACAGGTATAAGCAATGTGTAAGTATGACATCAGAGAGCTCTACAAAGCTTTGGGCTAGAATTTCAGAGGGAAGCCACTCTTGTATAATCAAACACAGCAGCAGGTTGTAATAGTAAAAGCTCTTTTCTGCTTGATTTCTTTGTGTCAGAACTTTAGTCCCAAAAAACTAAATCCATGTAACTTTTTATTCAAACCTGAGAAAATGTATCTATCCTAAAGAGGATTTGTGTGCCTCTACAAACAAACTTATTTCTGTACTTTGCATTGTGGTTTAAATGACCCAAGCGATACTGAGGATTGTAGATGGTCAGGTCATTTTATATGTCAGACGCTGGTATCTACCAATTCAGCCATTTATGTTAGTTCCAGAAAGTTTACAATAATAATTCTTATAAATAAACTATTAAAACATTATTATGTCATTTTAATGGTTTTATATAGTGTAATCCTCAAACTAGTGTAAGGAAACTCCAATAACAACTATAAAAGCCAATGGGGGTTATACGACTCTGACTATCAATTATATGAAGTAGCTGTTAGTTGTTTTAATGGAGGAAAATTCTTCCAAAATTCCAGACCAGGATGTTTTTGGTATGCTAAGACTTTTTATCAAGCCCATTCATATAGTCCAGAGAAAGACGATTCCTTAAAAAAAAGTTTAACATTGTTGAGATGTTTCTACGGTGAGGTTTGAAACTACTGGATTAAGATATTATCATTTTTTTGTCGAAAGTAAGTTGCTGCGAGGAAACAGATTTTGAATGGCTTGTTTAAAAAGCCACGAGGATTTCACAAATATGTGGCCCTGCATGTGCGAAGCAGCTGTTATGGTGGCAACAGACATTAAGGCAATATTTTGAACATATGGACAATATTATTGGGCAAAACTTTACATGACCTGTTCTGTAATTAGGTTTAACTACTTAAGCAGTATGTCCTGACACTTAAAGCAGTACCAGTGTTTGGGTGGTAAAACCTGTGGGAATGTGGCTGGAGCCTTGATAAAGTAATTGTTTAACAGGTAATGAAGGCTCCAGTCACAGTATAAAAGACCAACTCCAGCCTCAGAGTTTAAAAAGAGAGTTTTTGAGGAATTAAGACCAAGAGCGAATGCTATCAGCCAGCGAACAAAGGTACTCGCTGTTGAGAATTATTATAGTGTGTGTTATTTTTACTTTGGCCAAAGTGCCCCTTTCTTTGCGTGTTTAGTTTAAATCTTTTGTTTTATTATTTAATAAAGATACGGCTGCAGTCATTTCACCCCGTATACTTTGTTTACTACTGCTTCCTGAACTTGACGTCACCACCCACACGCATCACTCAAGCCATAAGAACATAAGAAAGTTTACAAATGAGAGGAGGCCATTCGGCCCATCTCGCTCGTTTGGTTGTTAGTAGCTTATTGATCCCAGAATCTCAACAAGCAGCTTCTTGGGGGATCCCAGGATGTCAGCTTCAACAACATTACTGGGGAGTTGGTTCCAGACCCTCACACTTCTGTGTAAAAAAGTGCCTCCTATTTTCTGCTCTGAATGCCCCTTTATCTAATCTCCATTTGTGACCCCTGGTCCTTGTTTCTTTTTTCAGGTCGAAAAAGTCCCCCAGGTCAACATTGCCAATACCTTTTAGAATTTTGAATGCTTGAATCAGATCACCATGTAGTCTTCTTTGTTCAAGACTGAACAGATTCAATTCTTTGAGCCTGTCTGCATACGACATGCCTTTTAAACCCGGGATAATTCTGGTCGCTATTCTTTGACAGTCCTACTTCTTGCGGATATGAATACAGACAAACATTGGCGTCTGACATGTATTACTGGCACAGTGATGACTGTTATAGACCTGGCATGGCAGAAAAGGAAATATTGACGATTTTCAGGGAATTTAGGGTTCACTGAACTCGAGGTTTCATCACACTGTCATGTAATGAGGCGATTTAATCTTTTGACACCTAATTTAAATTTCCCCTCCTTCTGAATTACTTCCCACATAAGGAGTAGGGTAACTCTGTTATACAGGGCCACACATTTCAAAGTGGTTCCTGCGATGTGCAATCCCATGAGAGATTGAAGAGTTGTCTATAGAAAAGGTTTAAAAGCACTTCACAGTTTGCTTCTTAGTGGAAAACTTAACTAACCGTCTTAGTGGTTTTAATTTTATTAACCACAAAAATGTTCTCTAGACCACCTATCACTCACTGCCCTTGTGCAGAATGTGGTTAGAATGGAATTTCCATTATATTAACAGGGATGATCCAGGCTGCCTAATGTTTCTTTTATTTACTGCCATGTGCATTTCAATGTGGGCATTTAAGAGAAATCCATCATGTGAGCTGTGAACACTCTCAACACATTAAATCATTTCCAACCACCGGTCCTATTAAGAACATAATAAGGAGGAACACATTTTGTTTGGAATGAGAGTAGAGGTGAGGTTTCTCTGAGACACACTGACTGGGTCTGTGGATAGAAAAGCTCAGCAGTAATAACAAGATGAATAATAAAAAGGGTCATCTCTGTGTTGATTGCTGAGGGTGTTTCACCCTTATTTAATCCTTCAGGCATCATCAATACTTCATGCTAGTGGAAGTCTCTAGGCAAAAACGATCTCCCCCCCACCTGCTTACTATTCAACACAATGACTAACGAGAGAGGAATCCAGGGACGTGTAGCAGGAAAATTGAGTTACACTGGTCTCCTGCTGCTCTCAATTCAAGTCAGGTTGCCAGTTCATTAAAAAAACACAATGACAAGCTGAAAAATACCCTTGGATAGAGATGGACTGAGCAAATGGAAATGCACAGACTCTAGTGAAATGTATGCCAACTTCCATAGGGTCTGACACCTACTAGAATACTAGTGTGTCCACCACATATTATGTTATGTAGAATTTTTTATTTTTATTTTTATTTTTGTTTATGTTGGCCAACTGTGACAAGGATGACATATGTGGTGACGTCAGACCAGGAAGTAATTGCAGCACAACACAGCAGACTGGAGTTTGAACCGATACGCTACGCTTTTTATTAACAAAAACAAATAAGAGATTTAAACAAAAACACAAAAGAAAAGGGCACGCTGGCCAAACAGACAGACCACAAACAGCAAGTATTTTGCTGGTTTAATAACCAGCACGCTTAGCAATTGTTCTAGTATTTCTTCAATTATTTTTCTCCTCTCTTTATTATTATTATTATTATTATTATTATTTATTTCTTAGCAGGCGCCCTTATCCAGGGCGACTTACAGTCGTAAACAAAAATACATTTCAAGAATCACAGTACAAGTAATAATACAATTAAGAGCAAGATAAAAATACAATGACTTTGGTTCTAGCAAGTACAAGTATATGACAAAATACGATTCAATAACGGAGCAGATAACAGTGTCAGTGATAGTTACGTCAGGATATAATTAAATACAAAATACTGCAGATTAAATAACACTTGTGACAGATTACAGTACTCTAAAGTACAGGATTAAATGCTGTAAAACAGGGGGAAGATAAGAGCAAGTAAACTGTATTTAAGGAAGAGTGATAAGTGTCCAGAGAGAAAAGAGGAGTTCTACAGGTTCTGTCTGAAAAGGTGAGTCTTGAGGAGGCGCCGGAAGGTGGTCAGGGACTGGGCAGTCCTGAAATCTGTAGGAAGGTCATTCCACCTTCCTAATCCCATTCACTGCTCCCTGAACACTCTGCCCCGTGTGGCCAAACTGCAGCTCTTTTATATTGGTTACCGAGGGATCAACTAGCTATCAATTATTATATTATCCCTCTGTCACCTTTTGCACGAGTTTACTATGGATGCGTGACTGTCTGCTAATTATATACTTAGTAGCTGAGCAGTCACATATTCCCATGAGGTATTTAAAATCTAAACACACAATGGCAGCGGCATCTTGCTCGTCCGGCCAAACAATACACAAGACAAAATATGGCTTTTCTATGTCATATAATACAATCAAAACAACAAACACATATATACACAAAGGGGCGGGCACCCTGCCACACCAAAATACTTGATAAATCCTACTTTTTTGAAGGACATGACATCACTGACAGTCTGCTGGTGAAACGATGCTTACAGTTTCTTCTTGCCATGACTTTTATCAAGTCTAATAAAAGTCATATAGTCATATAACCATATAATTAGGGTATATGCAGTAAGCCTATTTAACGCTTCCTTTGATCAGTTAGCTTAGTGTGGATGTCACTGCTGACACCATGTGTATAATAGATCTCTATAGGTTACAACCCACCAGCTTTTTTAATGTCCTTTATCCTCTGATTAATGTGTCAGGTCTTGTCTGTGACCGAGGAAGGAAAAATGCTTACAAGTTTGAAACAATATCCTCCCCCCCCATGCCAGTACATGCAGCCTGCTAATGTTATTATTAAAGCTTTCTCTAATGTCATAATGACACAATAACAGAGTTCAGTTCATGACTAACTAAAGGAACTGACATCACAGCTGTTGCAGTGCAGATGACCACATAAATGATTTACTCAGCACAGCAGGGAACTGACTGGACAACCTGTGACGACCACACTTCTGATGCACCCAAGTGCAGTAAGCAAGCTCTCAAAGCCTGCAGCCTTAATGCTTTGTCTGCTTTCCAGGGACAGTTGAAATGATTGATAAGTTAAATGGGATTTTAATATCCACTTTTTTGTTTGGTTTGACTCAGTCACTGCAAAGGATAGTTACTGATTAAAAGAACTATACTAGGAAGCACATCTAGTTTGTCAAGCCATTAAACTGGATATTGTGAGAAAAAAAAGAGACATTCTGTATGACACAAGCTGTGACTTCCACTAGAACATCTTCCTGGAGGAGTTTTTCTCACAACTGTATACATAGGCTGGCATAGACAGTGAGATCAGGAATGAGCTCTCTCAGTCTCCTCTTTCCAAACGACACAAGCTGAATGTGATTTGTTCAAGTCAAACACTTCCTGTTTAAAAAGGAAGATGTGCATTGCTGTAGAAAGCAGGTGTATGTTTTATACTTCCTGTCTGCCAGTGCTGGGTTTTACCAATACACACTGATAAAATATAACCATATTTATTAAAAATGTTAACATGGTTTAACTTTATCAAAAACGCACTCCCAGCAGAGGCATTTACAACTTCCTGGATCTTGTTGGAACAATATGTATTATTTTTTCATATAAACAAATATGATTTTAATAATACAAACTACTCCTAATGACTCTTGTTTTGACACAATACCATATAAGTCATTGCAGGAGAAGTTACCATAATTTAATATCTGTATGACTTTAAAAAAAATTTAAAAAAATTAAAAAAAGGATTAATTCAAACCTGTTCAACCCACAGAAACCAAACATATAAACATAATAAAAACAACAAAATTCAAGATTCTGGAAAAAAATGTCAGTGTTATGATAAGGAGTAGAATCAAAACACCTGGGACGGATGTCATTCTTATAAACGGAGGGCACTGTATAAAATGGCAATCTCACTATTTCATGCTTGAGCTGACCTTGGGACCCAGAAGCAGGTAATGTTCTGGCCTGTTTTAGTCCCCCCCCCCCTCCTCCTCTTACACTCCTTAAAAAACAAGGTCATTCTGGTTTCTCTGGCCTTCAATTTGAAAACGCACATGAATAAACCACATAATGTTTAGCGGAACAGCACCATACATGCAGCTTCTCTCACTGTTACTATGCAATGACTAGCTTTTCCTGTGAAAACTCAGGGTCACAATCCAGTTAATATCAGGTGTAACAAAGCCTGTTTACAGAGCAAACGTAGCAAAACAAGGAGTTATCAAAGCATATGCCTAATCATTATTATTTTTCAGCTAAGCACCTGATGTCCTTGAACTTGTACATACTGTAAAGAAAAAAAACAGCTGCCTTCTATTCATGAGAGCAACAAATCAGATTTATAAAGAGCTTAATCTCGTCTCAGGCACTAACCATCTATCTCCCAGACAGTGCAGGAGGCATCTGCAGACCATCTCACGACATTTAATAACTTGTAACAGCACCATGCAGTGCACGCTAATCAGTTGCTCCTGGTTTGATGCATGCGGCCAGTAAAGTAACCCTTAGCAATCTGGTTTGAGACTCCATGTGCATACCATGCTGGTTTCACATGTTTCTTTGCCTAAATACTTCTCTATCAATCTTGTATTAAACAATGACAGTGTTTAACCTTGCTGGCTGGAGTGCAGAAAAAAATAATTGTACAAATGAACTGCTGTTGGTAGGACAGGGCCATAATAAAATGCATTGGTTTGCCCAAGGCCGAGTCAGAAACTCGAATGCAAGTCTTTTTGAAAGGAAATTTCTTAATCAATCTTAATTCCTTAAGATTGTGTTAACTGATTTGTAATGCCTATGTAAAGCAAACTGAAAAGACTAGGAAGGCTTTTTTTAAATAAAATTTGCTGTTGTAGGTCTGTTTTGTTTTCAGTGCTTAGAGCTGAGTTAAAGCTACACCTCCTTTCTGTAACAGGCTTTATAAAACAATGGCTGGATTTCTTTTGGAATGACATCTAATTATATTGCTGCTGCAATTTTGCTAAAATGCTCCATTTGACCCACAGCCAAATGACCAAATTAAAAATATAAAATTAAACAGCAGCTGGAAATCAAACAAAATATTTTCATTCATGATTAAGTGCTGGCACTGTGTTTTACAGTACCCAAAGGTCCTGCCTCCGACTACCCAAACCACACATAATAAAACGGAAAGCACATCAATACCACTCTGCATAAATACAACAGATAATGTCGGCAACACACAATTTTCAACAAAAAATCTGATTAAAAAGAAAAACTTAATGATATTGGAATTTTTCTTTCAACAGTAATCGTTCAAATTCTTATTTTTATGAGAGAAAATGTAATAAACAAACATTTAGGTTTGGAATTCATAAATTGCATTGAAGTGCCCTAGCACTGCTTTTAAAGGTTTTGAAGAACTCCTGTACAAAGTACAGTATTGTACAAACATGCAGAACCTTAAATAATGTGGTAAACTGGCTTCATGTATCTTTAATGACATTCTTATCTCATTGCCCTTTGCTCTGTCTCAACCATTTTATTGATTAGAATAACATGCACTGTAGTTTATCAGGAAATACTCAATCAAATGCATGGCATCATGCGTTTCATTAGCCGCAGTGAGACTTCTACAGTTTCAAAGCAGTTGTTTTTGGATATCACTGGTATTGTGGGGGCTATAAATCCTCAGAAGAATCTCAGGTAATATAAGAATTCGACCTCTCAAAGTCTCACCCACTTATCTGTCAAGCAGCCATTAAGTGAAGCAGAGTAATTTGAAGAAAGCACTCAGCAAAATATACCTACGCAATTCAATGGTGGTGATAATCCCACAATGCACTAGTGTTGTATTGCAAGGTGACATCCAGGCTTACAAAGGGAGTCTCCATCGAATAGACCCCCTTTTCATGGAATTAATCACATAACTAATGAATGCAGAGGTTTCAAAAGGTTAACATTATTCACTAAAGACCCAATAAAGTTATAAAACGACTTGGAATGATTTATTCATTCACATCAGTATAAGAAGTCAATGAAAAGCATTATAGAAAATTGAAATCATTATTTGTTGCATCTTAATTTAGAAACAGTTATACGTTTCTCTATTTTGAGCACAAATATAGAACAGAGTATTTAGTTATGGTATGCAGGCAATATCCAAATATATGATTTAATAAAATATTAAAGTGGAATAGGCCTTATTATATAAATACATATTTCAATAACTGTTACATTTATCCAAGATATATTAGCTTATGTATTATATTTTTTTATTTACCACTGAATGCTAAAATATCAAACATAGTAATAAAATTAACTTAATTTGTAATCCGGCTACTTAGAAAAACTGGTGCAGACGACCACCCTTGGTACCGAATTAACATGGGCCCAAGTACCAGATGGCCTTTTACAACAGGTTCAAATGAATGCATTTCACGAAATGTTTTGTGTAGACGGGTGATCTTTGAAAACAGGTGGTCTAGACCAAGTGGTCTTCAACACAGGTTTTACCTGTATATAATTTACGGCAAAATTTTAAAACTGGTAAAATATTGGACAGTCATCCTCATATCACTGTGGCAGTTCTTAAAATAGGACCATTATATATGACTGATAATGCTGTAATGACATACTTGTAGTTATTTTATTTGTACAATACAATACTCGAATATTGTAAGTCGCCTCTGCTAAAAAACAAATAACACAAATGCTGTTCAAAGGCCATGACAAAAATACAATTTGCATTAAATTATCCAAACACATAATGTTTGGATAGTCAGGTGTTTTGTACAATCAATTGTTTAGAGATGATCCAGTCTCTGATGGTCAAGTCTTGAATAATTTAGAGGCAACTGTGCATTTTGTATTTGAAAAGTGTCGTTATATATATACATGTCATTTTCTTTAGTCACAACACAATATAATACAATGTTATGGTGAACAAAGTAAAAGAAAGACTCAGCAAATGTCATCTTTAGGCAATGTATTACTATAGTTTTCATATTTTATTCAAGCAATTCAACTTTATTTTAGGTTCTTGTAAATGACTATGTATCTATATCTATACTAGATCTCCACTTTCAATTTCACTGGTTGCATTTTTTTCTTCATGGGAGCAAATGCATTTGATACACCAGTCCAGTGCACTAGCTTTGACCTGTCCAACATGGCGAGTTTGACCCCAGCTGTCCCTCTGCAGCTGTTAAGAAGCAGTTTGCACACTGCCAGCTGTGAGTGAGCCTCTGCTTGTGTGTGTGAAACTTTTTCCTCTGTGATGGTGTAAGTAGGTTGCCCAGTAAAGGAGTGGGGTGATAATTGGAAATGGTTGAGGATTGTTTATTGCCAACCAACCCTGTATCAGTAGACCGCATGGCAGGAGCAGGTCTATAGCCAGCAGGCAGGCAGGGAGTGGCTGTGGGAAAAGCAGCAGTCAGATCGGCTTCATCTTTCAAAGTGGGGGCTGGTGTGGAGCAAGCCAAGGGTATCAGAGGAGGACTATGGAGGATGTGACTCAAATACATAGAAAAGTGGAGGATATTATTTCCATTGTCATGCAAATCGAGCTTGAGCCACCCCAGTGTGTTAGCTGGATTCCCCTCTGTGACCTAAACACAATGATGTCAGTGCAGGGGAGCAGAACACCTCCATAAATCTGAATACATAATCTGAATTTCCCTAGCTTTAGTAATGTTTGGTAATAACATTAAAAAAATCATATTTTGTAATATACAGCTATGACCAAATGTTTTGCATCACCCTATAGAATTAACAATGTTTGCTTCAAAAAGTCGAACGAAACCTGCTGAATGTTACGTTACCATATTGAATTACATACTGCTTCTAGTTAGTAGTTTTCCATATACTTAAACTGACAAATGTGACATTTCAAAATTTAACATGAAATACTGAACTACTGTTATGGCTTCCAGTAGACTTTTGCGATATCATTTTGTAGTTTCTTTGAGATTACATGATGTTGAACAAAATAATCAAATCATGATATAGGTTTTTTAAATTATGTCTCAATCCTAAAATTCTCAGTGATGCAAAGCTTTTGGCCATAACTCTACCTGTAATATACTTTTGCTGGCTTACTTTTTATATGTTTCAGTTTCCAAATTAGCAGCGTTGTTTGTTCAACTTAGAACACAATCTTAATAAACAATACAATAAAACTCACAGTTTACAAATGGAATTAATATTGCATCCCTCCTGAAACAAGGATTCTTCTTTTTGCTTGGCAATATTTTATCTGATGTTGATTTTTGCGAGGAACAATTTTATTGACTTGGACGGATTCCTCCCTAGATGAAATGTTGGGGTCCTGTTTTACTTAGTATTTATTTATTTAGCAGATGCCTTTATCCAAGGCAACTTAGAGACTAGGGTGTGTGAACTATGCATCAGCTGCAGAGTCACTTACAATTACGTCTCACCCGAAAAACGGAGCACAAGGAGGCTTGAGTCTCACGGCGGCGGCGTTCCCCTTGTACAAACTCTGTCAGGCGCGACTCTGTGTGGTCCTCGCTGTCGCTTAGAAATAGCGGCACCGTGCAAATATAATTAAATAAAATCAAATACAAAAGCAAAACATCATGCAATCAATCATAAAGAGTGCAGTGTGAAATACAAAATCATATTGTGATGAAAGAAACAAAACATATACAAGTGAACAAACACAAAATAAAAATAAATCAATAAAGTGGTAATGCACACCTGCAACATATGGATAAGATCGGCGTTAGATAGGATTTCCTAACTAATGTTAGGATAGGGGGAGACACTTAGGAAATTGTAGACACTGCTGACATAGGAAATGCTTCTTTAATACCAAATTAGGAAAAAAAATCCTATCCTAGCCATGAAAGATAAGATAGGAAAGCAAGTTAGAAAATTGTTCTGTAATACGGCCCCTGCCCTCAAAAAGTGCTCTGGCTTTTCAGTTCCATACCACATCATTGATCGTTATTGTTGTGTTACTACCTGTTTGACAATGTGGTCAATAATCCTTACACTATCAGTGCACTAATGTGGCAGTTTTGAAAAAAAGCTTTGGAGACAGAGTTTCAAGTTATAAGTGTAAAAAGTTGTCAGGATTTTAACAATGAAATGAAAAATTACAGGTACGCTATTTAAAGTTGTAGCATCTCGTGGGGTGTGTAATGCTATATTCTAGTTTTTAACTAGGGCAGCAGTATTGAGCAGTGGTTAGGGCTATGGCCTCTTGACCGGAGGGTCGTGGGTTCAATCCCAGGTGGGAGATGCTGCTGTATCCTTGAGCAAGGTACTTTACCTAGATTGCTCCAGTAAAAACCCAACTGTATAAATGGGTAATTGTATTTAAAAATAATGTGATATCTTGTAACAGTTGTAAGTCGCCCTGGATAAGGGTGTCTGCTAAGAAATAAATAATAATAACTATGGTACTTTTCAATGCTTTTACCACAAACCTCAAAATACTGTTTATAGACAATGAGTGGTAATGAGGTGGCATCTCTGTTCTGTATCCTGGATACCTATTTTAATAAGTCTTTATATAGAGCTGGTCAGGTGGAGGGCCTTACACTGTGTTATATAAACTCTGCCGTTATATTATATTATAAAGTATACAATTATGCATTTTGGCTTTCATGAATTTAAACAAACAGTCTACCACACATGTGATTATTCCTTATGTCTAGTCAACTATCACAGCTGGTGATAAGGATTTCAACATGGCTGAAGCGCTCTTCAGGTAACTATGACTACAAAGTCAAAACAGTGATAGCAGAGGGCCTAAAAGGATTCCAAGGTGTAGGAGTGATAAAGGGCCATATTGCTAATCAATAATGTAGCAGTTTCTTTTTTTATTGCAGTGGCTAATGTATATAAAAGCTCTTTAACAATCGATTCACCGCATATATTGCTGCTTCCAATGAAGCCCACCTATTATATGTCAGAAAAGGGCTTGTGTTCAACACCCATTAAATGAAGAATGTAATTGGAAATTGGTAACGTCGGATTTCTGTCAGCTGTGCTTTACTTAGGTTCCACTCCTAAACCTCAGGGAGAGCTTGCTTGAACAACTCTTATCTCTGATACTGGTTACGTGATGGATAGCTTGAAGAAGGCCTCCTCCTACAACACAGGAAACTGAATTTCAAGTACCATACAAGTACAGCTGTTGAGTACATCACTATGTACGGCATGAAATCACATTGCTATGTTAATTAAAGCGTCTTATCTAATTAACAAGATAAGACAAGTTTAGGCAGCAGATTTCAAATACAGGAAAACCAAACATACACGAAACACTGTGTTATATATCGTATTAATGCAGTCAAACTAAAAAGATATGGCTTGTTATGCACATTTTAATACTGTAGGGTTTGTTGTAGGGCTATATTAGCTATTTCCATTCTCAATTTGCATAACAAAATTGTTAATAATATTGAGAAAAAAAAATTGTCATTTTAAGTACTGACACACCTTCAATATAAGTGAAAGTGGAAGCTGGGCGTCTAGTAACCCAATTGTTTAGCTACAAAGGGGCCTGTGGTGGAGCTGTGGTATAACGAGATATCTCATCAACATGTACTGTGATGGAATAGGAAGACTTGTAAATGTTAGAAATCCTATTCTCAAAGCACTTTTATTTCTGTCTGTTTTTAAGTCAGTGAGAAAGAAAAACCTGGTGACAGATGACAGAACATGCATTTGGGGATATTTAACTGGTAGCATTAGCAGTGTGATACAAAGATCATTTAGGGAAGGGTTTATTTCATGCAAGCCACACAGTCCCATATAAAGTGGAGACTAGGGAAGGGGTGAAGACAGAGCAGATTTACCAAGCTTTTGCTCCAGTGCAATGAAAATAATGAAGGAGGTATGTGTGTTGGAGTGCCTGAAATAACATTCTGAATTAACATTCGACCATTTGCATTTTTTTTTTTAATTTTCACTTGAAATAAGTGGAACTGTGCACAGCAGTAAAAGCTAAGTACATGTGGCCCCATACAGTTTGTACAATATTGCTATTTTGTAATTTTTAAAAGCTTATTGTATTACTATTGTATCAACAAAATATGAATTATTCATTTGAGTTGGGGGACAAAACGAGTGCTTTACAAAGCAGGAACATACCTCCACCAAACCAGTAATTAAATAGGTAGCACATGACAGATGCATTGTTGAAAGCAGGCCAGAGTTTGTAAAAAAAAAAAAACAACCATCCTTCACATGGATAACCAAAGGAATTGACTGAAGGAGTAACACGCACATGGGGAAAAAATGCATTGGCAAAGCCTAATGACCCACAAATCAATCAGTCAAAACAGCACTGCAGGACATTGATTCACATTCTTTCCTAATAAGCAAGTGAGGCTCAATTACAGTTAACAAGGCTGTATGTAATTTATAATCATACCGAGAATGGCATTTAAACTTGAATCACCTGCTTTTCAGGAGTTTCTGGCTATAGGCTCTGAGATCATTACATATTAATCCTCCCCAGCGAGACATGCTTTAAATCTTTTCTAAACACGTCTGGTAATCCCGATGCTACCCTCAGGACATTTTTTTTTATCAGTTTTGGAGTACTTAAAGTACATGAAACACTACCTAAAAAAAAGGTAAGTTAACAGTAAAATCGACTGAAGAATGCATTAACATTTTCCTGAGGCAGCGGGATGTATTTTTCATTAACCCGAAGCCTGTTTCCAGTTAAAGACAAGTTTATAGGCTCTGTGTTAAAGCTGAAACTGTTTTTAGGTTTATTTATTTAAAGTGGGGATAAGGGGCTGATCCACAACTTTACAAATATCAGAGCTTTCCAGGGTTGCCTATACATGAGGAGAAGCAAACAAGCACATCCAGAGCAGTAGCTTCTTATTTATAACACCTGAATGTGTGTGTTCCTATAACTCCTTCATGACAATGCACTGTATGTTCAGTGCGTGAAATGAAAGCGAGATTGCTAAATTGCTAAAACAATGTTTTCCGGGGGGGCCCTTGGTATGGGCCCAGCGCATATGAGCCCAGCGCATGGAAAATGTGTGTTTGTGGCAGGGAGAAGGTTAAAATCTCCCTGCCAAACTAAATTGTTAATTATTTTATTGTTTAATTATCACCTGCACCTGGCTTTTATTGTAAATTAGAGCCAGGTGCAGGGTATTAAAGAAAAACAGTCAGTCTGCTCAGGGCTGCTGCTGTGAGAAGGAGCCCGATTGATAAGTGTGCTCAATTGTAACAAAAGGTACTGTGGAGTTGTTTTTGTTGTTTGTTTAAAAACTGTGTGTATATGTCTGGTGTATAGTCAGGGTGATCCTGAATGTTAGTCCGTGCTTGAAAAGAGCTAGGTGTTTATTTTGTTTTTGTAAATAAAAGAGCGCAACCAAGTTAAAACTGCAGGTTCCTGTGTTGGATAAGTGGTTTTTAAAGGGGCAATGAACCCAGTAGTTTCAGCTCAGTTCTCTGTGTGTGTGTGTGTGTGTGTGTGTGTGTGTGTGTGTGTATATATATATATATATATATATATATATATATATATATATATATATATATATATATACTGTATGTATGTGTGTATATATATATATATATATATATATATATATATATATATATGACTTGCTTTTAAGATACAACATCAGATATTGTTTAAATTTGCTTAATCTAAATTAAATATGTTATACATTTTGCCATCAGTTCAGCCATAGTAGTACTAATATTGCACTTCCTTACTTAAGATAAGTCAAAGGTATGTAACTGTCAATATGAACCACTGAGCGCGCATCATCAACAGAGAAGCGGAGCTCTTTTAGAGTTTAATGCGTCATGTTTGCAGTCTTAATTAGTTCTTTGTCATTTATGGATTCATTTTTGAATAAAAAGTGATTTTACAATAATTAATAATCTTGAGAAATATGTTTTAATCCAGTTAGATCAATGTAGAGTCACATTTAAAAACAAATAAATACGTACTGTTTAAATCTATTCAGTAAGTAATGTTTTCAGTATAAATGGAAATGGTGGATGACCCCAATGAGCAAACAATCAGTTTCTTGCTTTTTTCCCTTTGTGACTTTTTGTCATTTAAAAAATGTATTCTAAACACTAATCAGTCACTGAACACTTTTCAGTCTTGCTTATTGTGTTCCACAGTACCTGGATTCCTGCATTTCTGAACCTGTAGCACACCTGGTCTTGTCAAGTTACTTTCTTCAATCTATTCTGGGAGTGGCTGTCCTCATCTTGAACCATGGGCGTGTATATACTTTTCATAGAATACCTATGGGGTCCCTATTGTAGAGAAGTAAAGGAAATGCACATTAGTATACTTGTTGTGCAATTTACTCTGAATTAAAATGACCAATGGTGTAAGGTTCTCTTATTAAAAGAAGCCTGTTTTAATGTCATTCTGTTTGAAAAGATACGAGGGTGAGTTCACAGCACTCAATGACATCAATAGGCCTCCCACTGTCAGGAGCCTACTCACACTGCCTGTGCTATTTTTAAGATATTTGGACAAACATTTTGTTCTTGTTCTTTCTTAAACTGTTTTAGGAAAAAATATAGGCCTATATTCAAAATGATGCGCAATTCCCTTGCAAAATTTGTGCCCCTCAAAAATTAGTGCTTTTGCACAAAAAATTGATATTTTCCAACATGGCACAAAACAGTTGTGCAAAGTCGGAAAATAGCAGTATTTTGCAAATGTGTTTGTGCCTCACAAAACTACCTGAGCATTCATTACCAATATAGCAGAAATGCACAAAAGCTACGCGTGAATGCGCAGAATTGGAATACTACACGACAATGGTGTGTTAACAATACCCTGCCAAGCAGCTATCATAGGTGTACAGCACTTACCAATATTCCTCAGACGAGTCTACACTCAAATGTAACCTGCACATGGAATGCAGAATCAAAGCGCAACACACACCGGTAGCATTGGCACCCTCGAATTTGCATGCCCACCCCCACAAATATATAAATAAGCTACTAAATAGAGAAATGAAACAATGGACCACAGGATAGTGTAGGCTATTCAACATATAACTTAAAAATATATTGTAGCGACTTGCTAACTGGATAAGTGTCAACATGGAGATGGACAAAATATCTCTGTAGCATCAAACTCCATTCTTTATTTGACACAAACGCACCTGTCAGCCAGTGTTCTGAGAAGCTCCGACCTGTGCTCTTTACACTACACATAAACATATTTACAGAAGTGTGGACTATAAAGCAAACCCACAATGCTGAAAACACTACTCTAGCCTTGAAGACGGGAATCTCAGCATGGAGCCGACCAAGAACACTGCCTGTGGATGCAGTCTGCACATGTGTATCCCTTGCTCATACTCCTGCTAAAAGCCCCTTCCAACTGCCCCCACTCACCACGCACCCTGCTCCTACCACATCTGTATGGCATAGTCAATAGCATGGAATGCAGATCGTGGGTGTCAAAGTATGCTTCTGATATCAATGAGAAATAAAATAACAATACTTAAAAAAAAAAGTCAGCTGTGTCCTTATACCTGAGTGTGGAATTACCGGGTGAGTGGCATGAAAAGGGAAGGGAGCCTTTGGAGAATGCAACTACAGAGATATTTTACGGATTGAGCCCTTGGGCACTGCAGCCCTTTGCCAGTGTTGCTGAGGATAGGGCACTTAGCTAAACGCATGTAATGGAAACATTCTGCGCATTGCAAGCCTGTCACACTTATCACAAAACTTAGCCATTTTCATTCAAATTTGGCCTTTGGAGCAATTCAAATAATTTTGTGCTTAAGCATATGAAATTTGCGCACATGATAATGTTTATCATTATCACAGGCATTAGCATGGCTAATAAGCTAAATATTTAAAGGGCCATCACAGATTCTATGGAATTCAAACAGATGTATCTATGCTGTGCTGTTTGCTGGGAAGTGAGTTTATGATTTCTCTACTTCTGTCTCCATAATTTTTTACAGGTGTCACACAAATATGAGTACATGTTACTTATTCTAATTCATTTACATTTTTTGACTTTCTTGTTTTCTGTTACAGTACCATCCGTTTTTTTTTCTCAGTATTAGCCGTGATCCCGCTTATCAAACAGCTATTGCTCCTTGTCCTTGGGAGTTAAGGCTTGCTTTTTAAATGCATTATTTTGTGCCTCTCAAAACTGGTTTTGTGCTTGGCGCATAATTTCAAACATGGCAGGATCTCGCAAATTGTCGGCCACTCCTGCCAAATTGCGCTATTTGTGCACAGCGCAAAACGGATTGTGGCACGCAAAAAGAAGTTTAGAATATGGCACATTTTGCGCATTCTCGCATAACGCACATAACCCTCTGTGCGGTGCGCAAACCTTTCGAATATCTGGGCCATAGAGATTTGGATTTACATAGAAGTAAATACATAAGTAAAATCTCTCTACTATGCTGTACCTGCTGTAAAATATGTTATGTCCATCACATGAGCAATACACTTATTCACGTCAGCCCCCAATCGGTCATTGACTCATAGCTTTCACATTCCTAAATAATTAGTGCATAGATTTCTGCCAATCCAGTAATCCTTTGTTTTCCTTGTTTGCTTATGTTGGTTTCAAGCATCCTCCCTATTTACCAATTGAACTATTAACCGACTGAAGTATTTAAAGGTACCTATGAAATAATACCTTTGTTTAAATGATAAATATGAATATAAATCATATAACAATGTATGGAAGAAATACTACTAATAACACCTGCCATTTATATTTTATTTTTCTAAAACTTTCAAAACACTGTAAATCATCTGTCAAGAATTAAACATAAACTTTGTGCCTCCAGGCCTTTGAACACCTGAGTATTATAAGTTTGCAACAATAGAATGAACGGCATATCTTACAGTGAGAGATATGTTATGTAAAAGCGACCTTTAACCTTGGTTCCCCAGATGTTTCCCTGTCCTTCTTTGCCTGAAAGGAAAGCTGCCACCCAACTGGGCCAGCTACAGCAGCCACAATGAAACAAGCTGTCATTGTAATTACAATTACAAGCACCAAGTAAACAGATACATCTCACAAAATACCCAACACAGAAACATCATTGCAATTAATTGGAACACACCATTGCCTAATAAATAAACATTATAAATACCATTAATTGAGTCTCACAAGTATCTGACAAGTAGACATATTCTATTATTGCACCGAGACTATAATTGTAGTCAATTAAGACATATTTAATAGACAAACATTATGTATCTGCATTAATAGATTTACATCTTTGATAACAGTTACAGATATGGATCCAAAGAGGGGGTATAACTTCTGGAATGCGTTTTCCCCCCAGCTTTGAGTTTCGCACCATTAGGAAACTGCTATGAGACTCACCTTCTTGACCTCTGTTACTCATATTACAAATTACATACTTACCGGAGGCATATTTTGCATGCAGACAACATGAAAGCATATTCACCTTTATTATGTATTTATTATTCCCCTCCCCTCCCTTTTCGAGATCCCATTCAAGGAGTTGGAAAACCAATTTCTTTTTCATTTTGTAAACTTTAAACCAAATGACTATAAAAGTACATGTAGTGGTAAAATATATTCTTCTCAAGTTGTCAATACCTATTGGTCAACTCCTAACCCATGATATCATGGTAGCTTCCTGTTTTTTCAAACAACTTCGCAGCTCTGGGCAGCTTACAGGCAAGCCTGTAGGCATCCGGACAGCCTACAGGGGTCGCTGGTGCGCGGTGAGCTGAGGACACCCTGGCCGACCTATGCCGTCCCTACCTGGGCAACGCTCGGCCAATTATGTGCCTCTCCTTGGGAACTCTATTCCACGGTCGGCAGTGAAATAGCCTGGACTTGAACCGATGACCTCCAGGCTATAGGGCACTTCCTGCACTCCACGTGGAGCGCCTTTACCGGATGCGCCACTTGGGAGCAGTAGTATTTAACGAGTTGTGCTCTTTGTTCAATCTTTTTAGGTCACAACCCAGAACAACATGGAATGAATGATGTCTGGTTTCTCTGCACAGCAATTGTTCTGAATTCCGATCAAAGCCATAGTTGATATGATATTCTAAACCAGGGAATGGGGAGACAGGCTCTTCATCTCGCGCAGGGTAGCACTTAAGGACAGCAGGGGAAGATATTCTTTCCCTTCTTTTTGAAGAATGTAAAGGTCATGACCTTACATTCATCTTGACCCTTAGGGTTCCCAGTGGAGCAGTAAGTGGCAGCATGGCGCATTGGCTCTGCTTATATCCAAACATTGCAAGCTCTGCATTGATGAGTTATTGATTGTCACTAAACAGCAAATTTAACCATAAACCCGTCTTTCTTCCCCCAGCCCAAGCACAAACAGCTGTATTGGGAAATTACATTGAGTGCTCATGGGTGTGTGAACACATTGGTTGCTTGTATTAAGAACATAGACCTACGTGAGCTCTAACACTGTAAGAGCTGTAAGTAAGAACATACACCTAAGTGAGCTCTAACACTGGATTCATTCTTCAGGATATGACCACTAGACCTCAAAGCTGTTGGTGGCAGTATCAAGAATAAATCAATGTATTATTTACATTCTTCCTTTCTTGTGTTTCATAGTGCCTCATGAATAGATGTGAGAACTAAATGATCACTAAAGATATTTTTTCACAAATAAAAATTAAGATTGACATTAAAAAGGATCTTAATGATGATGAATGGTACTGCTGCAGTTCAGTCACACCCATACCCTGTTTTTATTACAATCAAGTGGTGAGTAATGTTATTTCCTGTGGGTTTCACAGGAGTATGAACTAAAATGTGTTTTACTTAGCTTTAACTTATGCCATTGGACATGTTTTAACACCGGAATGTATCCCTGTCCAAAACCTACAAGCCAACATCCATGTCCTTCATGACCACACAACGCACAGTCACACACACACAAGTATTCAATTCAACAGGAAGGTAAAATCAATTTGAAGTTGGTGCTTAAGAACAAGCTATTTAATATTTTATTTTAAAAAAATTAAATAAAATCAAAAATCGGACCTTTTATTTCTTAGCCAGTTCAGGGCAGTAGTCAGCGATTCTCTCTGTTTTTAAATGCAATCAATACATTTTGTTAGTCGGCCTTTATAAGCATTACTAAGGTATACCAAAGTGTAGTAAAGCAAAGCAAAGTAAATTTACAGTATCAACACAGGAAAGGTGTACATAAATAATGGAACTTGATATTTAGCAAGAAACAGGCTTGTAACCAGGAGGTCCCTGGTTCAAATCCCACCTCAGCCACCGACTCATTGTGTGACCCTGAGCAAGTCACTTAACCTCCTTGTGCTCCGTCTTTCAGGTGAGATGTAATTGTAAGTGACTCTGCAGCTGATGCATAGTTCACACACCCTAGTCTCTGTAAGTCGCCTTGGATAAAGGCGTCTGCTAAATAAACAAATAATAATAATAATAATAATAATAATAATAATAGATCATTCATTTTCCCCACTATCTCAGTGTTCCAGGTTTAACAGGATTTGATCAAATTTACTTTAAAAGGGTTTGACTAGACTTCAACCAAACTGTCAATGAAAGGGTAGACAGGCAGATAAGTGATTGGATGACTACATCTTTATACTGCCTCCTCTGTGTGGTAGTGGTGGGGGTGGGGAAGAAACACAATGCATACAATCACAGTAATCTGACATGAGCTGAGCTTTCAACAGGACAGGCAAATATATAATGTTAAATATAATCTAACATGATTGCTGGTTTTTAAAAAAGATGAATTATATCTATTGTATTTGTTACATAAATTAAAAACAGAATTTAAAAACAAGTGCTGGTACTGAAAACATGAGATTTATAGTAAGTCATTCACAAGTGGAAATGTGCAATTTTTTTTATCTCATATCTTTTTCATTTTAGAGACAGTTCTTTTTTTAAAATCTTTTTTTATCCCGGTTTTCTCCCCAATTTGGAATGCCCAATTGTTATTTGTATCCCGGTTCACCACTGCAGCCCCCTGGCGACTCGGGAAACAGAGGCTAGAACACATGTCCTCCCAAACCTGCTCCTGCCAATCCGTCATTTTTCGCACTGCGGATTCACAGTGAGGCCACCAGACCTATAGTGCTGGAGGACAACACAGATCTGAATGGCTCCACTGCAGACCCGCAGGCACCCTATCAGCCACAGGGGTTGCTGGTGCATGGTGAACTGTGAATTCCCCTGCCGACCTAAGCCCTCCCTACCCAGGCGGCGCTCGGCCAATTGTGCGCCGCCCCCTAGGAACCCCTGGTCATGGTCGGCAGTGACATAGCCTGGATTTGAACCTGCGATCTCCAGGCTATAGGGCGCATCCTGCACTCCACGCGGAGCGCCTTTACTGGATGCACCACTCGGGAGCCTTACAGAGAGACAGTTTGATCATGTTTGACAAATCGATAGGCAAATGTACACACTAAACAACACTGCTCAAGTAAAAAAAGGGGACAAAATTTGTTTTATTGCTAGTCTTGAAAATGTTTAATTTTTTTTTCTATAATAAAAATAGAGAACAATTTTGAACTCACTTTGAAATCCCATTCAGTCATAAATGTACCCCCCAATATGAAATATACAATAAATAAGTGATAATAGGTTAAAATAGAAAAACAGGGTTTAAAGCTGGTTCATGCTTCAATTGTGTGGCCATCACTGAGGGCGATTTTTAGTTCTTTACTTTTGTGACAGTCCGGCGATCCAAGAGTAACTGATTTTTCCCCAACTCTAGCTGGTCACATCATAAGGCAGTCCCCCAATGGTCGCAAGACTGAAGTATAAACCAGCCTTTACAAACGTGCTCTGAAGTATCCATATCTTGCACCTTAGTTTTGACTTTCCAACTCTGCCTGGTTTTAGTATAAACAGCAGGTGGCAACCCGGACTATTATATTGTCAGACACAACTAGTTTATCCAGTGGATATGTTTATGGAAATTATTTGACCAGTCTCAAAAGTGATGTCATCCTCGCATGTTTAATCAAAAAACATACAAACTTTTCCACAACCACTGATGTGGCCCATAATATTTAACTTGAGGAAAGGGCTAAAGTAAAAAGATAAAGCCATCACAGGCCTGTCTGAGTTTAATTTATGTTCTGGTGAAAGGCTTATGCCAACCTATTCAAATATTTCTTTACTCTGCAAAAATAATAACATTACAATTATGGACTCAATGGAACTAAAACAACATTTAAAAAAACCCCACCAAAAAACAAACATTAGGCAGAGTACAAAAGTCCAGTTTTACACACCAACACTAAGCACAAAACACTAACACAGTTCTCAGTGATAGTGAATACGTGCAAGTGGTGTAATACAGTTCTCCGTGAAATGCAGGGGTGAAAGTGATGTCCGGGTTTATGTTGGCTTTCGCTACAGCTCCGGATCGTGCAACTGGTAGTCTATTAAAAAACAGACGACAGTTAACAAAACACTAACAAACAAGACAAAACTCACGGTTCACGATAGAGCACACAGACTCCTTGTAGGTTTTCAACACTAACCATTTGATTTACCAAGGAACATATCACGTCAGCTATGACCCCTATTTATATCCTCGCTCATGACCCCTAGGTTAACGAGCGCATCCGCTCCTCCAATCCTCAGATGCCACAACGTTTACCGTCTGGGTCATTGAGTTTGGATACCGTAGCTGCGCCCCTTTCCTAAATGACCAACTTCCACCTACCCTATGGAATAAATTGTCGTGCCATTCCAGGAGCTAGCAGTTTACACACTAACCTGCCTTGTCCTCTCTCTATAAATTTTAATATCCCGTAACACAAAAATAAAGCCCGGTCTTCATAGAGTCCAAAGTCAAATAAAGTAAAACCTTTAATTTGACGGTACAGAGTGTAACCAACACAACGTCTAATTTTCTGTCCTACAAAGTCATAGCTCTACAGTAAAAAAGTTATGACAAAGTCCTGCACAGAATCTTCAATCCAGGCTCTGCTTCCCTTACATTGCTGGAACAAGGGCAGACTTTGCTGCTGTGAGACTGCCACAATGTAGGCATTGTTTGAAGTACACTGTGGGAACAAGGGCAAGGTCAAAGAAAGCTGCCTGTAAGCAACAACTAGATTGAAGAGGTACAAAGATGCGTCAGCAAAGACGTTTTATTATCAGCAAATGATTTGGGTTTCGTGGAAGAAACTGCATTTTTCAAAGTAATTTCCTGTTTAAGTTAATGTCTAACTAGTACAACAATCCTCCTCCTCCTCCTACTACTACGACTACTACTACTAATAATAATAAATAGTACAAATGTATAAAATTGTTCCCAAGACTCAATAATCATAGAACCATGCCGCAATCTGCTTGGTCCTATAAATAAAACATTGTTTGGTATATCGCAACTACTGATTTAAGCTTTGCTGTTATAAAGCTATGCAATACTGTGAAATGTAAACTAGATGGTACAATTCCACTGGACTACATTTTTTAGGGCTGCACTGTACAGTAAATTCCCATGTACCATGGTAGATACATCTGCCTTCTTATATTTTGAATACAGGTCTTGTTAAAGAACCAGTGCTCTATTATGCCAACATTTCCCAAGAACAACCTAGTGAAAAAAAAAAAAAAATCTTCATTGTTGCTGTGGGGGTGGGGCTAGGACCAGGTGACTTATGGGTAAACATTAACAGACAAGGACGCAGGCAGTGGCTCCCACAACGCAGCCCTACCCTCCGTTCCCTGATTTTATGGAGGAGGTGCACTCCTCTTGGGATCGACCGGCATCAGCGCTGAGTGTGTTGAAGGAAGCTGTTTGGCTTGCTTCATTGGAGGGCATGGAGAAGCTGGGCCTGGCAGGATTTCCCCTGGGCGAAGCTTCTCGGCAGGTGGCTGCTGCTGCTCCTCCCCGTGCCCGGCACGGGGTAGGTTCGAGCCATTGGCAGGCTTCCCAGGCGCGTACCGTCACAAGGACCCACGGCCCCGCTGGGTGACCTGAGGCATCACCTACAGGCCACAACGGCGGTGGGCAACCGAGCACCTCCGCAGAGCAAAGGGAACACAGGGCATGGTGTGTCCACGCAACAGCGTTCCAGGAGGCAGTTCCAGGGCCATCGCCCTAGGCAGCTGCCTCAGAGTGCTCTGCCCCAACCTCAGCAAGGGCCCTGAAGGCTTGCGGACTTAGACCCATCCTTTCGCCGCACAACAGCTGCAATACTGACGTGCTTGCACCTTGGGCACCTGGGTGCTCACTACCATGCACAACGGTTACGCGCTGCAGTTCGTTTGGGACCTCCCCCTCCTGAGGAGTCATGCACACATCTGTGTCGGACCCTCTTCAGGTCTCAGACCTCCAGAAGGAAGTGGCTGCCTTGCTGTGCAAGCGAGCCACTCGTCTCATAGACCCCACTTCCTGCGGAGAGGGGTTCTACTTGAGATATTTTCTGGTGCCCAAGAGGGACAGCGGTTTTCACCCCATCCTAGACCTGAGATTCGTCAACAAGTTCTTGAAGTAGAGGAGGTTCCAAATGCTGACTCACCGTCACATTCTTCAGTCCGTCCGGCCGGGCGACTGCTTTACCACCGTGGACTTATGGGACGCGTATTTTCACGTTCCCATTCGTCCAGAGCACAGGAAGTACCTCTGCTTTGCCTTTCAGGGAAGCATTTCCGAGTTCTCCATGCTGCCGTTCGGCCTCTCCCAAGCTCCTCATATGTTTTCAAAGTGCGTGGACGCTATCCTGGCCCCCTTGCGATTGCAGGGGATCAGTGTTCAACTATTTCGATGACTGCTTGATTTGCGCTCAGTGGCGAGAGGGAGCAGTGGCCCTGTGGCAAAGTAGTTAACAGTGTACAGGTGCAGGTAATGCAGCAGTGATTAATGAACAGACAGAAACGATAATCCAGGTGCAATGATGTTTATTTTTACAATCCAATTGGTCTGATGACCCAAATACAGCGGTAAAGAATAATCAATGATAATGAGGCCTCCTGAGTGGCGCATCCAGTAAAGGCGCTCCATGTGGAGTGCAGGATGTGCCCTATAGTCTGGAAGTCGCGAGTTCAAGTCCAGGCTATTCCTTTGCCGACCAAGGACGGGAGCTTCCAGTGGGCAGTGCGCAATTGGCTAAGCGCCACCTGGGGGGAGGGAGGGATAGGTCTGCCAGGGTGTCCTCGTTTCACCGCACACCAGTGACCCCTGTAGTCTGGCCGGGCGCCTGCGGGCTTGCCTGTAAGCTGCCTGAGAGCTGCGTTGTCCTCCGACGCTGTAACTCTTGGGTGGCTGCATGGTGAGTGCGAGTGTGAAAAAAAAGCGGTCGGCTGACGGCACATGCTTCGGAGGACAGCGTGTGTTTGTTTTCGCCCTCCCGAAGTCAGCGCAGGGGTGGTAGCGGTGAGCTGAGCCTAAAAATAATTGGCCATTCCAAATTGGGAGCAAATAATAATACAAAATAATTGGCAACGACTACATTTTTAAAAGAAAAAAAAAAGAAAAAAAAACGCAATGAGAATGAGAAGCAATACAGCGGCGTGTATTGCTTTATTGTAATCCTCGGGTTTGGTCCCGAAATAATAAACAGTTCCGTTCTTAAACACCTACACATAACACAAAAACAAGTCCACAGTGAGTGATAAAGTGCTTGTGGTATATTTACAGTTCTCTGTGATATAATGCAATGTTGTCCGGGTTTAGTGCTGGCCTTTGGTGACAGTTCCAGATCGTGTTAGCCGTCTAAATAACAAACAAGTACAATTTAGATATGACAGACAAAACACTCATGGTTTACAACAGTACTCCTTTCTGGTTCAGCATTAACCGTTACAAAAGGCACAGATCACATCGCTCCATCCCCTTTTGTACCATCTATCATGACCACTTGGTTAACCCTGGTTCCCTGAAAGAGAAGACGACCATCAACCGCAAGGTCGCATCGGTCGCCCCCACCGGTTCAATACAAAAAGAGAAATGGCTTCCGTGGAATGACGGTTTTAACCCCTCGGTAGGCGGGACCGAGGATGTCATCCAGGAAGGGGCCTATCAGCAGCTCTGCTATAGAGAGCTCTGTGAATACCTACCAATAGGCAGGCATATCCCATACGTAATATTTTGGTGGTCGTTTTCTCTTTCAAGGAACCAGGGTTACGGTAAGTAACCTAATGTTTTAAAACCATGCGCTCTCACTCATTTTTCCTGGCTCCACCTATCTCTGTCTGTAAAACAGTATTCAGCTAAGAATCGCACCTATAAAACAGACAATAACTCCTTTTTTTCTTCATATTTTGGCGTAGCTTATAACATATATTAAACATGTTTTTCAAATCCTTTTAAATTATCATTTGTGAAACCAGACAGTACTCAAATTTAACTCTGCAATATATTTTAGTGCCATCTTTGCAGCATCAGTAATAAATTGGCTGATAAGCGGAGTATCGTTCAATGTTTTTTTTATTCCTAAAAAGAAACTGGCTTCCATTCTAAAACTGTAAACAGATTCTGTCTCTCTTAGAGTCTAATAGCTGCCAAATGCTCTGCTAATTTGTAAACAGTTTACGCATTCCCGCACACACAAAATTCACACACAGTTAAATATACCAAGACAAACACACAAAAAAACTTCAACATAAATGCAGTTCAATGCTAGTAACATAATACGGTACTTTATAGTACAGAGTTTCTGTTTCATTATTATTTGTTTTCCATTCAAAGAAAATGTTAATCTCTCTGCTCAGCTCAGGCATGAACTAAACAATCATTAATAAACAAATTCTCAAAATTACTTATTTTTTCTAAGATGTTGCTTTAACTCCTCGCTTAAGCAAAACCAGTCTAACCCAAACAATCATTAATAAAACAGCTTCTTAAAATTAACATTACTCTACTTTGGAAACTACATATTATAGCTCTTATCTAGTCTATGTTTTGTCATCATTACATTTTACTGCCAGATTCCTTGTGTTTAACTCCTGTTCTTGTTTCTTTTAGTGTTTGATTTGCTTTGATTAATGCTTGTTCTACATATATGATATATCATTGGCCATTTTAATTTGATTATTTTCCCTTGTATACTGAGCATCAAAAGAAAAGTATCACTTATATTTGAGCATCAAAAAAAAACATACCACTTATATTTGAGCATCAAAAGAAACGTATTACTTATATTTGGATAAAATTCACTAGATGTGATCGAAAAATGACAAACTCTGTTTTAGAGCAGGTGCAATGACTTTGTATTGTGCTGATTAACAATTGACATCACGAAGATGCTGCAGAATGATCTGTCGATCTTGGGCAGGTGTTGTGACTCTTGGTCTCCCAGTTCGTGGCCTGTCATTGACAGTGTGTGTCTGGTTATACTGTCTCACCAGGTTTGAAATTGTTGGCTGTGAGCACCCAAGACAGTGAGCCACAGTATGCTGCCCTAGTCCAGCCTCCGACTTGCAGATTGCACAAAGGCGCTTCTCTCTTGACAGACATGGCATATTGTTTTTTTTCCTGTAATTTTCTTTATTGCTTTTATTCAAGCTTGCAATTCAACAGTTGAAATCACTCCATATCCAGTATCCAATCAACCGCCTCCCTAATTTGGTGATTAAGTGCATATGCTTCAGTCATAGTCACTCAAGCGTGTCATGGTCAAGGATGAATGATCGAGTGATTAAAAAGAAACCAGAAACATTTCGTCAATGTCCATCATTTATATACCTTATTTTTTTCCGAAAATAAATGTGTTATAATAGTGATAAGTTTCTTTTGATGCTCGGTATATATAATACTCGGAAGTGCCAGAATAGGGCCTCTCAGCGAGTCTTATATATCAGTCCTGGGAAATATAGTCTGAGGAGGTGATTGCAAAGGCCTACCTGCCCGTAGGCCTCACACACCAGGATTTTAAATGTACATAACTCTTGTTTGCCTCAGCGGAACTTATGATAAGAGAGTTTAACGTTACTTGGCTCTTCACCAAGATTTCTAATTACGTAACTCAGTTTGCCTCAGTGGGTCTTACAGTTGAGATTAACGTTACCTTGGTTCTTCACCAAGGATTTACAATTTGCCGCTATTCTTTTTCCTTTACTTATTCTTTTATTTTGTCCATGGATTCCTGCAAGTCCCTTACACTTAGAAAATTACTATTTGACTCTCTCTTTACCATGGGATCTCTCTGCTGAGAGATTCTACCGCAAGTATCTCGATTCACTAATTATTTGCTGTGGAAGGGTGTGGGTAAACACAAGGCAGACACAAAGCTCAAAATATGAAATGTCAGCACAGGCGCTCAGATTTATTAGTCCATGCTGGTGCTTCTGTGGCAGGTGCTTCTGTGACAGTTTGGCGGCACTCTACCAGCAGTGCTATTGTGCCCCGTCTTCATAAATCACACATGCCTCTAGTGGTGGAAGCCCCAAGAAACAGGCACTGCTCAATATCCTCTCTAATACACTGTGGGGTGGCCAAGTCCCGCTAAGCTACCTATCTAAGATAGTGACAAGTAAATAACCGGTGTGTGGCTTGCTTGCACCACCGGGTCTGTGTGTCTCATGCTGGAGTTGCCGTACTGTCCTACCTCATGCAGAAAGCCATTACTACACCCTTGCGGAAATATTATGTTAGTTACAAGCATCTTGCTCCATAGACCACACTATGGAAGATGAAGAAGATCTTTGTTTGGCCAGAAGACAAATAAACATCAGAAATCAAACAAGAGTTGATCAAATGAAGCAAGTGGCACTGGGCAGACAGCTAGCTTGGAGAATAGATGGACAACACTAAGAGCAAGAGAGGTTCTGAGACTAGATCCTGAAATCAGAGCAAAAGTGTGGAGAGATGAATTGCAATAGTTCGTAGGGATCTGACAGATGACAGGGCCCACCCATTGTTATGTGGCTGTTCTGTCAAACTGTCCCAGACAGTCTTACTGTAGATCTAGTAACAACTGAAAAGTGGTTTACTGGCTCCTTTGAACAGTTGGTAAACAATTTTGCGGAATTAAATGGAAATGACACTTCCGTTATTGCAGGGACATTACTATTGTTGCTTCTGCTTTCTCACTCAGAGAGACAGCAATGTGTACAGTATGTAGTCTTCGCTAAGAAGATGCTGTCCTACTCAGTATTCTGGAAGGCTGCATCTCAGTTTGCAACTGTCAAACAGGGGTCCTTTATGGAAGGAGCTCAGCCCAGTTAATGGACAGGGATCCACATTACCAACCACACAGCTGGCACTTGTCACATTTGCAGTCTATGTTGTACAATAGTAGTATATCCCAGACCAAAAGAGCTAAAAAAATGAAGAAATTGTTTTACATTTGAGCAGGGTTGGTGATATATATATATATATATATATATATATATATATATATATATATATATATATATATATATATATATATATATATATATATAGGATTTGATTTAATCAGATTTTTTAATTTTTTTAATTATGGAATTTTTTTTGTAGTACCATAGTTGTAGCTCTACAGTACCTCCAAACTGTAAATTTAAGGATGTCGGAAATGGTTGTTTGTGAAAAGTTACAGACCAAACTAAATTACTCAATCTTAAAATGAATACATAAAGCAAATGATTTATCATTGTGGCACCCTCTAAATGTGAGCTACGATATGTGAAGTACAAGAATTTAGTGATGGAGTACACCAGAGAAAAACAGGCCTACCCCTCACTCATCCCAGTCATTCTTTTCTTTCTTTCTTTGATTTCTTCTTTCTGTGTCAGTCCAAACACACGCAGTTGTTACTTAGGACTACTTTACTTTTTATAGTGTGTTCAAGTCAAAAGTTCCTGATTGCACCACTAAATAAACCTGGTTTCAGCGGGTTCAGCAGTGTGTCAATTTGGGACCCCATTGCACTGTCATCAGAATCGTTTCGGCGAATGTGTTAATGATGGGGCAGGCGCTCTCTAACGGGGTAAGACATGTCTTCAGAATACCATTTCAGTGCTGTATTTTTTTTTACGTCTTCGCTCCTTTTGTGTGCCACAGAAACGAGGGCAAGCGTCATTCGCTCTTGCACTCGCATTTGCGCTGTGATCAGAATACAGCCCTAAGAGTTTTAATTTATAGAGCTAAAGATGTTTGTATTAAAAGGTTTTTAAAACATATAAAATAGGTATTAAATGGAACAAAGGGGAATAAACTGTTATTGTTCAGTATCCTAATAATATTTCTAAAATTGGTGAAACATTTTAGTTTCAAAACAGTTTAGTTTCAAAACTTGAAATAAACATGGGAGAATGTTTAGTTAGAAAGTGCATGACCGTTATTTCTATCCAGTTTTTGTAGAACTTCTGCACTCTACCAGAAAACAAATGGTGCTCTGGAAACTTTGTGCAAGTCTGGCCTCTTGTCTTTGAATGGGATACTCATCCTCTTGTTTTCAGTGGGTTGCAATGCCTTTATTAGTCTTCATTGAAATGCCTAGAGTTGAAAATCAGAGCGGATGGTTGCTGGCTGGCTTTTGGGAATTCTGTGATGGAACAAATATATAGACCAATTATTTGGCACTGGCCTTTCCCCAATTTCAAAGGATCAACATCAAAAGAATGGCAAAAATGTTGCTGTGTAGCCAGTATTGTACTGACCGGCTGCTGTAATCATCAGGACAGCTTTTACAATGCGTTATGATTTTCCATGTGCATTGCCTAGGGTACTGTTATCCTTGTGTCTTTAATGAATACTTTATAGATGCACGGTAGAATACTATATTAAGTTATTCACTGTACTAACATGGATATAAATATATTTCATTAGAGTTTTGTGGGGTCACATTTGACAAGGAGGGAGGGGCAGTTTCTTTAATTTTATTAGACCAACAACCTCATCCTAACAAAACAACTGGTACACTGGGCAAGAATCACATGATACAAACTGTGCAAGAAAATACTAAAGTGAAAACAAGGCTTTTATATTATTATTATTTATCTATTAGCAGACGCCCTTATCCAGGGTGACTTACAGTCGTAAACAAAAATACATTTCAAGAATCACAGTACAAGTATTAATACAATTAAGAGCAAGATAAAATACAATCACTTCGGTTCTAGCAAATACAAGTATATGATATTAACATACTGAGTTGTTGTTTTTTTAACATTAACACTCATATATACATACATATATACATATATACATATATATTATATACACACACACATACATATTATATTTATATAATATATATTTATATAATATATATTTATATAATTATATTATATATATATATATATATATATATATATATATATATATATATATATATATATATATATATATATACATATATATATACATATATATATACACACACACATTTTTTTATTTGAAAAAGGAAAACTGCTGTGTACAAATCCTTCTTCAGTTGGATAGATATAAATATTTTAAAACAAATTGCAGTGTAGAAAATCCATGTGAATACTGCACATGGAAAATACACAGGATCTTCAAACTGTATTTTGGTAGCGATGTGGCAAATCACTCATGCTCACACAAACGCACTAGTTCTATTGAGGCAGACTACTTAAGGGCTTTTAATAAACTGCTGCTCTGTTCATAGGAGTGGGCACCAAATTCTGACATTTAAGTTAATCAGTTTATTTTAATGTATTTGCAGTTTGTACCGATTTCTCCAAACATCTATTGCAAGAGCATTTCTCCATACACATTTTTCCTCACGTGTTTTATACAAGTGACAGGTGTGCATTAATTCATACGTGGTTAACTATATACTGTAGTATCATAGTTTACATACTCCCGAGTAATTTCTTTATTACAGTCTGTAGTCTAAATAGTTAAAATCACGTATGTACAGGTGAGGGGAGAATGTACAACTGCTAATATATCCTGCCTCCGGTGAAGTTTAGTGACGTACAGGGGCGAGGTTACTTCAGTCAAGAGAAAAAGAGAGCGCGAGTGCGGAGAGTGTCGTCAGTTAAAACCTAGTCCCAGGAGAACAGCGCCATTCATTTAAATAATTCAGGTCTAAGGGGAAGCGTGGACATTGATACAGAACTGAATCGCGCAATGGCTTTTTCTGCAAAGTGGATTTTGCTTTATTTACCACTAATCTGTTTCTTCAAGTGGACAGTTATTTCAGCTTTTAACCTTGACACGGAAAATGTTTTCAGGAAAAACGGAGAGCCCGGCAGCTTGTTCGGCTTTTCACTCGCCATGCACAGGCAACTAAATCCCACCGATCAAAGAATGTAAGTTTAAAGAAATTAGAACATTTGACGATTCTGCATTGAGACTGTTGCTAGTGTAATGCAAATGTAAGCTACATTGTATGTTTTAATTTTCTTTGGAGCACTTGCAGGTTGCCGTTATGACGCGGTATAAGTTAACAGGTTCTTAGGGGGGAGGAAATAAGAACAGAAAAACCATTACGATGGATTCAGCTGGTGAGCGCACAGTACAGCTTCGGTTTCATGAACAAATTAATCTGTACATTAAAACAAGTTTATTGTATTTTAGTTGTATGTATTTATTATTTCGTTTGATTTATTTTTAAACTTAAGTCAACATTGTTGTTAGTCCAAATTGCTAGTCAATTGCGCGCCTGTTGCAAAAAAGTAGTCGTTGCTGTTCATTTTGCAGAGAACCATGCTAGCTCACTTGTCCTCTCTTGAATTGGTTTGTGTTTCTCAGGAAAGCAATTTTGTCACATTACCGTTAAGTATTTTAAACTCAGGACAGGTAGTGACTTGTGTTTTTGGACGGATGCTTTAAAACTTTGCAGTTTTCACAGCTAAAACTAGTTTAAGAACAATTGAATTGCGCTAAGGATTAAAAAAGAAAATAATGGTGATGCTTTGCATTGGTATTCAGAGCACAGCGGGCAGTGCGCAGGGGACACAGCATTTTACCTCCTTATGGCCTTTGAGGGCTCTGCAACACGTTAACAAAAGAACGGAAGAAATTTTACATTGGGTTTTATTTCACGCACTGTGTCAGTGCTCTGTGGGGTTCTTCGTTATATGCAAATGTTAGACTACAGTAAATTGAAAACCCCTTTCGCTTCTGGCATTAAGCGTTAAAATTGTTTTCCTTAGCATCAGTTGAAAATCTGTAGTCCTATGAACTGTGCCTCAGTCAGCAGCCAGCTTCTTAATGTTCTGCAATGCTACCTTTTTAATTAGTTAAATGTTATTGCTAGTTTGTTATTACAGCAAGCGTGGTCGGGATTTCCCAGTTTTAAGAGTATGATCACTTCTGTGCAATTTGCATTGTTAAAACAGGTTTATTGCAATCCTAAATATAAATTTAAAAAGCAGCAGTCATTTGAGGTGATGATGTGTGTCTGGGTCCTGCAAAGATACAGTCTCAGGAGACACCTAATTGTGATGCATGTTCTTGTGACATTACTACTGTACCTTGCATGGTTGAAAAGTAAAATGTTAATTATGAAAAGCATACCTATTCTAGATATTCAATGTCTTCTCTGAACAGTACAGTATTAGCATTGCAGTACTTCACCTTGCATTTAGGTTGAGCTTAAATCAATCTTTTTTTTATTTAGTTAAACAGTAGGAAGCATGGACCTGTAACCTTCACTACTGTGGTGACTTTAGCTTGTTATGTTTGTGACCCCAGTCTGTGGTTTATTACCCTCATTTCCTGTAATTCTATTTCTGCTGGAACAAGTGTACACCAGCATCTCTGTTGTGGTGACTGCTAGAAATACAAGGTGGAAATGAACCAATTCACTTTTTTAGAATGTATTTGCTTACGATTGTAAGTCGCCCTGGCTAAGGGTGTCTGCTAAGAAATAAATAATAATAATAATAATTAGAACAGGAATGTTTAGTTTTGCATCAGTTTAGTTTACTGTATCTGTAGTACCTTTGCTAAAAAGCCTTCTGTTACTCGTGCTGTGTTTTACAGTGTGTATAACTGATGCATGTCAATGATACTGAAATGAATATCAGGTGTGCCGTAGGATGAAAACATTAACTGGAGCTTAAAGCTATTTGAAGTTAATCTTTTCTGTCTGTATTCCAATAGTCTTGCTTCAAAGGAAATTTAATGAAGGGGGAGGGGGGTGCTACAGTAAAACTACCTGCCAGGTTTTCTAAGGAAGAGACCCTGACATTATAGAACACGTGCGGAATGCAGATAAGACTGTCCAATACATTCCAGCTCTTTGCTGGAGTTTAGATTTCCATTTCATTACAGCAGCACATTTTTTATTTTATTAGCATCAGATTTGCTTCAGAAGTTAATTTGGTGGGATCGGCATGATGGTGTGCCTGGCAGTCAGGTCGAATACCCACAAGAGGGCGGGTAAGGTTTACACTGCATTATATTCTGGCTGAAGCAGATACTGGCACACAGAGTAGGCAGTCAAAATAGAGGAAGCTGCTGGTCTAGTTGTGTGGATTCTGGAAAACATGCAGTAAACAGTTACATATTGAGATGTCCCAAGTGACTAATAATTTCTTTCCAGACAGTATTAGCATTCATCTGCTGTTTTAAAGAAAACCTTGACATTTATCTAGGTTTTAAATTATGCATTTGACTCAGAAGAAAACACAGGTCAGGTGGCATTATTTACCAGCATCATTCGTTTTATTTACAGACACACTCTGTACTCTGACCCTGTTCTACCTATATGTAGTTTTGAAAAAGTCAATAAGCATGCTGTTGACCAAGGCCATGAATGAAGCTCTTGTATGTGTGACAAACTGAGGTAAGTGTGCGCTGTGTGTTTTACTTTATGAAGTTGCCAGCACAACTGCCATAAATTTTGAATCTTGGGTGTGTACATTGGATTTTGCCTCCGTTAACCTTGAATGAATCATAGCTGCACAGACACACCCTAAAAGGCAGGCACACAGCCAGACACTTTTTGCAGGAATGGCAATCCAGGTCTCCTAAACTGTAACTCGTAGGTTTGTACTTTTTAAGGTAGCCTTGGGCAAGGGAGGAAGATTGGTTACAGCATGCCAAATCCTGCTTGAAAAGGCAAAACCAGAAAGTGTATTCAACATCAGAAGCTGTCAGTGCTGCTGAAGGTACAATGCAGCTTTGTCAACCTATTAACAACATTATTTTGTAATAGGTTTTTAAACTGCTAACTGTTGTTTAGCGCATTGTACTTGAATTGTTACTTGGGCTTCAAATATGGAGAGGTGTTTGAAAGTGTTTTACACAGTCATTTTTAATCACACTCCTAAATGCTACCAGCCGGCATTAAAAAGAAGCCTCCTCTGAAAAAGCAGTAACTTCACTTAATAAAATCTCCTTTGGCTCCAAAACCAAAATGTTCAGAGTTTGGATCATTGCTCTACTAACCCGTGAAGACGAAACAAAACAATATACGGATCAAACAGCACCCAAGGTTCAGCTTACCTGGTGCAAGGACGATCTCTGTTAATCGCTGTTCCTTCTCCCACTCTTCAGGCTGAGCATACACATTCACTGAATTATCTCTTCATCAACATTTCTTTGTTTCCTTTTATAGGGTGTGGCCAGGGGTTAATTGGTAATCAATAATTCAATCACCACCTGGTCACAATTCCTCACTTTTCAATAAACTCATTTAACATTTAAACAGTTAAACATTTCCAAACCAATTTACATGGTGTGCAAAGGCAGCCATTTTGGCCCAGGCTGTTCCTCTTGCCTGATCCAAGATTTCTCAGTGTGCAGAACCTCTGCTCTGTCATACTTGGCATAATTTTCAATAAACTTATGCACTTCAATTTTAAAAAAGCTTGCTACAATGTCATGCTCTTTATATTTTACATAAAGTAGGTTTTACTGAAGCAAAATGAAAGATAACTACTAATTTATTTACACATTAGAATTTGAATATCCTATTTTGGGGATTTCTTGCAGCAATCCATTGGTGCTTGTGCATGGGGTGTTGGCAAGCTTATTTTGTTGGAATAGAAATAGAGAGGGAAATCTATTGAAGTCCATAGAACAATAATTTATCACAGCAAAGAAATGAGGACCAGACAGAACTGAAGATGTTTAATAGGGTTGGAGCATTAAAAGCTTTCGCTCTGATGTGGCCACACATTGAAGCTTTTTATTTCAGTTCTTTGACACAAATGGGAGGGAGGAGGAGGAGGACACATTTTGAGCATGCTTGTGGCAGACAACCCCCCGCATTTACATTGCAATCTAGTAAATAAATGTGCAATAAAGTCAAGTATTTCACGTTGGCTGATAGATTTGATAGTCACGAGCTGGTAATGGACGTGGGTATGGAAATCCACTTGTCCATCTGTGCCCAATCCAGCTTGTAAGCTTGTAATCCAGCTTCTATTTCTTAGCAATAATAATAATTATTATTATTGCTAATAAATAAATAAATAAATAAATAAATAATAATAATAGTTAGGCAGTATTACAAAATAGAATTTTGTTTTGTTTTTAAACTTGGGGAAATTCTGAGAACCCCAATCTATAAAGGTGCTTGATCTGTAAAGTTCATGAGATGAAAAAAAAAAAAAACACATGATCAAATGACTGAGTGTTGGAAAGTTAAGCTGCTTAGCTGCCTTTGAGCTCCCAGGTGCAGTCCAGATGAGCTCCCCTGTACCTGTACACTGTAATAAAGATGACGAACCGCTACAGAGGAGTGCAGACTGACTCGTCTCCATGCGGTTTCAATCCAAGGTCTCCACTCTTCAATGAGGACTCCCTAGTGTGTGGTGTGTATTCAAGCTTTAACTCTGACTAGTGAGAAACGAGTCTGTCGAAGGCACTGCAAATCATATTACTCATCATTTTACTATTCAGAAGAACGATGTCATCCTGTGTTCAGACAGATTCATTGATTGCTGATGGTTAATAGGCTTGGCTACTGGGTTTGGTTGGTTTTGTTCAGTTTGTGTAGATCCGGCCTTCCTACACATCCAAGCAATTTGACTGATCAGCTAATCAAGCACATCTTTTAAAGTTGTGTATAGCATTGCGATTTAATTTTACTGCAGGTGCTAGAGGGACAATGTCTTTATTTTTATTTATTTATTTATTATTTAATAATTTAGTCATTGCCAATTATTTTTTATTGTTTTCTCCCCAATTTGAAACTGGCAATTATTTTTAGGTTCAGCTCACCGCTACCACCTCTGTGCTTACTCGGGAGGGCGAAGACGAACACATGCTGTCCTCTGAAGTGTGTGCCGTCAGCCGACCGCTTTTTTACACACTGCACACTCACCGTGCAGCCACCCAGAGCTACAACGTCGGAGGACAACGCAGCCATGGGCAGCTTACAGGCAAGCCCGCAGGCGCCCGGCCAGACTACAGGGGTCGCTGGTGCACAGTGAGCCGAGGACACCCTGGCCGACCTAGCCCTCCCTCCCCCCGGGCGGCGCTCAGCCAATTGTGCGCCGGCCAGTGGGAGCTCCCGTCCTCGGTCGGCAAAGGAATAGCCCAGACTCGAATTCGCGACGTTCAGACTATAGGGCGCATCCTGCAATCCACGCGGAGTGCCTTTACTGGATGCGCAACTCGGGAGCCCCCCTGGACAGTGTCTGTATTTTAATAAAAATGCTAACTATGTAGTTAATCTATGCATTTGGAGCGTTTGCACATGTTAAAACAGTTGCAAAGGGAACCATATAATCTATGTAGTTTGTGGCTGTTAAATGTACTTGTTCTCTGACAAGGGAAACTCAGGGTGAATGTTGCAGCAACGTTTTAAAGAGTTTTAGTGAGACAGTAACGGTTTACCAACCGCAACCATATGTGTGACTTGTACTGCTAAAGGTAAAACCGATGTAAAATGATCAGTTGCAGGGCTCTACATTTAGATTTTTTACTACTGGCCCCTTGGGTCACTGACGTAGTGTTTTTACTGGCTCGGATACAATTTTAACTGGCCCAATAATAAGTACAAAACTGGCAATGGCAACTAGTACTAGAATTGTTCAAACGTTATTTTTTAGTTATTTTTTTACATATTTTTGTACAATATTTAGTTATGTGAAAGGCTCTGAGATGTTTTACATGAAAAGCACTATATAACAATACATTTCTTACTCTACAGTACCTGTATCTGTTGAAAAAATAAACAAAGCTCGGAATTCATAATCTAAATATAAATGAACTTAATCACTTTGATAGATTAGATCATAAAAATAGTATCAAGTCTGAGTCCAGGCTATTCCATTGCCGACCATGGACAGGAGTTCCCAGGGGCGGGGGATGCTTAGGTCAGCCAGGGTGTCCTCGGCTCACCATGCACCCCTGTAGTCTGGCCCGCCGCCTGGGCTTTCCTGTAAGCTGCCCAGAGCTGCGTTGTCCTCTGACGCTGTAGCTCAGAGGTGGCTGCATGGTGGGCCTGCAGTGTGAAAAGAAGCTGACGGCACATGCTTCGGAGGACAGCGTGTGTTCGTCTTCACCGCTCCTGAGTCAGCTGGGAGGGGGCTGGTAGTGGTGGGCTGAGCCAAAAAATATTGACTATTCCAAATTGGGAGAAAAAATGATAAAAACAATTGCCGACTCGGTGAGTCTGGTGGCTGACTTTAACAACAGTTCGGTGAGCACATAGGCTCACTGGTGGAGCAACCGGTGAATAAAACAACGCGCCCACTGTATCACCCTGCTCGGCAAGTTAATAGCAGAGTAATGTATTAGGTTGTGTGTTAGCACCATTCAAAAATAAAATGAACAATCTTATGGATTATTTGTTTAACCATTCTGATTATGTGTATACCATATGTTTAAATGGTAATAGCTGATCTATTTTTTTAAAGCTGGGTTTTTGTACATTTGACATGCTTTGACTAGATGACAATAAAAAAATAAAGTAATCATCTGCAATAAATTCACCCAATGTTTAATTTTTAAACTATTATTGTGTTATTTTATATACTGTTATTTTTGGCTTCAGAGTTGCCACGGGGTCAGTAAATTAAAGAAAAAAAACACCTCCCTGTTTATTTTCACTGTGGACTGGTAATCCTAAACTACACGGACTGCGAGAAACTGAAGTTCTGGTAGAAATTTTGGTCAGACACCAAAATCTTGCTGAACTCGACAAAACTCACAAAACAGTTAAACATATTCAATCTTTTCTCAAAACACTTTGTTTAATGCCGTAGGAGAACCATGCAGAATTGGGTAACCTGCATTCTCCTACTGTAGGCATTCAAGAAATGTATAAATTAGCGAAGTGCTCCCCAGCGCTTTCTTCCACAACAATATGCAAGAATCTAAAACATGCTATATTAAAAACCGGCGCAATACATCAATAGCTGCCATCTTTCAATATGCCTTGCAGGATACTGTAAACATCCGGTTCACACACCATATAAATGAGCCGAGTTCACTTACAAACTGCATTGCCAACACAAACAGAGTCGGTTCTGAAAAAAACTGAACGGGGGAAGAAAAAAAAACTTTAGCTCGCATGCATATTCTTTCATGATGGTTTTTGATTTCCCTATGTTTAGTAATATGTACGGTAACCAAAGAGAGCCCACGTCTGAAATAAAAAAGTGGCTAAGCGAAGCCTTTCAATATATTGTCAGAAAATCAAAAATACTGTATTCAAGATTTGAAAATGTATGTGTACAAATGATACTCGTTTTTTAAGAAGCAAACCCACAAACCCGCCCATATGGTAAAAGCAACGCTAAAAGGTGAACGGATTTATACTAATCCTAATAATAAACACTATTCAAACAATAATCATAATAAAAATCGTTCTCAGATCATTGTCGCTTGTAGCCTCTCCCAAGTCAGCACCAATCTTACTGCTGATACGAACGAGTCCTGTAAAGATTGTGAATGGCATTTCTGATCGAACACATTGTATCCCAAATCAAAACGTTAGACAATTCGATCACGTTGTCCAGCTTCCACATGGTGTATCTGGGTATCCATCGGTGCTTTTTTTCCCCCCCTGCAGTCACAGCAGCAGACAAACACCTGCTGTCTTGTGAACTATTACTGTGAGACTGGATATGAGGGAAACTAAATGTTGAATTCCCAACAAAAAAGCTGTTTTATCTGCAAGTCTGGGTAACTGACATTTATTTCACTGTCATCATGAAGCCAGATTAAGTCTTTCTTCCACTCCACTCTTATGTTTTCGTCTTTTTTTCATAATTTCCTTCTTTATCATTATTGATTTACACAATTTAATTTTGGCTTATTGGTGCAGTTGGTTGCTTAGTTGTAAAAAAAAAAAACAACAAAAAAACAAACTGTAGAAAATTACCATGTTGAGGTAACGAGTATTAACAATTGCACTTCAGTAAGTAGTCTCAGATGCTGACTGTACAACAAATACTGACGTCTTGGCGGGAATGTTCAGACGAGTTCAGTTACGCCATTTTGGGGGTGGATATGTTTTAAAAATTGGTTTGTAAATTTGTTTTTTCAGCTTTTTGGCACACTGACCCATTTTCCTGTGATCACAAAACAGAAGCCATGTGGACAATGCTATATACATTATACAGTTAAAAAATGTTACCGGCCCAGTTGGGCCTGTGGTGCTTCATAACTACCAGCCAAACTATGCTCTCTACCGGCCCCGGGCCGCTGGGCCATGGTTAATGTCTAACCCTGCAGTTGGCTTTAAAAATACATCTGAAAAAGAAGTTCAGAGCCAACTCTTGTCTGGTCTGTATAATATTTAACCATGTCAAGCAACTGGTGTAAAGTGAATGCTGGTGGTGGGCTGGAAACCACAATTTTTAATGTTGCTGTGGTGGTCATTGGCTTAAAAATATTTCGACACATTTCTGAATCCTACTGATGCTAACCTAAATGTGTAGCTGCTGCTGCAAGCTATCTCCTGGTTTATTTCCAATGGTTCATCTTGGGAGGAAAAACAGCCTAGACTATGTTCAGAGGAGAGTTACAGTATTGTGATACACTCTTATTCTTGTCCATCAAAATGAAAGAACCTTTATTCTTTGCTTTTTTTCAGAAGCAAGAGACCAAAACCAGACACCCTTTTCTATAAAAGCGTCTAACGATTAGGCATGCCGAGTCTAATCTGGCATAAAATGTAGAGTGTAGAGCAACGTAAGGAATGTGTTCATTGGAAATAACTCTCCCCAACTGAAAACAAGGGCCACCCTTTACAGTACTGGTAGTCTATTGAAAATCTAACCCTGTGATTAGAAGGACAATCTAAAAATATTGAAATAGCTTAAATGGAGTTAAAGCAGCACATAGTTGTCAAATGAGATGGAGCATTTTGCTTTGTGATAATAGAAACCTTGTTTCCATGTGTCCTGTAGGCTGACTGTGCCTGAAGCGTAAGCGTTGCGCGTGAATGCCAATGTTGTCCGTCAGTAACTTGTTAAATTCCACAGCTTTCATTTGAAATGTTCTGCTGGGGACCGAGAGTCAGTTGTGGATTGCATTTCAAAACATCCTCCAGTATGAAGGAATGTGTTGTCATTCTTTTAGAAAAGACTTCACGCTGTCAGTTCCTGTTGGATGCAGGTGCAAACCACAAAGATGAGATTTGTATTTAATTTGGTGCATGTTTTACTTGACATGGTTTTGTGTTCAAATGCAGAAATCATATTTAGTTGCATGTGTTGGTATTTGCAATGGGATTCGTTTGTCTCCACATGCACATTTCTAGTTGGAGTGTGATCATCCTAGGCAGGGATTCAGTCTGAGCATTTCCCTGAAGGTGCTGCAAAGTTCAGGAGGGGTGGAGGAAGCACTTTTGCCAATAAATGTTTCCAATATGTGTTTAGTTATTGCTGTTGCATTTTACACATGAATGTTTTGTATTTTTCATTCACAATATGTTGCACATTAGGTTAAGTGTGTGCTCTGTGGAAGGGAGTATTGGCATGCCTGCTATCTGTCTGCTTTAACCTGACAGAGAGCCATCCCACTAGACTGCAGCATGCAATCCTAACACTTGTGCTTTTGGTATTTAAAGGAAATTGTAGTAGGGATTAAATGAATGTGCCTTAAGGAGGAGATCAACAGATTACTCATGTAAATGTTAGAAATCCATAAACGTCAAAACCCTAAAGCCTAATTTAGTATTCTTCAGATGCAGCTGTGAAGGCAAGACTCCATATTGACTTTGTTCTGATTTGCATCCGGCTGTGTATTGGGAGGAGATTGCTTTGGTATTTGTGTTTTACTCCCTCTGGGGAGCCCTTATTTGATAAATGAAAGGTCTGCATGACACATGCCTGGGGATCAATGGCGGATGTACAGCTGAGTGCAGGGATTTCTACATTTAAGGGGCTTCTGATAAAATGATTGAATTTTTCTTTGAAGATTCCTCATATCTAACCTATATTATCTCCAGTTTTGAACAATCCAAGGAACCAGGGTTAACGATTTTTTTTAATTTATTTTTTTTAAAACAAAAAAAACGGATTATTTGATTGAAATCAGATTTTTTTTTATTTAAATCATTTTCTTTTTTTGTAGCAGTAGTACCATAGTTGTAGCTCTACAGTACCTCCAAACTGTAAATTTAAGGATGTTGGAAATGGTTGTTTGTAAATAGTTACAGACCAAACTAAATTACTCAATCTTAAATGAATACATAAATAAAGCAAATGATTTATCATCGTGGCATCCTCTAAATGTGAACTACAATATGTGAAGTACAAGAATTTAGCGATGGAGTACGCCAGAGAAAAATACCCCTCACTCATCCCAGTCACTCTTATCTTTTACTTTTCTTTCTTTGATGTCCTCTTCTGTGTCAGTCCAAACACATGCAGTTGTTACTTAGGACAGCTTTGTTCCTGTTCCTGATTGCACCACTAAATACTGGTTTCAGTGGGTCTTAACACAGTGCTCAGTTGTCTTTTTGGGACCCCATTGCACTGTCATCAGAATCGCTTCGGCGAATGTGTTAATGATGGGGCAGGCGCTCTCTAACTGGGTAAGACATGTCTTCAGAATACCATTTCAGTGCTGTATTTTTTTTTTACGTCTTCGCTCCATTTATGCAACACAGAATCGGGGACAAGTGCTGTTCACGCTTGCAATCGCATTTGCCCTAAGAGATGAAAACATATAAAATACAATACAGTGCACTTGGGGAGCTAGATTTTGCCCCAGTGCAAGGTTTTAAAGGAAAAAAGGCAAATTATATATTACAAAATAAGGAAGTTTAGTGTTATTTCTTATGAAATGTTTACAGCCTTTTGCACTCTTTATAAAAATTTAAAAAAATACAGTCTAACTTCACTATAACAAACCCGTCTTATAACGAACACTCATTTTTAACGATCCAAGCAGCAAGAACGTTTTTTTTCAATGGAAATTAGCCCTATTAGAACGATCACTTTTACAAAATCTACCCGGATAAAACGATCTCGGTAGTGCCTGACACTGAACTTTCTCCAGTGTGAAAGTGTTCTCTCAGTGAAAAAATACCTTGGTAGGCTAATTCAAAGATAAGGCTGATTTCATAGATAACCTTTTGCAGTGCGAATCATGTGTGACGTATGCAACCGTTGCCATTTTCACAGAAACTGCAACCATGGCAACAGGCGTGAGGAGGTAACAAGACTGAAACGCGTGCATTGAGAAAAGCATGAAAGATATGAAGCAATCTACGCTGGATGTTTTTCAAGAGAAAAGGCACGTAATTACTAGAGATGCAACATTTAATTGATGCATCGGTTATTGATAATCTGTCCTTACATTTTACCGAGCTTCGATTTACATTTTGGCGAATCGATCCATTGAATTAGTACCCAGATTTAAGTCTCCTGTTGCCAGTTTGCATTAAAACCTTGAGTGTAAGTTAGCAGCTTCTAATGCTAGTACGATAGATTTCCTCGTTGCTAGTGTATACACTCGAACTCGAACACCCCAATAGCTTGAGATTTATCTAGTGCGACAATATGTGCTTAATTAAATATTTACCTTTCCTATAAAAGCTATAATTAAAAAGACTGGAAAACTGCCAGCAGCAAGTTTTGGCATTTTGGTTAATGACAAAGGGATGTTTGGTGGGACTAGTGATACTTAATTAGATTCCATGATGACACACATTTTAAGAAATCTGCAAGATTTAAGGTATTTTGTATTCCAAGTAACTTTTTAGAAATAATATGCACCCTGTTTGTCTGTCAGACTCACAGTCTACTGTATTTCACTCTAAGTTTTTTTGCATATATGTAGAGGAGCACTTAGAGAAATATTCAGCGGGACATGCATTAGAACAAATGTCAGAATGTGGGGCCAGCTAAAAATTTTACTGAATGTCCTTAACAAAGAGATGCTTGTTTGCCGTCTTTGGCAACTTTTTTGGAAATGATCCACAACCATGACACATTTATTTATTTATATATATGTTTAACTTTGACTTCAAGATTCAGCGAAAGCTTTGTTATGCATACTAGTGTGATACTTTTTTAAGGAATTGACGTTGTGCAGAAAATGATGATGCAGATTAGCATTGACCATTTTAAATTCCATTTGCAAAAGCTGTGATCTGTACTAGTACTGTCTATTTGCTCATTAATAAATACCAACCAAATATGTAACATGTTTATTCCTTAGACAAACGCACCTGTTCCAAAGTAATAAACTGAGTTGGATATACCTCACACAGTGCTCAAAGTGCCTGCAAGGAAATCCAATCCATTCATTCTGAAGTGTATAAAGATAATTTAATGAAACATACTGTTCAGTTTTATTATAAATAGTATCTGCAAATAGTGCTTCTCTTGTTTACAAGGTTTTTTTTTTTTAATTGAACTTTTTCTTTATATATTTGGAATTCATTTAAAAAACAAACAAAAAAAACTACAATCTGAAGCCTCTGCATGCCTACAGCAGTAAGTAATCCCTCACCTCAGACAGTCATTGTCTTTGGTAAGCAGGGGTGTGCAATTTATTTTCTAGCATGTTGATAACAAGAAATTAAGCCTAACCCATTAAGTACCAAATGCATTTTGTATTTATGTAATTTGCTACACTGTAGCAAATCAGACCAGTGAAATTTCATGCTGGCTATGAAGCTCAACACATAGAAAATGGAGCTTTAGCATCACTGTGGGAAGGATAATACCAAGAAATGTATCATTTTTAGGCTTCAATTTCTATTTTATATTGAGGCATCAGAAGGGCTATATATGCAGAATTAATTACATTCCTCTAACAGTATAGTTAGAGGAAATTGAAATAAGCGCCAGTTAAAATGCTCCAACAAATTACAAAGTAGCCTTTCCTCAAATTAGGACAATGGCACTTAATGGGTTAAAACACTAGACCCTGCAGCTATGGTTTAACCCACAACCTCCTCATATACACCATCTGCATATACATTTCTACTCAATATTCTGAAAGGTTGTTTTTAGAATGCTTCTGCATGAACTTAATGACCCCTTTGAGCTTTTACCAATAGCACCACAAAGTGGGGTCCTGGTATTTGTCAGTGTATGGTACTTGGAGATCATTTCCAAAGAAGGTAGACAAAAACTTATAGATTATTCAATACAGGCTGCTGGAAATGAAAGCTGCAAACAGTATTATATGTTTTCTGTTAAAATGACATTATATGATTTAAAATCAGGAGAGTTGCAATATATGCTTATTATTCATCGTTTTTTGGAGTCAATTCCTTTTTAAAATCAATTCCATTTCCTTTTTTAATTGATTCTAATTCCATGTCCATGGAAATCCTTTTGAAGGGATGGGAATTGATTTAAAAAAATGTTTTACCCCAACACTGCATGTGCAATGCTCTACAGAGGGGTCAGGGTAATGATGTGGCATCTAAATTAAAGTAGCTAACTCTCAATATAATCTTGTAAATAGGGGAAAAGTCTGCCATCAAATCAAATTATTAAAATACTTGTGTAAAGATAAGGGTCATTGCTGTTTTATTTTTATAATCTGCAGAATGATCTACATTAGATAAATTGGCTTAATTTTCATGTTATGATTAGCCTAAAGAGGATTTTCCCCAAAATGTTTCCTGTCATGGAAAAATAGATTTGCTTTCCCCAACATCAGTGTTGAATGAAGTGAATTGGTCTTTTCATCAGTACAGTATGTATTCACCTTGCTTGTGTGTAGGTGTGTGATCAGAGTGGGTTCACTTCAGCATGTTTCGCACTGCATGGTTGTGGAAGTTTCATTTTCTAGTATGAAATGCTTTTGTTTCATAGCAGCTGTTTTGGTCAGCTGTGGGAGTGTAAGAAATCAATCCGTCAGGTGGTGGTGTATTGTAGAGTACTCTACAGCTGTCAGAAAGGTCCAGTTCTCAGTACAGTACAATCTTTATGCTACCCATTTTGTGTGGGGTTTTAAATAGTTGAGAATATATAGTAGCGTTAATTACATTAGGAAGAACTGGATTAAGAGTTCAATTTTAAATAAAACCTGCAATCCACATTCTGTAATGCCTGGTACAGTATCAAAGGATATCAGAAAAGAGTCGTATTGTACCAACGTTAATGTGAACGGTCATACTGGTAGATAAATATTTGTGCTCTATGTCAAATCATTGTGATTCATTATTTTAATTGGAGTTGAATGGGTGTTTTGCCTCTGCAGAATGCATTGATATGCAGAATTGTTCTGAATGTCATCGGTTCAAGTTATGAAAAGACTGTACATACAGATAATCCTGTTTTATTTTACAGATTGCTTGTTGGAGCACCTAAAGCAAAGTCTTTATCCAATCAAAAGGCCAACATAACTGGTGGTTTGTACAGCTGTCAACTTAACATACAACAAGATGATTGTAGGCGCGTCATATTTGACAATGACAGTAAGTCCAGTTTATAAACGTACACATGCAGTTCAATTTCGGTATCATAAGCTTATGGTCTTTTTCTTGCATTGCATATACCTTCTCTTGTGTCCTTTCTTGTGTTAAATGCTATGTATCTACAATTCCAGTTAACCCATCAGAAGAGAACAAGGAAAACCAGTGGATGGGTGTGACAGTACAAAGTCAGGGACCAGGTGGAAAGATTGTGGTAAGTGTTGTTTATATTTGGTACATAGCTGTATGCTGTGATTCACTCAGTAAAGTTACATTACAGGTGGAGTTTGGTTAAAATGACCGGTTTCACTGCCGTGTTATTTTAACCTTTGTACATGTGAATGATCCAGGTCTTTTTCTCACATCCATTTTACTTCATATTTACAAACCATTCTGATATGAAATGAAGTCCCCGGGGATGCTTTGTTTTTGTTTAGTTTCTATCCTGCTCATTTCTGAAACCTCGAAATATGAAACCTTTGATTTATCTATTTTAATTGACAAAAACACAATTTTACACACATTTGAAATGCTTCTCTTACCACAGACCTGTGCACATCGGTACGAGAAGCGACAGTATGTAAATACACCACAGGAATCCAGAGACATCATTGGCCGCTGCTATGTCCTGAGTGAAGACCTGACCATTAAGGATGATATGGATGGGGGTGGCTGGAAGTTCTGTGAGAGTCGATTGCGGGGGCATGAGGGGTTTGGCTCTTGTCAGCAGGGTCTATCAGCAACTTTCACAAAGGACTATCATTATATTATTTTTGGAGCACCAGGCACCTACAACTGGAAAGGTATACCTACTTCTAAGCTGTGCAAATTATTGTATCAAAGTTTATGAAATGGCATTGATAGTAATCTTGTTTGGGAAAACCTGTAAAACTTGTCTGTTGTTGACCCCTGTAGGACATAAGAAGTATTGCAATACTGAGCTCTGAAGAATGTTAAATAGGCCTTCACGGGCTCTACAGTACACCCATATGATCCCTCCATGACCATAAGACAGGGGTCGCCAATCCTGGTCATGGAGGGCCAGTGATTCTGCTGGTTTTTGTTCCAACTTTACCCTAAATTACTTAATTGGACCAATTAAGCTTCTAATAAGCACTTAATTGGTCCAATTAACTAATTTAGGGTACAGTTGGAACAAAAAGCAGCAGGGACACTGGCCCTCCAGGACCAGGATTGGAGACCCCTGCATAAGACATCCTGTTTTGTCATTTCAAAACTAATCCAGAAAAGTAATCTATCCCTTTTTATTTTGAGTTGTGTGTTTTCTAAAAAAAAAAAAAAGTTAATTTTATGCCATGCATTTGTAAAACATTTACATTTTGTGTGTGTGTGTGTGTGTTCATCTGTGAATCCTATACTTTCCATCTCCATCACTCCAGGGGTTGTGCGAGTAGAGCAAAAGAACTATACTCTTCTGGATTTAGGAATCTTGGAAGATGGTCCCTATGAAGTTGGGGATGAGACCCGTTCTGATGAAAACCTAGTGCCTGTGCCAGCTAACAGTTACCTAGGTAGGGGGCAGTAACACAGGGGAAGGTGACTGCAGATAACCATGCTTAGACAGCAGCTACTCAATTGGCAATATTTTTACATGGCAGCATACAAACATCAAATTACTGCCTTGTGATTCTGTAGAGTTAATATACTGTACTTACTCTGAAAGTGAGCTACAGTAAGTGTTTGCTTGGTGTGTTTCTAAGGGATCAGATTCTGCAGTCATCTGCTTCTCATTTTCTTTGTCTATTTGTTATGAGCACTAAATTCTAGATTTTCCTTGTGTACAGGTCTGCTGTTTTTGACAAGTCTGTCTAATACTGATCCTGATCAGTTCGTGTATAAATCACAACCTCCACAGGTAAACGTGGAGAAATACTTTGATGTGATGACCAGTAGCTACTTAGGTTTGTGACCTCTCAGGTGACTAAGTGTGCCATCCAACCCATTACCTTTTGATACATGGCTTGAAGTCCACCACTTGCATCATTTCCATTAAAATAACCCTTTTTCACGAATACAAAATTAATGAGAATACATTTTCGTGTGTACACTGTGTCATATCATGTATTTATATCATTATGAAAACTGTTTTCTGGGCATATGTGCTGAAAATCTGTCAGTATTTTATATTTAATTTGAACCCCATCTTTGGGTTTGTTATGTTCATAAACAGGGGTTCTCAAACCTTTTTTGTTGGGACCCCCTTTGGAAATGTTTCAGACTGTGACGACCCTCCACCCCACCCCACCCCGCAGTGCGGTATCATACTTTGCTCTACCTGTCGGCCTGAAGAAACATGTATTTGTGGCAAGAACAGTATAGAAGACAGAACTGCTCTCCCTCAGCCTAAGGAAACATTTATGTGTGTAAAATTAAATATAGGACCTACATCTCAGACAGTGGCAATTCTAGAGTATAGCACTCAGAGGGGCCCAAGGATGCCCCAATTTTATTATAGAGGGGCACTTTAGAGGGGTTCTACAGTGTTTTCACATCTAATAAAATGCCCCACAAAAACAACTGTGTAAAATTAAGAAATCGGCAATGGCATAATCTGGAGCAAAACTTCATTAAATGAAGTGGGGGAAAGAAAAAAAAAACATGCACAATTGTGTACCTTACTTCAATTCTGAAGTGCCTTGAACCCCCCTAACTTTAGTATTAACCTGGACACATTAAAAAAAAAAAAAAACAATAGCAATAAAGTATCGAGTAAAATAAATATATAAATAACATTAAAAAATACTTTAATGCTCACATTAAATGCTGGGTGAGAGTGGATCTGATTTAGAAGCTGACTGTGATGAGAGAAGTACAAGAAATAACTCTATCAACACATAATTAATGATTTAAAATGATATTTTCTTTCTTCATAAACCACAAATGTAATATATTGTGATCAAGAACAGAACGGACCCCAAATAAATTTCTATATGCATCATATCATATTCTACTTGAATTAAACTGGCGGTAAATAAAAAAGATTTTATGTATATATTGTATACTTTGTACAATAGCCACTTCCATTTATAGTACTTCAACACAGGGGAGGGTAGTACAAAAAAGCTCTCCTGGTTTCACAAACCCGATTTACCAACAGACTCCCAGTCCCTTACCTAAATTAACATTAAATTTAGAAGACGGTGTTTTGAGTAATGCACTTATCTCAGACCTGTTTACTCAACGAAACAAAATGCAAATAATCTGCCAGCCCAGTGGATCAGAAAAGAGCATACTAAGCAAAACAGCCACACTTTGACATGTTAGTTTGGAAAAACCGAGTAAAGAAATGGCTGTATTCAATCAAACTTTTTTCTACATTTTAACATTTTACATTTTAACAAGTTAAGTTCCTGACAAGGTTTGTAGTAAACAAATTACTTTTATAACAAATATGATTTTTATACAGACGGTTCACTTCCACTCACCTTCCCACCAAACACATTCGTTTCGAAACCTGTCACTCAAACTTGCAGTGTGTGGTGGGCGGGGAGAGGCAATGCTGTTGAGCTGTGTGCTTATGGTATAGCTCTAGTCGAGTAAAGAAAAACAAAAAAAGTGAATTAGCTGACCAGTAAAAGATGACGGGAGGGCTGGCTTCATAATACATCTTTTTACTATTAAGTGTATATCCGCTGTAATGAAATGGTAAGAATTTTGTGTTCACGCGACCCCCTTACAGTAGCCATGCGACCCCCTTTTGGGTTGGGACCAACAGTTTGAGAAATGCTGTTCATAAAGATTTTGAGTTTTACCTGCATTGTTCATGCATACCAAAAATGTTTTTTTTTTTGTGCAACATATTTCACTTTGCCATAATTAAATCAGAATGCGTCATGCATGTTTAAAATGTTGGAATGTTCCATTTAATTGTCTGTGATGTTGTGTGTGTGTGTTTTTTTTTTTTGCTTGATGCAAAAAAACGAAGTACTGTAATTGGATTATGTGCAGAAGTAAATTTGTATATTTTCTTTTCTTTTTCTTTTTATATTAAAACATTCTCCAAAGTTGTGGGATAATATATCAGCGATGGAAATAAGACACACTTGAGCTTGTTACCTATACACCGTGGCTAATCAAGCTCATAGTAAAACCTGGAATGGGTGAAACTCCTGTGCAATAGGAGTCTTATTTCCCCATCCCTGATATATACATATTCATTTCTGGATACATAATTGGTATTTAAGAAACAAGTATTTTCCCTACAATTGATATGCTTGCACCTGGATGTTTTTTTGTTTCGTTGTGACTTTTTCAGTTGATTTATATGTGTACAGTACTTCATATGTTTGTTTGAGCTTGCTGCAGTTTGTCTTGAAGGCTTACATCTTGATGGTGATTTTGCAGGATTTTCATTGGACTCTGGGACAGGCATCACTAATAAAGAAAGTATGACGTTTGTGTCTGGCGCACCAAGAGCCAATCACAATGGCGCAGTGGTGTTTCTGAAGAAAGACGGGCTGTTCTCCAGAAGTCTTAGTCCAGAGTACATTCTTGAAGGAGAGGGACTTGCTTCTTCTTTCGGATATGATGTGGCTGTAGTTGACCTCAACAGTGATGGGTATGAGAATTGTTTTAAAACTTCAAAAGGGTTTAGTGACAACCTTGTAAAAATACTGTTCCTTTTGGGCTTGTAAAGGGCACTGGGAATCTGGTGAGGCAATGGGTATAATATACTGATGTGCCTGTTACCACTTTATCCATCATTTTGAGTCATAAATGTGTTGAGATTTGTATTGAAAATAACTTTACAGTATTTAGTAATCACATTTGTTCTCCCTTATTTATTATGGGCATTTGTTGTTCCCAGATGGAAAGATATTGTTGTCGGAGCGCCTCAGTTTTTTGTCCGCGATGGAGAGATCGGTGGAGCAGTTTATGTCTATATCAATAACGCTGGGAAATGGGATGATGTCAAACCGACCCGTCTGAATGGTACCAAAGACTCAATGTTTGGACTAGCTGTTGAAAACATTGGGGACATTAATCAGGATGGATTTGAAGGTAAGACTGAGATGGTAAGGTTATTGGTTGGTTCCAGGACAGTTTGGCGTTATTGTTTCTATGGTTTTGGAACACATTTGTGTGTTTTGGTGACTGTTGCTCCTAACCACCTTGCACGTGTGCTCCCCCTGCTTTGTAAACATTTGTTTTATATTATAACTTGGCAAAAGCTGGATATACAGTTCATATGGTCTCAACATTTCTTTAGTTTATTAGTAATTGATGGACTTGTGTAAAAAAAAATTGCGAGGCAAACATTATTCCTTACCTGCTGTCGTTTCAATATTTTTTACAGATATTGCAGTTGGCGCACCTTATGATGGTGGTTCAGGAAAGGTGTTCATTTACCACGGATCCAAAAGTGGAGTTAACACCAAAGCCGCACAGGTAAGAATGAAGAAAAATCCAGTATTCATTTGGAAATCAGTCTTTACTTGCATTGAACAGTACCTGAAAACTGGTACATGTTGTTGATGTTTGATCTGGGGCTGTTAGAAATAATGATCCATTTATAATTTTAGATTCTTGATGGCCAGGACTTTGGTATTAAGTTTTTTGGATACTCGTTGGCTGGGAATATGGATCTTGATGAGAATTCTTATCCTGATATTGCTGTTGGATCACTCTCGGATGCCCTGTTTATTTTCAGGTAAATGGTCAAATGGTTTATTTGTCTTTGTGAAAAATTGGAACAAAAAGAAATCCAAATTTTGTCCTTGTGGGGGGTGAAAGGAATAAATAAAATAAAATAAAATGTTCTGTCTCTTAGGGCAAAGCCAGTTATAAGCATCAAGAAAACAATTGAAACAACTCCTGCCAGAATCGACCTTGAAACAAAAAACTGCCTGAATGGCAAAAGTATTTGGTAAGAACTTTAGTGACATCATAATTAGTTTTGAGCTCTTTTAATTGTGCTGTTTGTTTTTGAGGAGTGTACAAAACACTAATGATTCACTTGCCTTTTTTTTATTTAGTAGTCGCCAATTAGTTTTTTTGTGTTTTCTCCCCAATTTAATAGTGTCCAATTATTTTTGTTTAGCTCAGCTCACCGCTACCACCCCCGCACTGACTCGGGAGTGGCGAAGACGAGCACACACTGTCCACCGAAGCGTGTGCCGTCAGCCGACCGCTTTTTTTCATACTGCGGACTCACTATGCAGCCACCCAGAGCTACAGCATCGGAGTACAACGCAGCTCTGGGCTCAGGGGTCGCTGGTGCGTGGTGAGCCGAGAACACCCTGGCCGACCTAACCCTCCCTCACCCCGGGCGACGCTCGACCAATTGTGCGCCGCCCCCTGGGAGCTCCCGTCCTCGGTCGGCAAAGGAATAGCCTGGACTCAAACAGATGACGTCCAGACTATAGGGCGCATCCTGCACTCTCGCAAGTGCTTTTACTGGATGCGCCACTCGGGAGCCCCTCACTTTTTAAAGTAGTTTTTTTTATATAGAGGGGAGGGGTCTACATTAAAACATCAAAAAATTAATAAATAATCATTGAAAGGGGCTTATTTTTGCTGTATAAAATAAATATTGCAGTAGTATTGTTCCTTGCTGCCATTGAAACAGAATATATATATTTTGATTTGCAGTATGTCTGTTCAAGCATGCTTTGAGTACACTGCCAACCCCAGTGACTACAGCCCTCGACTAAGTAAGTGTACAAGAGTTAAAATACAATTTGAACACTGCATAAAACAGCCATTTAGTAAGCTGAATTGGAAATCAATCCTATTTTGTTTTCTCTTTTTTTAGCTATTGCATACACATTTGAAGCTGAATCTGATAGGAAAAAAATGAACCTGCCATCAAGAGTAACGTTTTTAAATAACACGCCAGGAGACCCAGACTATCAGCATACAGGATCTCTGGATCTGAGGGGACAAAATAAGAAAGAATGTGTCAAAGCTGAACTTAAGCTGCAGGTAAGGATGGTGCCGCAAAACATAGAACAATAACTGAACACCTGTCTTTTAACTGTATATGGTATTAACTCTTTTAATATGGGTATGTAACCTTTTAACATACAGTAATTAACTGAGAATACAATTTTCTTCTAAATTAGCAACCCAGTGATTCCTAATGTTTGCAATGTGATATACTGCAATACCTTATGCAACTTGAATTAACCTTTGTGTCTTTTTTGTATTGATACAGGATAACATCAAAGACAAACTGTGTGCTATTCCCATAACAGTTGCTGTTGAAATCAAACAGGCAAGACGCAAGAAAAGACAAGCTGGCAAACTCTTACCTCTTGTCCCAGTCCTAAACTCTAATGATCCCAGCACTGCACGATCAGAGGTAAACACTTTATTAGAAAGACGTTCAACACCATCTAGTTTAGATGATGATCTCTGTGGCCCTTAAATTTACATTTCAATGCTTGGAGTTCTTAATGACAATCTGGCGCTGGTGAGGTACGGCAGTGCTGAGCAAGGCATTTCGTTGCCAGTAACTCCACAGGGAGCTTGTATATTATGGTCAGTTTTGCTACTATTCTGTCCCTTTGTGTCAAAGCTGGGCCCACTGTTATATTAAGGGTATTAAGGTATTTAAGGGTATTAGCTTGTACAGCATACCAGTTTTATTCTGTTGACTTCCATCTGGAGCCCTGTTACAATAATATGTTTATTTGCAGGTAAACTTTCTGAAAGAAGGTTGTGGCTCAGATAATATCTGTCAGAGCAAATTGAAGCTAGAATACAAGTTCTGTTCCAGAGATGACAATGACAACTTTACTCCACTAAATGTGTAAGTATTATGGAATCCACTTTAAATATGTTGTTTCCAAACTTTTTAGAATACATCTAATGCAGGTGTTCAAATACAAAATGTAGATTTTATTTGAACACAAAAGTCCAAGTCCTCTTCTTTGTGGTTTTCTTTTACTTAAACAGACTACATGTTTCAAAACTTTCCTGTAAATGGTTGTTTACACTGTCTTTTACATTTTCAGTAAACTGCATTCCTTTTAACACATGGTAGCGTATACTATAATGATGGCACTTAATTAAAAAAACAAAGTGAAGGAGAGATCCTCAAATACATGTTTCATTAAACTTTTCCCCATGTACTTTTTTTGTACCTTTGTCATAGGTTTGTTTTACTTTTACAACCACCTTCTAAAGTGTTTTAGTTCAATATGTATTTGTAATTCTTTGGCACATCTAATATGCCATGATTCCATGCCTTCATGCAACTTGTGTTGCTCATTGTAGGGAGGATGGTTTGCCAGTGATAGCTCTGAGTCAACAGAAAGACATTGCCCTTGAAATAACTGTGACCAATGTGGCTGGGGATGATGCACACGAAGCCAAACTCACAGTGACGTTCCCCGACACCCTATCCTACTCTGCTTCCCGCCATAGTTCAGTAAGTGGAGTTCATTGACTTGCATTATCCATGCCTCTGGATTTTTTCAGTTTCTTCATTTGAATCATTGATTGATCTTTTACTAGGACAAGCAGCTCATATGTAGTGCCAATCAGAATGGGTCTCGGGCTGACTGCGAACTGGGAAACCCTTTCAAGAGAGATTCTAAAGTAAGTGCGTTTTTATGTTAGTCCCGATAAAGTGCGTTAATTGCCATTGCTTGTATCACATTTAAAAGTATATTTTAGGTGCAGTATTGTTAAACGTATTAAGGTCTTGTTTAGCTAAGAGTATATCATTATTTTTTTTTTTCAGGTTACTTTCTACGTGATCTTAAGTACAACTCATGTTAATCTTGATACTACAGATATTGAAATCGACCTGAAGCTTGACACGTAAGTGATTCTGACGCACCACAAACTTTGCACTGCTGGTTGCTTAACCATGAAGTTAGTTCTATTAGATTTTATATTTCATTCTAAAATTCTCTTTTAAACATAAATTCTTCAGTTTCGTTGATCAAATATTTGTACGATCAGGGTGGTAGTATACGAAGAATACATCGGAATATAGGAATATAACCAGTAATCTGAAGACTTTTAGGTGGCAAAATATTGTTTACTCTATACAGAGGCAAAACTTCTTAAGTTATATACAGTTGCATTAACAATGCTAATTTAAAATGCAGGACAAGCGTACAGACGGATTTGGCTAATGTCACAGCGAAGGCTCGAGTCATTATTGAACTTCTTCTCTCTGTGTCAGGGTAAGGAGCTTTGTGGGGTGGTTTTTATTGTTGGTTTTTAACTTTGTGATTTTATAATTTAAAAAAAAAAAGCAAATTCTGCTTGGTCACGATACACATCCAGTTGTATTGAGAGAATGGTAATGTAACCCTATTTAATCTCACTTCCCACAGTGTGGGTAAGCCTTCCCAGGTCTACTTTGGAGGTTCTGTGAAAGGAGAGGCTGCCATGAAGATGGAAGATGAAGTTGGAAGTTTAGTTGAATATGAATTCAGAGTAAGTTTGTCTAAAAATAATAAGACATGTAAGGTGTGTGTGTGTGTGTCTATATATATATATATATATATATATATATATATATATATATATATATATATATATATATATATATATATATATATATATATATATATATATATATATATATATATATATATATATATATTTTAATTTTTTTTTTTTTTTTTTTTGCATCTTGTAAAGCGCTTTGTGATGGTGGTCTACTATGAAAGGCAGTGTGGAGTAGTGGTTAGGGCTCTGGACTCTTGACCGGAGGGTCGTGGGTTCAATCCCAGGTGGGGGACACTGCTGCTGTACCCTTGAGCAAGGTACTTTACCTAGATTGCTCCAGTAAAAACCCAACTGTATAAATGGGTAATTGTATGTAAAAATAATGTGTAAAGAAAATAATGTATTTGTATGCAAAAATAATGTGATATCTTGTAACAATTGTAAGTCGCCCTGGATAAGGGCATCTGCTAAGAAATTAATTAATAATAATGTAAAGATTGATTGATTGTAACTGGATAGTATTATGCCAGAAAATGGTAAAATATTAGAATAATTTTATTGTCACTATTCTGCTGGTTTGATGCCGATTTTTGTGAATTGAATTGAAATCTGAATTGAAAAATCAGATAAAATGATCCTACTGTACTTCAGACACAGTACCTGTTGATACTATTTTTTCCTTTGTACTAATGGTCTCCCTTCTTCCTGGGGGTAGATTATTAATTTGGGAAAACCACTGAAATCATTGGATGGTGTCTATCTAGACATTCAGTGGCCAAAGGAAATCAGCAATGGCAAATGGTTACTGTATTTGATGAAGGTCGAGACCAAGCATCTGGATAATGTAACCTGCACCCCTACAAATGAAATAAACCCAAGAAGACTGCTGGTAAGCCATGAGCTTTAAATATATTATCATGCAAGTTATAGCTGTAATTATTGTTTATTGGTTTAACAAATTCAAATCCATTGAGCTAGAAATGGAACTTAAGATATGTACTTTGTTTTCAGATCTGACTTGTAAAGCAGTTAATATTGTCAATGTGTTACCCTTTGTGATTTATTATACTAGTAGATTTTTTTTTTTTTAAAAGTAACTTTTAAGGTCTTCTGATCCTTAGGGTTCTCTCAGTTCCTCAAGGAAAAAGCGTGACACTGGAGGACAGCAGACAGAAGAAAAACTGTCCCTCTTATCAGACAAAAGAAAATACCTCACTCTGGTACACGACATTACATTTGTTTATATTCTAGAAAATGCAATGGTTTCTGCTGTGCTTGTAGGTGCAGGGCATCTTTCAGTTGAAATGTTTGATTTTCACATTAAATAAGAGTGACCTCAATATGCCATCTAAAATGACAAAATGGTAAGGTTGAAATTGCAGAATTATTTCGTGTTGTGCTCTACCGTTAAAGTTGCTCTTTTGTTTGTGGTTCTAGGATTGTGGGAAGAATGTTAACTGTGTGACACTCAGGTGCCCCCTACAGGGATTAGACAGCAATGCAGAAGTGGTCTTGCGATCAAGACTGTGGAACAGCACATTCCTGGAGGTACAGCCATATTGATTCTGTAAACAGTATTAGAATGACCTGAGGAGGGATGTTTTATAAAATTGTTTTGTTCTGTGGTGTATTTGATCTATTTGAAACCTTTTTCTTTTCTTTCTAAACAGGAATATTCAAAACTGAACTACCTTGATATTATTGTTAAAGCAAGTATCAACATTAATGCCACTAAGAATATGATCCTTAGAAATGCTAACACTCAGGTATGTGCTTAATACTGTCAGATTTCTATTGTTTTAAAGTTCATTTTACAAGATGAAGGATAAAACCAGTTTTGGTTGCCAGTTGGGCTACAACATTCAATAAACTCAACTAATCTCTTATTTTAGTACTTTGACATGTCCTAGTATTATTATTTTATTATTTGTTTATTTAGCAGACTTACAGAGACTAGGGTGTGTGAACTATGCATCAGCTGCAGAGTCACTTACAATTACATCTCACCCGAAAGACGGAGCACAAGGAGGTTAAGTGACTTGCTCAGGGTCACACAATGAGTCAGTGGCTGAGGTGGGATTTGAACCAGGGACCTCCTGGTTACAAGCCCGTTTCTTTAACCACTGGACCACACAGCCTCCTCGGGAGCTCTTTAGAGTTTTCAACATAAGCTACTCTTAAAGTATGTAGCACTACACCAGTAACCTGCAATAATATAGGAGATGGAAAACAGGTTAAACACATGTCTTCAATTCTGCAGTATTCTCTGGCTAGCCTTTGTATTGATTGTTGTGTTACTGTAATTTTAGTTATTTTTCAGTCTGCATGTCGTTGGTAAAGGCACATGAGTTTGTGTCAGCACCCTGTTCGGGGGAAGTGTAAGTCCTCACTTTATATAATGTTGTCTTGGTTCAGGTTCGAGTGACAGTATTTCCAGAGAAAACTGTGGCACAGTACACTGGAGTTCCCTGGTGGATCATACTTGTTGCGATTCTTGCTGGGATCCTGATGTTGGCACTGCTGGTGTTTTTATTGTGGAAGGTAAGAAATTTAATTTCATATTTAATAGGAAAGCCATACAAACTGACCAGTGGTTGACTGTTGCTGCTGATAAAAAAAAATTCAGCAATGATTAAATAGATTGCATAAATGCATTTGAAAAATACCCTCAAGCTTTTTTAAAATTTCGTAACTGGGTTAAAATGCACAAAGCGTGCTGTCTAGACACCTTTTGACATCGTTTATAACGTTTAGTAAGTGTATGTTTACTATAAAATGTTTCACCGCTTTATAAGCACTACTGTGCCTGATTCTTTAATATGTAATCAAAATAACACCTTGCTTCCCTTTTAGTGTGGTTTCTTCAAGAGAGCTAAAAAAGACTGTTATGATGCCGCTTATCACAAGGCTGAGATCCATGTCCAGCCATCTGACAAAGAAAGACTTACTACTGATGCATAGTGCTCATCTTAACATTCATTGTTTCGGTAAAAAGATCTCTGAATCTCTGATTGTTAGGAATGGGGCATGGTGTGTGTGAAGCTTAACCTGGACTAACTCGCGTTTGCTTTTAGGGAAACAACTTTCTCACCAAAGATTTTCTGGCAGTCTAAAAATGTACACATGCATAAACCAAACAAGCTCTCAGACTATTGATTCAGCTTGCAGCCGGAGCAACACGTTTACATGTTTTAATGTGGCAGTATTTAGATCAGACACTGTGTTGTAAATTTTGCACATCATAACCTAAATAAACTGCTTTGAGATACAGACTTCATATGTCATGGGAACCCCTCTGGCAATCCAAATATAATATTGTTTTTAACCTCCTAGCATATTTAAGAAACTTACCAATACATACAGTACTGTGCAAAAGTTTTAGGCAGGTGTGAAAAAATGCTGTAAAGTAAGAATGCTTTCAAAAATAGACATGTTAATAGATTATATTTATCAATTAACTAAATGCAAAGTGAGTGAACAGAAGAAAAATCTAAATCAAATCCATATTTGGTGTGACCACCCTTTGCCTTCATAACAGCATCAATTCTTCTCGGTACACTTGCACAAAGTCATGGATTTTGTAGGCATATAGTCAGGTGTATGATTAAACAATTATACCAAACAGGTGCTAATGATCATCAATTCAATATGTAGGTTGAAACACAATCATTAACTGAAACAGAAACAGCTGTGTAGGAGGAATAAAACTGGGTGAGGAGCAGCCAAACTCAGCTAACAAGGTGAGGTTGCTGAAGACAGTTTACTGTCAAAAGTCATACACCATGGCAAGACTGAGCACAGCAACAAGACACAAGGTAGTTATACTGCATCAGCAAGGTCTCTCCCAGGCAGAAATTTCAAGGCAGACAGGGGTTTCCAGATGTGCTGTCCAAGCTCTTTTGAAGAAGCACAAAGAAACGGGCAACGTTGAGGACCGTGAGACGCAGTGGTCGGCCAAGGAAACTTGCTGCAGCAGATGAAAGACACATCATGCTTACTTCCCTTCGCAATCGGAAGATGTCCAGCAGTGCCATCAGCTCAGAACTGGCAGAAAACAGTGGGACCCTGGTACACCCATCTACTGTCGGAGAAGTCTGGTCAGAAGTGGCCTTCATGGAAGACTTGCGGCCAAAAGCCATACCTCCGACGTGGAAACAAGGCCAAGCGACTCAACTATGCACGAAAACACAGGAACTGGGGTGCAGAAAAATGGCAGCAGGTGCTCTGGACTGATGAGTCAAAATTTGAAATATTTGGCTGTAGCAGAAGGCAGTTTGTTCACGGAGGGCTGAGAGCGGTACACGAATGAGTGTCTGCAGGCAACAGTGAAGCATGGTGGAGGTTCCTTGCAAGTTTGGGGCTGCATTTCTGCAAATGGAGTTGGGGATTTGGTCAGAATTAATGGTCTCCTCAATGCTGAGAAGTACAGGCAGATACTTATCCATCATGCAATATCATCAGGGAGGCATCTGATTGGCCCCAAATTTATTCTGCAGCATGACAACGACCCCAAACATACAGCGAAAGTCATTAAGAACTATCTTCAGCGTAAAGAAGAACAAGGAGTCCTGGAAGTGATGGTATGGCCCCCACAGAGCCCTGATCTCAACATTATCGAGTCTGTCTGGGATTACATGAAGAGAGAGAAGCAACTGAGGCTGCCTAAATCCACAGAAGAACTGTGGTTAGTTCTCCAAGATGTTTGGGCCAACCTACCTGCCGAGTTCCTTCAAAAACTGTGCAAGTGTACCTACAAGAATTGATGCTTGATGCTGTTTTGAAGGCAAAGGGTGGTCACACCAAATATGGATTTGATTTAGATTTCTCTTCTGTTCACTCACTTTGCATTTAGTTAATTGATAAATATAATCTATTAACATGTCTATTTTTGAAAGCATTCTTACTTTACAGCATTTTTTCACACCTGCCTAAAACTTTTGCACAGTACTGTATATATTTGTTATACACTGCCTACATATCCATTTTCAGTTCATATTTACAAACCGTAAATATAGATATCCTGTAAACCTCTTTTTATGTTGCCTCGTACTAAGTTTTCTAAAATGAATGGCATGCAACTAAAAGGGGTTTTACAGAACTGTAGCCTTTCAGAAGGTTCCTTTTAAAATATGTGATATGTACGTTTTCTAGCCTGTGTTGAAAATCTGAGATTTCTAGGTTTGCTGCTCAATACTTGGCTCCTGTACTTTGTTTCCTGTGATCTTCATATTAACCTCTTTCTTGCACAAGAGACTCTATGGTGGTCTTCAAGCACTTGGGATTTCTTTTCTATTAGCTTGCTTTTTTATGATTCTTTCTTTTCCAGGTTACTGCTTGCTATCCTGACTACTGGAATTTGCATTTCTGCTTTCTGTTTTTACTCCGGTTAATTACTGTATTCCTTCAAATTTAATACTCCCTCGAATTTAAGATGCAGCCCAAATTTCCCACCCTCAATTTGAGGAAAAAAAGAAAACCTCAAATAAGCCTCATTTACAAAGATACAACTTCAGTTACGCATATAAGAAAATGATGTATGGAGGCAGTTTGTGGCCATCTGTTGTCACACAGAGCATTACAGTTTTGCGCTGCTTCTCATTTCCAGTCGTGATTTTATTTTTTCCTTTTTGTGAACTGTGGTATTGCTTGGAATGTCAAAAAATAATGGGGGTTTGATCAGCATTTCCCATCTGTCCAAGCTGGTACTGTTTCTTAGAATGGAGCCTTATAACGAAACGCTGACCTTGTAAAAGCTTCTTTTCAAATTCCTGAGGAAGCTAATGACGCTTCTTTGAAAATGGTTGCCTGTATATCCTGGATGATTCGAGATCGAGTGATGTTTTTGTTCGTCTTTTCCCGGCAGCCAGACACGTTGCTGTTTGTGTACTTGGGATAATCACTGTACTCGAATTTAAGACGCAGGCCATTTCTTAAATTCGAAGGAATACGATACATTTGTATTTAATACTTAAAAGTGCATGCTTTGATACACAACTTATACAAACGACTATATTGATGTCAAGGGGCTAAGTATACTTCTCTTTTGCTGTAATTGTGCTCGCCTATATAAGCAGAATACATTGAACCATGAAGTTTCACATATGTTTTCTTCATAACTACTGTAAGTGGTTTGTGACTTAAAAACTTAAGATGATACCCATATTGAAATGGCAGAAATATTTAGTGACATTGCTGTGTTTTTTGTTTTTTTTCAGTGTGGATTTTTCAAACGGTCCAAATATGCCGACAGTGTTCCAAGTTACAATGCTGTGCGAATTCGAAAAGAGGAGCGTCAATTTAAAGATGGAAAATCAAAAGATAAATATGAGAAAAAGCAATGGAAGACCACCTGGAATGAAAGCGAAAGCTACTCTTGAAGCAACGTCCTATTGTTGGTTTTAATAGTGCTGTGGGAAATGTAATATTTAATTGGGTCGCCTCGCTACTTTCACAACAGTGAGAACTGCATTCCCTAGAACCAAGGTTCTTTCCTTTGCACAGGATGAACATGTGATTTTGTATATTGTGCGTATGTATAAAACTATTGAAGCTTTATTTCAGAACTTTTAAATTGCTCTTACTTCGCAGCTTGTTTAGATATTTTACAGACTTAAACCTTCTTTCTAAAGAAACCACTCATAATACCGTCCCCATCTCGGTGCATGGTTGTGGGATATTTTGTGTTACACATTTTGTAACCTACTTTTAACGTTTATGTACATTTCAATCCAAGACATGGTCCTTTTAAACTGTGCAATAGCTGAGCATGTCATGCGGTGCCCCAGATTAGTCTCCCTTCTGTGTGTGGATATTATCAGCTGTAGCGCCAGACGAACTTTGCTTCATTATTTTTTTTTGTCTGTGTATTAACTGAAAAGCTTTTTAACCTCTCTGTTTCTATTGATGCTTTACAGTTGTGTTAACATCTATATGCATATACAGTGCTCCCTCACTATAACGCGGGTCTAGGGGGACACCCAATATGAGCGTTATAACCGAAGAGCTTTATAAACGGGACATACGAACACACATTTGACTAAAATACAAAATAAAATAACTCCAATAATACACGTATAGCGAAGCAAAAATCTAACTTTCCATAAACTAACCATGCATAAAGCACAATGTAATCAGCGCTATATTTTTTATAAAAGAAAGAAAAAAGGTAACATTCCCACTCGTGGATCATTTTAATTAGCAGTTTTTAAACTATAACTAGCCTGGCTAAACGGCAGTCGGGAATTCAGTTCGAAGCGACAGACAAGCAAACCAAGTGCGAGAAGGAGAGCAGGTCAGGCGAGGGGAAGAGGGAATGGGCTCGCCCAGGTTCGGCTGCCAGAGCGGGGCTGAAGCGAAGTTGAAGCATCTTGTCTCCCGGAGAAAGCCGCACCTCCTCTCACAGCAAAAAAGGAAATACATTAGGAAAGATAACCACGTAATAGGCCTGATATTTATTTAGTAATAAAGCGAATAATGAATAAGATGTCTGTGTTATAATGTGCCAGCGCAGCTTTTCTTCAGTTCAGATACAGTATCAAAAGGGAGAGACAGAAACAGGACTGAGAAGTTGTTTATAGTTTGAACACTGGTACTGTATTTACTGTAGAAATATTGCATGAATCACTAGTATATGGACATGCTGTAGGAGCGGTCTATCCGAGACGCGTTATAATGGATAGCCTTATAGAGAGGGAGCACTGTATATAGACGAAAATAATGTTATATGTTTTTGTATAAATTTAAAAATGTTATTACACTCTGGTATTTATTTTGTCAAAACTGTTCTTCAGAAAAACAAAGAATCCTGCTCTTGCATTAATCTCTGAACTGAACGGTCTTTGTGGGAGGGAAGCTAATCACACACACACACACACACACACTGGGCTGGGAACTGTAACATAGCAAGGAAGACTCGTCTTAAATTGTACATTTATATAATGTACAGTAGTTTGAACTAACATGTTTCTGGATCAGCTTTTATTTGATGACTTATGAAACTCAACAGGATTTTTCTAGTGAACTGTGCAATGATTTATTTATTTTTGGTCCTTGCATGGTTCATTTTACATACAGAACTTGAAACTGTACTTCTTGGAAACCCAGAGTCAGTTCACACTAGATTGATAATCCTGCTAGACTGTCCACCTTAGTCCTCAGTGTCACGGTGGTTTAAACTGGTTTAAGCAGAGTGCTCACGATTGATTTGCTGAGGTCCACTACAATGAGCCTGGTGGTGAGGTAGTAATGGACTCTTGCTACATGATTTCTTCATTTTAGTTGCTTTTTATGCAAATAATTTACTTCAGCTTCTTGTGATTTAAAAGTATATCCTTTGAGACAGACTTAGGGAGTTTTACTGTGTTTACAATTAAATTAATTAGTGTGCTTTACACTCTGATTTTATATTGTATAGGATCATTTTTCACCATCAGCTTTAACATAGTACTGCATGAAGCAAAATCAGAAATATTTGTGTTAGGCATACACAGAAAAATGCAACTTAATGAAATCTAACAAGGAAAGTGCTTTTAAGATCATCGTGGAGACGTAGTTGAGAATCCCAGTGTGACTGGCAAACACAGAATACTTTTGTTCCATATGAAATTGGTTATGTACTGTTCAGGCTCCAGCCTGGCTTCATTTTCAGTAAGTAAGAGCAAATACAAAGGGAAAGTATCCTGGAAAATCTAGTGATGTGGCCACCTCTACCTATTATCCAGCTCCAGTGTTGTGTCCCTGTCCGATACACTGAAATATACAGTACATAGAGGTTCAAAATTGCCTCTGTTAAAACATTTAAAAAAACAAAAAACAAAAACAAAAAAACAAAACAAAAGACAATTCACCTTTGTTGTGTAAAAAGAGTATTTTTAATGTTTTAATATCAAGGCTCATCACTGGCTTGTTCATAGATTCTTACTCTAATGCCTAGTATTTTAAAGTTTTTACCTGTGGATTTTTATAAATTATAATAAAAACAAAACAAACAAACAAAAATTGTTACTTTTGTGTACTTTTTTTTTTTTTAAATTAATTTTGTTTTTATACATACATGCAGAAACTTGTCACCACTGTGTCACCAACCTTGAAACAGAATGCCAGGGGATGGCATTTATTGTCCCTTTTATCCGACTCAGGAAGAGTGAATGATAGAAGCTCCACCCCCAGCCATTCTGTATTCCTAAAAATAAATCATGTTTTGGGGTTCCACCGCACTGGCTTGATCATTCAAATCCTATGCATATTTTTAAAGAAGAGACCCTGGGGATACCAAGATATTGAGTAAGTGAAGGGTGAGTGGAGATAAAAGGTACATTTCCCACCCACTGATTGTTACTTTAAGGAAGGATTAATTAAAAGTTTGGGGTAAAGTTGTGATTTAAGGTTTGGAATATGGGTTTTGTGTAGATGCTCCTAGAGGAATTGATTTAGGAAAAAGAATGACAATTTTCAGTCCATATGTGTTGGTAAAACATTTTAAATGACAGACACACAGAAATATGAAAATAATCATCGGTTTCAGTCTGTTAACTTATATTTGGAAATGTACAGTATGTTTGTATTTGAAATGCATTTCTATATGTTTACAATATAACACACACCTAAAGCGTGATCTTATTCAAACTACTGGAAACACTGATTTGTGGGCAGTGCTCACATTGCTGTGGTAAGGGCACATTTTGCTTATAAAGATCTCCTGCAGTAACAAAGGACATGAGGAATTGTCCTAAGAAAGCATTTCTGAATGTAGGTGGAAGGTACAGCCATTATTATGGATATATGTTGTTGAAAAGTAATCCAAAGTTTTAATTATCTTGATATTTTTGCATTTGCACTAGGACACAAGAGGCATGTGTACAAATACTCAAAGGGATATAACATCATTATCTTTACCCATCTTTTGACACTAGTTGTTTTATAAATAACTTCTTTAGAAATTTTTGCAGTATTCTGCCATTGGCCCACTAATCTGTCAATCTTTTTGCATCCTGCTTCATGACCCTATTGAATCCTAATACTGCGACAGTAGCAAAAATTATTGGTTGTGTTCTTGTATCCCAGAGCTGGCTGCGCTTGCTGCTCCTGGCTGCTCTCTGTTTGACGTTGCTACTAGTAACGCCTTCTCCAAACCTTTGGGAAACTTACCAGCAACCTCACCTATTTATACTCTAGTTGCATAATTAATGATTTATTCTATTTGTTTGATGTATATATTGAAACGTAATTACATTTAATTATTTCATTTATCACAATGTATTACATGTGGGGATTGCATTCATTTGCAGTCCATTATAATTTTAATTTTTAAACGTCCTATAGTTAGTTTCTGGACTATCAGACTATACAGAGTCAGTTTGATGTTTGATGTACATTACTTATCATGGATTAGTACATTATGTTTAATGTACTGTAGCGTCGGGTCAAACACAACCAAAGACTGGGACTTTGTGTGTTTGTGTGATCTAGATGGAGTCCACATAAAGGGGGAGATGCGGACCCCATCTAATGATCCCCAAGACGCCACTTTCTCACCCCCGCCTGCTGCTGTAGGGTTGCACAGGAGAGGGAGTTTTTTATACACCCCCCGTCAAGATTGAAGGCGTACCGTGCACAGCTCTTATCGATACGGGCTCTTCAATCACGATCGTCCGTCCCAACAACATCCACCAAGCCCACACTGACTGGAGAGCTAGAGTGGCAGACACCCAGGTACAGCTTCGGATCCGTGACTGGCGTGACAGTGCGAGGCTGGTTGAAGATCGAGCATGGAGGTCACCAATACTGCCATGAAGTTTGGATCGCCTCCGTCCAAGACCCATGCATCCTTGGCCTAGACTTCCTACAGTGTGCAGGCTTGCTCTTGGATCTGAACCAAGGACACATTGGACGGTACGCCTAGAGCGTCCTAGAACGGAGCTGCCAAGGACTGGAACCTGCCCAACGTGACCGGCTACAACAACTACTGTCCGAGTTCCCTGACATATTCACCGCTCAGCTGAGTGAGATGGGGCGCACTCACTTAGTGCAACACTCCATCGATACAGAAGACACTATTCGCCAACCCCCACGCCGCTTGACTCTAGCCTGACAAGGAGTAGCCAGCCAGATGCTGAAGGAGATGTAGACCACTGGTATTATAGTGCCATCAAATAGCCCCTGGCCATCCCCTGTCGTTCTAGTGCCTAAGAAAGACAGAGAATGGCGATTCTATGTTGACTACCGCCATCTCAATGATGCCACCAGAAAGGACTCTTACCCGCTGCCCCGCATAGACGAGTCCCTCGACCTGGTTTCTGGCTCCACCTGTTTCAGCTCTTTGGACTTGAGAAGCAGGTACTGGCAAGTGGAGCTCGACCCTCGGCCCAAGACAGCCTTTTCCACTGGACGCGGCCTCTGGCAGTTTAAGGTACTATCTTTCAGACCCTGCAACGCACCCACTATCTTCGAGCACCTGATGGAGCGGGTTCTCGCTGGCATTCCACCCCAACAATGCCTGGTGTACCTGGATGATCTGCTGGTGCACGGCGCTACCTTCGAAGAAGCTTTGACCAACCTCGCGCTGTTTTACGACGCCTGCAAGATGCTGGGCTCAAGCTGCATCCAGACAAATGTCATCTTTTGCAATGCAAAGGTCGCCTTCCTGGGTCACTACGTGAGGAAGGACGGGATCAGGACCGACGCGCAGAAGGTAGAGGCTGTGAAGCGCTGGCCAACCCTGGGAAACGTAAGACAACTGTGGGGGATCCTGGGACTGGATTCGTATTAACGGTGCTTCATCCCCCTGTTCGCCACCATCGCTGACCCGCTTCATCAACTGCTGCACAAGCATCAAACCTTCTTCTGGAACCCTGAGTGTGACACCGCCTTCCTCGCACTCAAAGAGGAAGCCGCCCCTGTCCTGGTGCCCCCTGTCCTCGATGCCCCTTTCATCCTCGATACCGACGCCAGCGACAAAGGACTGGGTGCTGTCCTATCCCAGCTGCTACCGGGAGGGGAGAGGGTCATTGCCTACTACAGCTGGGCCTTCAGTAAACCGGAACGCAGGTACTGCGTAACCAGGGGGGAGCTGTTAGCTTTCATCGCCGCACTGAAACAGTTTTGTGCTTATATCTCATCGGCAGGCACTTCACATTCTCTCCAATGGCTGACCAACTTTAAAGAACCAGAGTGACAAATGGCTTGCTGGCTGGAACGGCTGCTGGAGTATGATTACACAATACAGCACAGAGCAGGGAAACAACACACCAATGCGGACGCTCGATCTCGTCGCCCTGACGACTGCCACTACTGTCTAAGGAGAGAACAACAGCCAGCCTGCAAAGAGATCTCCACTGTTCCTCCTCCCGACTGGCGCACACAGCAGGAGCGAGACCCCGACCTACAACCTCTCTTTCCGTGGATGACACAAGGCACCCGACCCTGCTGGGAAGAAATAGTACTATTAATTACTATTTTACACTGAATAATTCATTTATTTATGTGGGTAACACTTTAAAATGTGTCTGTAATTCATGATGAATTACGTATTAACTAATTTATCAGCATGATAAAATTGGAATTCATGATGAATACACTTCTAATTCTAATAATTTAATTCCGTGTGTGCAATTCACAGGCACGTATTTTAAAGTGTTACCATTTATTTAATATAGCGTTGACAAGCCTGTTCACCCTTCTTTGAATAAAGATAACATGTCGTTCCCCTCCACTAACAAGAGAGCAGCAGTAGTTTTAGTAGCTATTTGAATTACGATTGGCAAGTCACTCATGATCTCTGCATCGTCTCTTTGGTTCACAGCCGCAGCCTGCCTCCCGCAGCAACTTTTCAGAGCTGAGCTGGGCTGTGCATGTTCTGCACAGATTTCAGCGGGTGGAGCTTAGTGACGTCACGCAGCAGCCCTCGAAGAACGCGCATCTGTGCAGAACTGTGCAGATCTGCGCCATAAAAACACGACCATTGAAACAAACAGGAAATGTGTGTACTAGGTACAGTTCGGTGGAGAGTTTTTTTTAACCTTACATTTAAAGAATGCAAAACAACTAACCCTTAATATTTCCGGTATTTATTGTGATGTTAATTCGTGTTGATATTTTATGCCGTATCTTTTCAATTATAATTCTTCACAGTTTATTACGTACATTTAAAAAAAAACATTTTGACATTTAATGGGTATGAATCATATATTTCCAATCGTATGGAAACAGAAATTAAGCTTGCATTTTTAAAATCTGATTTAGGGAACCAAAAGTGAGTTGCTTCCCTGAGTGATATTTTGTGTTATCTTGACACTGGGATCCCAGTTTCTTGTGAGAGATGCCTTTGTATTAAGAGAACCCATAGGGTCGTTCTTTAAAAACAGGCCCGCTCGTAAGTGTAGCATAAAACCGCAATGCGACAGCAGAAATAACGACTCGTTTAACAAGCACAGGAATAATAACATTTCACAAAAATGAGACTAATTAGCTTTTTGATGAAAACCAGCTTTCTGGGAAAGCAAGTGAATGTTTACTCCAGGTTCTCTCCATCTCCACTCTCTATGAAACAGTTTTTGGATTTTGGTAAGTATTCACATGTAATTATCATTTCAAATTAATATAATGCTGTGTGAGATGTCTGGTAGACAGACACGAATGAAAACAGTGATTCACTGGGATACCGTGACTTTGCATGCATTCTGCATTTGCTGAAGTTATAACATCTAATAGCATTACTGACAAGTCGTTATAAACATGCCTTCATTTAGGTTTTGTGACGAAATAAAAATAATGTTGCTGTACTTATTGAAAGGTACTGTACAACAATTTTACATAGAAGACTACAGCACAGCAATTGTACTTCTTTTCACAAATTATTGTATCTAAGCATGAAATTGGCATCTAGTGTCACGTTTAATCATGTAATGGTGTTTATCTATCTAAGATAGATAGATAGATAGATAATTATATTTGTGTGTTGTAGGATCAGAAAATGCATGTGAGAGGACCTCCTTTGTGTTTTTGAGGCAAGAACTGCCAGTTAGATTGGCCAACATCATGAAGGAGATCAATTTACTTCCAGATAATCTGCTGAAAACACCATCTGTTCAGCTGGTCCAGAGCTGGTAAGTCATGAGTAGCAACACAGCTCTTCATTAAAATAAACAAAACTTAAGGTAAACATGTTTAGCATATGCAGTAACCTGGATGCCTTCCTTTAGAGTGTCTTTTCTGTAATGCACTGAACCTATAATCCCTTTTAGGAGTCGCTTGTTGCACCAGTTATAGGATACACCCAGATCATGTTGCCATGTATTGGTGTGTGTTTCTTCACGTAAATCTGATTGACTTGAATACATAAAGTGCCCCCAATAGGTTTTATAAGTTGCATTTATATAGGTTGAGTGGAATCCTTAACTGTGATTTAGGATTGTTATTTACCACAGAAAGACACAAGGCCATTGAGATTGGCATCAGTGATCTTTAGGGACCATTTGGCAAATATTTTATCAAGGGTTGGGCACATTCTTTAATAATTTCAACCATACAGTAATTGCAGATTACCTTTTCCACCTTTAGTGTAATTAAGCGTTTGTTTTTATTTGTTGAAAACAAAAACAAAAATAATAAATCCAGCCCTGCTTCTTTAGGTACCTGCAGAGTCTAAAGGAAATCCTCGATTTCAAGGATCAAAGTGCTGAAAACGAAAAAGTAATTCACGAGTAAGTATGCAATTTAGAAATGTAATCGACACAGATCTGCATTATTTATTTATTTTAATGGAATGTCTAATCGCTTTTCCCCTCACCCCAGCAACTCCCCACATGGCTCAGAAGACCCGAAGGTTCAGTGGGTGTCCTATGATCCCACAATCAAGCCAGCTTCCTTTTTCACACAGGAACTCAAACTACCGACCTCATGAGGATAAAGGCCAGCACTGCATGTGTCTGCCTTTGAGCTCACTGGACGCCTGCAGAGCACAGCCAGGACGCAAACTTGCGCTGTATGCTTGAAGTGTAATCTTCTGCTTCATGTGTAATTACCACTACCTTCATTTACTGCAATCATTTCAGTTTCACAGATGCTGTAATAAAAATCCGGAACCGACACAATGACGTCATACCCACCATGGCCCAGGGTGTGGTGGAGTATAAGGAGTGCTACGGCACGGATCAGGTCTCGAGTCAAAATGTGCAGTATTTTCTAAACCGGTTTTACATGAGTCGCATATCAATCAGGATGCTTCTGAACCAACACAGTGAGTACTTTGACAGTAGTGATAGAGTTCTAGGAAGATTTAGATGCCCTGCAAAGAGCCATCAGCGGATTTCTTTTTGCAAGATTGAGTAGGCTTACCAAGCAACAGAGAATTCAAAATGTACAGACCAAACTGCATCATTGTCTTTAATGTTTTTGCTGTGGATTATAAACCAGTAAAACTGTAAAATGGAAAAGGGAAGGGGGTTTCTAGCAACCAGACCCAGAATGGCTAGCATTTTATATTTGAACCCATGGTAATATGTAATAATTAATGAATACTATTCAAATTTACGTAATTTTTATTTACGTTGGTAGTATTTTTTCAGCTGAGCTTTTTCAAGACCAATTTAAAATAGAGCTGCAAAGGGCTATTCAATATTTGCTACCCAGGGTGCTGTGGAAGACATGTTTGCTGGTTAAAAAGAACAATTTAAAAGAACAATTGATCCTAAAAGCATTTAGGAAGTACAGTTGATGTAATTCAGTGTTTGTTTTGCAGCTTTGCTGTTTGGTGGCAAAGTCAAAGTAAACCCAGCCCACCCCAAACAGATCGGCAGCATTGATCCAAGCTGCAATGTTGTCAAGGTTATAAAGGGTAAGAAAGGATATCATTTTGGTGTTCATAAAATATTAAAATCAGACAAATCATCTCCTAAAAATATGTAAATCAGGAAGTGTGCTATTTTTAATGCTGTTGCCAACATTGGGCTTTGGTCTGCCGCGGTTTAAATCAATTGAAGAGGCATCTGGTGTAAGTTATGTAGGCTGTCATAACATTGTTAAAGGGCCCTCTTTTATTTATCTAAAAGGCATCAGAATTTAGATCAGTCACGGTTTAGATCCATGGTTTTAGTTAGAGAAAGGCTTGTTAAATTCAAATAAAGGTTTTATATGGTACCTTGTATCAAAAAAATATCATTTACTATTAATACACTGAAAATGTAATCCATTAATAAAAGTTGAGTAATGTTTTATAAATCCCTCCTTTCAGATGCATATGAAAATGCAAGCAGACTTTGTGATCTATATTATATGAATTCTCCAGAACTGAAGATAGAAGAATTCAATGGTAATGTATCAACAGTTTTTTTTTGCATTCAAATGATTTTTTTTTTTAAATAATGACAGCTACTCTTTAATAAGAAAGTTGCATTTTTTTACTGCAATGCATACAAAGTGCATGCATTAGCTTAGAGTGGCAATACTTAGACCTGCCATTGTTTTAGATCTTTCTATCCATAGCAGATATATAGATGATGTCATTATTGGGATGCCCATTGTTTCTACAGCTAAAGAAAGAGAAAAACCAACAACAGTGGTGTACGTCCCTTCACACCTCTACCACATGGTGTTTGAACTTTTTAAGGTACGTGTCATGCTTTTATATTATATAGCTTTCCTTTCTTCGTTATAGTTTTGTCTCTCATGCACAAACGTCACTTTTAAGGCTGTATATTATGTTTATTGATTATTTTTCTTTTTGCGTTTCTCCAGAATGCAATGCGAGCCACTATGGAATTCAGTGGAGATGCATTAACACATCCAGCCATCAAAGTGTCTGTTGCTTTGGGAAATGAAGATTTGACGGTGAAGGTAAAACTGCTAGGTTCATTGTTGAGGTGTTAATGAAATATATTGTTTTCAGAATGTATTTTATTTAGTGATTCTTGTTATACAGATTTCCGATCGTGGTGGCGGGGTTCCTTTGAGAAAAATTGACAGACTGTTCACATACACGTACTCAACTGCACCTCGACCTTGCATGGAGACCTCTCGTGCAACACCACTGGTGAGGTTTGAAGAATACGACAGACATCCTGTCCCTGTGGTTTGAGACCGGGACAGAAATTGGGATTGCTCAATAACCAGCTTTTCCGCGTGGAAAGCCGATTCTCATAATCCGGTGTATTGGGACGGCAACATAAAACAAAGGCTCTTTCTTGGTCCTCGGTTAATGATTACCGAAACTGTATTTGGTTTTACTGTATGTAAACATCAGTGCTCTAACGTCTTCCTGGATTTTGTGCCGGACTTCATAAGGAGTGTATTTAAGAGATCTTGATACTGACACCCTTCAATTCTAAATAAAGCCTACTGGTGTTTACCTCCCAGGGGTGATTTTCTGTCCTGCTTATTAACATCCCTGAATGCAATTAAATACAGTGGAAAGAGATCTGAATGAACTATTTAAAAAATAAGTTGTCAAAACTAAATAACTGCAATTCTACATTATTAAATTTCATGCAGGATAGTGGCTGGTTCACATGCACAGTAGCAACCAGCCCAGCTGATGTTCTTTTGGGAAAGTTGTGAAACTCTCATCTTTGTTTTCTAGGCTGGGTTTGGGTATGGCTTGCCCATTTCCCGTTTATATGCAAGGTATTTCCAAGGTGATCTTCAGCTGTATTCCATGGAGGGTTATGGCACAGATGCTATCATGTATATAAAGGTATATGGTTAAAAGTATACTGTTTAAAATTTTCACCAGTATATGTTTTCTGTCTTTCTATATTCAGGATCGCTGTTTTGCATTTCTAGCTTTAATGAATTTCCAACATGTGTTTAACATTTTGTATTGGAACCGGCCAAACATCTACAACAAATATTCACCCGATTTCTGTTTTGCAGGCTTTATCCACTGAGTCAATAGAAAGGCTTCCTGTCTATAACAAGTCGGCTTGGAGACATTACAAGACCAGTCACGAAGCAGACGACTGGTGTGTGCCAAGTAAAGAGCCAAAGGACATGACCACTTTCCGTAGTTTTTAGTTGTGAAAGTCAGGAGATAAACGGGTCCAGGATTTCGCTGTAAAAAGCTGACAAGCTTCCTTTGAAGTAGGCATTAAAGGGGGTTGCTTATGTAGCAGGGTATTTCATTCCACGGTTGAAACATTTTAGAACATTGTAGAACACAAAATATTGCTGCTTTTTATTACTTTTAAATCTTTCTGAAGACTCCAAAAATACAGTTTTAAATAGGACTTTCACCAGGAATAGTGCAATATATTTCAAATAAAAAAAAGATAAAATAAAATAAATTCTAATACAAAACGGCACCAGTATTCATGCACAGTATTTGATACATTTTTTTTTCTAGAAAATGTATCTTATTAAATGGTTTGGGAACAACTTTGGTGAATGTGCTGTGGGAGCCATTGTTTTATTAAAAACACTTAGAAAATCAGGCCTCATATCTTTTGATATACCCAGGGCTTCTGTATTTTGGTTTTTATTCATTTAAATTTCAGTGGTTATTTTTAGCTGTTTTTCGAGTTTTATGTAAATCGCTTTTTTTTTTCAGGAAGTTCGCTTTTATATACTATATGAAATTATTGTTTTTCGGTTACTTTACAAAATTCTTGAGCATTTTTTTCTGTCACAATATGTATAGTAACTCGACAGTACTTGCACCTTCTTTCCTTTGCTGTCTTCCACAATGAAATCCTTATGGTCACAGGCATATTTTTCTGGATTTTCTTGTGTGTTTAGGCATTTTTTTGCAATTCGCCACAATTTGCATTCTGTTTTAAATTCCACGATCGTGTAAATACTCCCTATCAAACTGTAATATAGCTTTAAATCTCACGAGCAAGAACAATCCTCCAATAGAAATGCAGGAATTTGCTGCCACTCTGTAGGTGGTAGGTTTAAAGTAGGGGTAGGCACCAATGTCGAATAAAAATAAAGAATTATTTAACCATTTTATTCCATTGATTGGCGTTTAGGTACCAAACGCTATTTGCATGCTGCATTAAGCACTATTGGCATTATTTTGAGATATGCACACGCGTCAGTGGTTCATTGCATTTTGTCCGTGTGATTAGTTACGCTGTTATTAATGTATTTTTAAAATGTTAACGTTCGGTTTTATAAATGAGATGTACTTTTAAAACAGATCTCAAAATAATGCAAAAATTCGGCATGACACCGTACTTAATACTTTGAGGAATTTGATTACTTCCGGATTGGCTAGAAAGTGTGTGTGTGTAGTGAAGTACAGAAATATTTCGGTTTTGAGGTGACTGATGATGGAATAGTAAACAATATAACAAGACCTTTCTCCATGGATATTGTGAAGCAAAGCACCACTAAGTTAAAGTAGGTTATTGCTTTCCATATGTAAATATCTGGTAATGTCCATATATGTATATGTTTCATATTGCAATTGTGTTATTATAATTCTGTGTTTTGGAAGACTTTGATATTATCGACATACCATTTTAATATCGTTGCCAACCCTAGTTTAAAGTATTCAGAACAAATCAATGCGGAGGGACATTGTCCAACTGCACTGGGCATTTTTTTTTTTTAGGTAATTTATTTTCACAGGGAAAGGGGTCAAGTCAACATGAATTCAGTAACCGTTTCCAGTGTATTTCCGGTGTTTAGTGGATATACACTGATTTCATTTTGTTTGTATCAGTTAAAATCAAAAATCAGAAGCCCTAGATATACCTCACCTGCCTAGTACACCAATTGAACACTGTATACAAACACAGATTACTGAAGTAATAATTGTTCATGAACCTGGAACAATTTATTACAAGTGAGTGCATTATTTCATGAATAAAATAAGTAAACTGGCCCTCAGACATACTACACAAGGTAATGTTATCCATGCTGCACCAGAGTAAATAAAACAGTTTTAATAGTCACATACTATAAAACCACTCCTAAAAGTATAATGTCTCAGACAATTTAAGATTGGGGTTAAACATGGTAAAGAGGGGTAAGGATGCAGGTCAGAAAAGCCTGTTGATGAGAACTGAACACCCCAGTGATGAGGTGAAGCATCTCAGCATTCATCAATCAATCACAAATCCTGTTGTCCAGATACAAAATAGACCTTGTCCTTTAACACAGTTCATTCAGATCAAACATACCCACAGTATTTAAACACAATTTGTGACTATTTCAATGGCCACATATATTAACATCCTTATTCAGACATGCTTGACCTGTGTGGCAAGGTGTCTTCAGGAAATTCAATGCAATTCATACATTTTGATAATATGGTCACGCTTTACCATATATCCGGTGCATTACTTTTGCTGATCCGCATATTTCACTGATTTACATTCTTGTTATAGTAAGCAGTGCTTTGTTAACAATATTTTTGTAGGTCTTTTGAAGTCTGGTAGATTTACAGTGTGCTGCGAAATACGTTTTCATTGTGGTAGGCAATAGGTTTTTGTGGTAGTCCTGCTAAGCAGGAACATTTTGTATTTTGAATTATTTTTTTAGTAAGTATATTCCAGAGTGGATACATTATATAATGATCTGCCTCTTTGAACTGTGCTGTATTTTTTTTTTTTTTTTGATTATTATTATTGTAAATTGGTGGTGGTGTAAAGGAAATGTATATTATTAGCTATGGTATAAGAAATGATATGCTTTAAAAAAAAACAATCATGAAGCTGCAAATTCTCTTTACTGTGAATGGATAAATGTTGTTTTTATAAGTATTCCTGTGTTTAGGTTGCACGTTGAAGCTGCTTTTGCTACTTCTGTATATGGAGGGTCCAATTTCATTCATTGGGCAGATTTGGGGAAGAAGTCTGCACCCGGACACATAGGAGCCAGTACCACACCATAGGCTATGTACTCGAATAGAATTTACATATATGGTCAAAAGGTTTGCATCACACAGTGGAATATTAGGATGCAGACATAATTAAAAAAAACAAAAAAACAATTTGAACATTATTTCGATATTTTATTTCACATCATGCAATCTAAAAAACTACAAAATGGTATCCCAAGTTTACCGGAAAAACTACAATAGTAGTACTGTATTTTATGTTAGATTCCGAAGTGTCACATTTTTCAATTTTTGGAAAACTACAAAGCGATATGCAATTTCAGTATGTCAACGTAACATTATTAATTCTATCAGGCGTGATGCAAATCTTTTGGCCATAGCTGTAATGCCCCCCAAATAATCTACTAAATGAAAACACTGGTTTGTTCTTCAACATTGTTTCCGTCACCTATATGAAAGTGTATGAAATGAGCGATCTGAGCTTAGCAAAGGAACATACAATATGTTGCTGAGAGCAAGTAGCCTACTAAAATGTTAGACAGCCAGTTATTTAATAAAAAAAGTAGTGAACTACAGAAATAATAAAAACACGACAATGGATTTATCAGAAAAGTTTATTAATAATGTTAATACAATATTTACCAATTTGAGAATGGTTTAGAAGGTAAACCAACCCATTTAGTGGAAGACACTAAAACTCTTTTTAAACCTAAAAGTGGCAGTTGTTTTTCCTAGGTTTCCCAAATGATTATATATTACTCAACAACTATATATATATATATATATATATATATATATATATATATATATATATATATATATATATATATATATATATATATATATATATATATATATATATATATATATATATATATATATATATATATATATAATCCTATCAAAAAGCTGGCTGTGGTCCTGTCAACATCGTTGGAACCTCCTATACTTTTGCTAAAGGCAAATTATTTGATAGTACTAGTATGCCTTCAGTGAAGACGACAGTGGGAATATATACCAGTTATTTGCTTTTGAATTCTCCATGATTTCATGCTCAGACAGACAGCATTATTCAATGTCTTAACAGTATTTTGTTGTCTTTTCCATAGGGAATGTACTAAATGGCATAAAAAAGTCACTAATGCAAGTTTAACAATACACTGGTAGACACCACAATTAAGTAACTACCCCAGTACTCCCTACTTTGTGTAGCAAGCACACAGCAGGGAAAAGCAGCAGCATGTGTTGTAAACTAGAAGATTGTTTTATATATAAAAGTGGTCCCATACTATTTGCTATTCTACTCGGTAGAAAATGTACACATTTAGTGTTGAATTGTATTTCAATGGTATGAAACGATTCTTTTAAAAAAAAATTACATAGGGTAATAGGCAAATATGTATCTGATTCTTTTAAAAAAAATTACGTAGTGTAATAGGCAAATATGTATAAAATCTTTAGAAATCTTATTTATACATTTAAAATCGTGTCGCCCCATTGTAGTTTAAAAGACAACATGGTGCTTTTATCTCCTAAACTGTACAAGCTCCTGTAAGAAAAAATCTGTACACAACTATGTTATACTTGCAAAACACCTAATTCTAAAATATTTGATAAAAAGCACTATGCTTTGATAAAATGCCCTATGCTTTGAAACTTTTATCTGACAGTTCTGATTAGAATGTGGTGTTTTTTTTTGCTTTTTGAACAAGTGTTGATTTCTTGATACAATGATGTAACTCAAGTTCATATTTATACAAGTACACTGACTGGGATAATTGCTCAAAAGAACGTGTTTAAAAGCCCTCAGACTCCAACTCCATTTCCCACTCAGAATCTCAGACGGTTGCTTTGCTTGAACACATTTCCAAACCAGCAACAGAAACTTACAGGTAGGAGTGAAGGCGGCTCTCCTTGATGGGATGGCAAAGAAAATAACATTTAAAGTACCTTATTATCAGAACTAAGATGGATTACTATATATGCTAAGAAAAACAAATTAAAATTTTTTTTAAAAAATCACCAAAACGTGCTTTAGCAGTTTCACCTGTACCACACTTCGATTATCTGTACATATATATACACACACACACACATATAAAAGTACTGTTCTTGAAAAATCTAAAAGTTATGACGTACAATAAAACCATCCTGTTTTTAGCAGTTTGATTCTACATGTAGGGCTTTCCCACTTCGTCGTGCTTCCTTCTCTCTCTGCTTTTCCAGTTTCTCCTGGTTTTTTTTCATATCCTTGAGCTTCTTTTTAATTGTTGCTCTGTCAGTTTGACTGGATACACCAAGAGCCTACAAACACAAAGAATTATTTAGCAAGTTACAACAATAACTTGTACTTCACCTGCCAGGATTATGTTGATACAATCTGAAGGAGATAGATAGATAGATAGATAGATAGATAGATAGATAGATAGATAAAGGTTCCTATATAGTTTGTTTTTTTATTAGAGTTTGCTACAGGTCAACAACTCTAAACTTGTTTGTTTAGTTTAGACCAATTACATTTTTGACAATGCTTTTTAAATCTATGGTAATTCAGAAACAACAAAAATTAATTTACTACTTGAACACTTCTATTAGAAATCAGTAGGTGGCAGCCAAACGCTACTCCACAACCTAAACTATTGGAATGGCTGAGCAAAAAAAAAAAAAAAAACATCTGCAGTACTGCCATTAAACTACTTTTGTGTAGTTGAATCATTTAGATTCTTGACAGCAAAACCCCAAAATAAAAAAATGTAAGTTGTCTAGGCAGTTTTAACAATGGAACTTAAAGCTGTCTGGTAACGTTTAAAAAAAAACATGTTACCTTCAGTTTGTCACTGTCCAGCTGCATCAGCTGTTGTCCATCAATATATTTGGCTGTGAATTCAGGAGTGTACTGATCCATGTTCATCCCCATTAGCCAGTGACAGACTTGTTGAGTTGTCCACTCAGAAACAGGTCTGTTATGCCATTGGTTTTGTTTTCCCGTTGCAGGGGAGTCATCCAATGTCTGCCAGGCGTTACAAAGAAAAACAAAATTAATTTTGCTTTGCAAAAACCTGCATTACACCCCGTATTGCCAACATCCTTCATACAAAAACAGAAATCCATGACTGATGTATGTAGGATAAGGAAGTCCCACATAATTGTGGATCAGTCTTATATAAAGGTACAGTCTCTGGCGAGGGGAGAACACCCTCAGGAAGCAAGCAAAGTGTTCTTATAGACAAAGTGTTCTCTAAGATGGAGTTAGCCACCAGACACAATGAATCAATCAATAAATAAACACATATGTATTACTTGTCATGACGCATATGCATCAACATATGAAATTAACTGAATAAGTAAAAGCAAAACAATAGGCAAATGTATGTTGTTAAACTATAATAATAAAGTAAGAGACACGCTCACGTTAATAAAACTAAAGCAAAACAACACGGTCAAAAAGCTTACATCGCTACGTACTATGAAATTAGCTGGCGGGTGTGTTTCGGGCTATCACAATGGCAGGGGCAAAAATAATGGACGTTAGGGTTAACGTAGTGTTAATAAACTGTCAAACTAAATTAACACAGCACCCCTACACACATTACAAAATGATGTAACAAACACATTATTTAACAGAACGGTGAAGCAACTCACCAACGGGAAACACCAAATTGCTCGGCGACTTGTGTCTGATTCAGGTTTTTCTGTTTTGTGTAGCAAGAGAAAAGCGCACTTTGCTGTTTGTTTACATGCCATTATGTATCAGTGAGGTGCACTCGTGGAAATGAGAATACAAAACAATTCAATGATAAGACGGCGGTTCTGGAAAGATTTAATAAACCAATCAGTGTCCCTCAAGACACACACGCGATGCCATTGTGAACGAATCGCTATCAGTGCCAAGGTGTTCTTTTAAGTGAAGTCCCTGTTCCTTTAGCTGGAGCATTTACAATGTGGGGACTTCTGTATTCAAGTCGGTGCCCCTCCTCCCAAAATAAATAAGTAAATACTCCTCAATATTTTTTTTTTGGTGCCGAGATCGTAAGAATATAAAAAGGCTGAATTGCACATGTAGAATGCAACATTTTTCTAAAACCTCACACAACTGTGTTACATTACAGATCATAGAAAACTGAGGCACCCAACCAATGTAGGCTGCATTTTAATGTGCTACATGTACATTTGCAGCACACAAGCACAAGACTAATTGCACACAAGCCTATCTTGCAAACTCATGAATACCGTCAACATATCTATTAGATACATAAATGTGTGACAAACATTTGGGCACCTCCACTCTTTCCCTACAACTGGTGATAAACTGCAAAGTATTAATTATGCTTAAATACTTTGTCTTTAAGCTCCACAACAACAGGATACAAAAACACCTTGTCAAAACTTGTCTGTCTATTTTCACTTAGTACCAGTATTGTGCGAATTACATGAGGTATTGTGATGCTTTTAAAGCTATGGATGATTAAGCTTACTGTACTGAATAACCATCTCTTTAAGCAATAGACTTTTTTAAAAGGTTGCAGCCTGCTTACAGTTATATTGAACTTCAGCTTGTATAAATAATGCGTTTCACTATGGTTACTCAGGGCATGCATTAGCAAGCATGGTTTCCAAATGAATGAGAATAGGTCATAACAAGACTATGGGAATGGGTTTGTTGTTTACATTAAATTAACTCTGTGCATGAGCTAACAGTTCTATGCGTCAGGTCCATAAAAAAAAAAAAACAACTGTTTGGAGATCCTTCTACTCACAATAGTTTGAATTAATAATGCATTGGTTATAGCAAAAATATAAGGATGGGTTTATTTTATCTTTTTACAAGTTATTGCAACGACAAGAGGATGGCACAGCTTTAGAACTTTGATTCACCCAGAAATGCAAAACCTTTTGTTTTGGAAAAATGTTATCGGTTCTATTAAAAAGATCCGTTTTGGTTCGGTTTCTACTGCTTTACAGCCAAACAATCCCTATACATGAAGTTCTGTGACAGATTGGTGTGTTCATCTTCCCTCCTCTGAATCATGGTTGTCTGATGTGCGCTCTTGGTTTCCTTTAGTACATCAAATACTTATTAACTGGTATTGCTTTGTGTTCAAAGCTATGAAGGATGCTGTTCCATCATACTGAGCTCCCTTTTAATAAAACCCAACATCATAAGTTCTCACACAGCCTGATACAATGATATTTACCCATAACTATCTTGAAATTGAAAGAGTTTCCTACAAACTTGAAACTTTCCTTTGAATCACTCCCCCTCAAATATCCAGAATATTGCATATTTGTATCAGTACTTGCATCATCTTTTACTTGCCCTTAACTGCTCCACATTTTGCTGTATCTACTACTGCTCTCAATCATAATTATATTTTCTGTATCTGTATTTTACTCAAAGGTAACCATATTCACATTTTTTGTAATTGCTCTTATTTAAAATCGTTCTTATCCATTTATTGTACTTACTACTTGCTCTTAATGGAATTTACTCTTATAACCAAACATTTTTATGTTTAACTTCTTAGTAATTATGTACTGTATTTTTTATTTTCTCTCATTTGAATTTGCTCTTACTACTGATTTTATTGTATTTTATAACTGCTCATATCTGTAATGTGATATTTTGTAACAACTGTAAGTCACTCTGGATAAGGGCATCTGCTAAGAAATAAATAATAACAATAATAATAAAATCTTACTGGTGGTGCCATTTCTTCATATTTTTCTCTCAAGAGATTTCTAATCAAATGTTTCTAAACTCTGTGCTTGACTACAGTAGTTTCTAATCTGCTGATATGATCAGACTTTGTTTGTATCAGGCCCCCTTTTTATATGGCACATTTCTTGGGAAATAGCAGGCTGGGTGGTCTAGTGGTTAAAGAAAGGGGCTTGTAACCAGGAGGTCCCCGGTTCAAATCCCACATCAGCCACTGACTCATTGTGTGACCCTGAGCAAGTCACTTAACCTCCTTGTGCTCCGTCTTTCGGGTGAGACGTAATTGTAAGTGACTCTGCAGCTGATGCATAGTTCACACACCCTAGTCTCTGTAAGTCGCCTTGGATAAAGGTGTCTTCTAAATAAACAAATAATAATAAATGAAATATGAATGACGTTTGCCAAGCATTTTCTTTTATACAACAGTTTTCAGAAGTAATTTAAAACAAAACACAAATAAATTAGGCAAACACCAGAGCAGCAAAGTGGATTTGGGCCAGTTTTGCCAATACAGAAACACAGATGCAGTCAGATAACAAGCTCCAGAGGCAATTTTCTGAAGCTAAAATAAAACAGACAGCATCCTCAGCCAGAGAATATTAATATGCATACCTCCACCTATTTAATAAAATAAATGAGTAGAAATGTGGCATTATATCTTCTAGTGAGTCACAGTGAATTATTGTTTAGTTTTAGGTTTATTTCTAATTTAATTCCCTCCACAAAGAAAAAAAAAAGTTCAGTGAGTCGGTTAGTGAGCACAAAAAAACAAACAAAAAAAACACGAGAAACACTTTGTGACTCACCTCATTTGAAGAGAAGGTTAAAGTATGCGAACGTCCTGACAGATTAGGCTCTGCCACTAACCCTGTCAAATCAGAACACGGACTGCCACGGTTTGAATCATCTATGACAGATACGTTCTGGAACAAGTGGAAACAAGGAATGCATTAACTGGACAGACGCACTCACGGATGCAAAGTTTTAGATTTTATTTTAGGGTTAGAATTGTGTAATTAAATACTGTTAGGTAGGTGAAGCTTTGTCCTGTACAAATTAAAAAAAAAAAAACCTGCAAGTAATACATAATCAATCATCTACAGTATGATTTATCAATAATGCTAATTCTCCATTAATTAATCAGGCACAGCGCAATGTTAGTTATTAGACAATTAGAATAACTACTTTAGTATATTTAGTTAGTTTTCTAAAAACTAGTATCCCTTTAATGTTATAGGGATAAGAACAAAACTAAAAAAAAAGTTTATACTGTACCAAATCTAATGAACGACTGAATAAGGAAGACCAGGAAAGGTTTGTCTGTTTAAAAAAACGATTAATATAGTGTAAAAATCTATTAATGCATTTCAAATATGCACCTCTACAGCTTTTCTGGATACTAGACACACAATTGCACATTGCCCATTTAAGATACTGATAAAGAATGTCAAATACCACATGCCCAGTATTACTATTTCAATACTAGGATGTTATACTGTATCAATTAAAATACCCAATGTTTTTGGCCAGATGCAAGTAATATGGAAAGTAGTAACCCATGCTTCCTGCTTCACTACAGACCATATGGATCTCTGCTGTTCTGCACTCACTGACTTTAATAAGTACCATCTTCTTACTGATGTACTGTCCTTAAAATGACAACTTGAAAGACTTAATACTAAGAAGAAAAAAAACTGAGATAAACAACTGTGCAAATATATTTACAAATTTAATTCGGCCGAAAAAAAAAAAAAAGGCGAAATAAGTATAGGCTTGCACAGCCAACTCAAACAGTGTAATGTGAAAACAGATCTTTCTGAAATGCACTGATCTAAATAAAGGCCTCAATGTAGCCCAAACAATAATCTGAGAATAGTTATTGATACCCCTAACTTCACACCCAAGAGATGACGTTATTTTGCACACTCCTGAGAACAGTACAGGCACAGGGCTTTAGAAAGAATACATCTTCTTTACTGTGGAACTGGCATTGGCGATTTTGGTTTGCTATCTGTAGGCCCGTGTGTGGTGGTACTCTTACCAGGCCACCATTAATGATGGGACTTTATTTTGTTGTCCATTAATTTGTAGTGACATTTTCATGAAGGGCCTGTATAAAATGAATCATGTAGTTGACGTTTGAAATCCTTCTGGGTTATTGGACAATTCATATTATTTCTTTAACTTACTTTATTACATTTTCTCATCGTGCTCAGGTGTTCTTATGTGACAGTTACCAAGAGGGTCACAAAGACACACTTTTTCAGGTATCATTCTCCTACTTGCCCAATGAGACAAGGTTTGAGAAGAACGGGAGTCATATTACAGGAAATGTGCTTGGCCCAGTTATCCTAATTAAAGACGTCTTCATGTGTTTGCTGTCTTTAAATTTCACATAGATGACAAGAGTCATGTTCTCTTCATTTGCCAAATGTCAACCCTGAAAACGTACTCCGAGTAGCCTGGGAAAATCTCATGCAGACAAACACTGCTGACTGAAATTGGAGTCCTGCAGTCGAATTAATAAGACACTTGCCTTTTTCACATGTGAGACGTGCACAGAGCATGAATTAACTCGGGTTACCAGAAAATGCATCACAATGTTCCAGAAACAAAACTCAGCATAAAGTTGGAGCACAGCATATTTTGTTTACTTTTTCTTCAGGAAGTGAAGATTTGAGGGTCTAACACCAACTTACCCTGCTAAACAAACATTTAACAAGAGTCTACGACAAACACACATCCTGTAAAAGATGTGATGTCCTCAGTAAATGGTTATAGTAGCTAGACCTCATTTTTTTTTGTACCTTGCCATATTTTACTAGAAACAGACAGCAAAATATTCTGTAGAGCATATTGTAAAGCAGGTGTCTATTACAAATATTATTGTAAAACTGCTCTATCCAAAATCTAGTAGATGTTAAACCAAAAATGGCTGCTTGAACACAATGAATGTGTGGTGATATATTTTAATGCCCTCCCTGTGTAACATGTATTTAAAAAAACAAAACAAAAAAAAAACAACTTCTTAACACATTTGGGAAAGTTTTGACAAACTTGGAACGCCAACGGGATTCGTAGTTAAGCTTTTTACACTTCGCTCCACCCACCTTATTTTTGCTTTTCTCCTGGCCGTGCTCTAGTGCAGTCTCAGTCGAAGTGTAATGGAGGCTTGTACTTGATGAAGCAGGTTCCTTGTGACTGTCCCCAAACCAGGAGAAAGGCATGCAGGTAGGGATGGATGACATGGATTCAGCTGGAGACAGGTTACCACCAGAATCTTCTAGTAGATCCCCAGAGCCCCTGAGCAATCAGAGCATTCAATGACATCTATTATTTACTGTATCCATGCTATACCAAGCTGCTTTATAACAGAGCCTTACCAGACAGCATTCACATACACAAGGGTGACAGTGTTGCTGATTAAAAATGTATTTACTTATTTGAAACCATGGACAGAACATATGGTTTTAACAGACAGTTTTGCAGGATGAACCAAACATCTTCAGTATGTTTAAAAAAAGTCTGTCTATCTGTGGATGTGTAAAATGATCAATAATCTTACCTGCTGCCCATTGAGCTTCTCAGACTCTCTTTGTCTTTCTTCCCTTTGCCACCCGATTTCCGAAGGCCACTGTTTTGAAGAAGAGATCAAGATGTTACTTATAAAGCTAAAATAAAAGGTAAAGATGCAATTGGTTTCTATCACCGGTTAAAGGATTTAGACAAGAATTAATAAAATATACCCTCTATAGAGTCTTGATGGTCAAGCTTAAAGATTTTAACAGTTTCCGTTACTTTTAGATTAATGCTGACAGAATACAATGAAGAGATCAAGCAACGAAATGAACCTGCAGAATCTCTTTGTAACATGTTTAGAATAAATCATTGCATGTCAAAAGAGGAGACAGTTAAGCATTTACCCAAAATCAGGAAATCTTCTTTTTGGTTTTCCTAAAGATGGGCTGTAATTTGCTTCCGATACCTTCTCATCTATAAAAATAAATAAAAACAAAGATTGGTGGCATATTTTCAATGTGTTTAACTAATTTACTGTTTTTTGAAAGGATGAACAAAAAAATAAATTACAAAATAAGCATAACAACCTGAAATATTACTTACTTAATAGGTGGTGTTCTCCTTTCTTCAAACTCTTCACAAATAGACTCCTCAATCATAAAGAACTTTTATACCGATACTTTTACATCCACAAAGTAAAGGACACCCTCAATTTTTTTGCATATAAAATTGGCTTGGTTTGTCTTACCTTTCGCTTCTTTGCCTTTGCCTTTGGACTCTCTCTTCTTGACGTTCCGGAGGAATCCTGTGGGAGAGTTGGGACTGGAAGTCTCTTTGGAAGTGGACTGGCTTGGGCTCACACTGTCTTCATTGTTAGTTCTGTGGAGCGGAGAAGCCTGGGGAGGAGCAGTCCAGCTTGGCTCTGGTCTACTTTGAGTGTTTTCTGCAACTTCAGGTTTTCCAGTCTTTTGTCTGTCTCCAGAATATGATCTGGTTAAAGACAGTGAAAGTGTTTCTTGAATGGCCTTTGTGGAAGCCATTTCATTTTGTACACACAGAGCTTCAGACTGTGTAACTGCACTCTCATTATTCTCCTGTAAAGCAAAACAACAAAAAAAGAAAAAGATGTTAGTATGAGTTTCCCACCAAAAAAACCCCCAAAAAACTGGTACATAATCAGCCGCAGACAGCAAGAAGTTTCAATTTAGTCGAGAAGAGAAGTAATTTGAGAGCACCGTTAAGTACAATTGTTTTTTTTATCTTTAGCTCTAAGGGAATCATTTTTCAGCCTAAAACACAGGGGTAAGACTGAGATAATTTTAAAATATTTAAGAAATGTATTGCACATAAACTTTTCCCCTATTTAACCACAGACCATCACTGACAACCTAAAATTACAGATGTAGTAGTACAAGTCACTTAAACCTAGCTAGAAGTTATATAAACAACTACTAGGCCTACACAACTAATCTCAGAAAGAGGTTTCGGTCATGGTTATGGGAAAATATGGGAGTAGAATAAGAAAATAATCAGAACTTCAGAAAAAGCTGTGTTATACCCAATGTCTTAAAATAGTACACATGTATGTTACTTAATAATAACAGAAAGTTAAATATGAATGCACTACAATAAAAATATGTTGTGCATTATATATTGCTAATAAGAACCAGATTTATTAAATCATGCAGTAATAAAACTAGTAGAATTATAGTCTCCAAGTCAAACATTATCATAGAGTTATCTCAAACAAACCTTTCCGTTTTGATCCCCAGTGCCAAGAGTTTCTCTTAGTTTGTTTCGAGATGGCGGTTGTCTTTTTGCTTTTAGAGAAAGCTGTGCCTTTGCCTTGTTAGCACTGGTATCTAACCTGACCGTTTCTGGGACCAGGTCATCCAAATCTGCAATTATTGTCAAAAATATTAACAGGAAAAATACATTAAAGCACAGCTAAATTTTTATGGATAGAATCCTTCTTCATTACATCATGTTTATTTTGTATATAAAACATTTGTTTTAAAACAAATGAAATACATACATTTTTGTGCTTTACAAGTTAGTTTTGTAGCATTTTGACTGTACCATCTACCAAGAACAACCATTTGTCCTTGTATTTTTATTTAACCATTAATAGATGAAATAGACGCCGTATCAGTCCAGAAACGACAGACAAAGACCTGTTTAATGGACTAACTAAACAATAATTAATCACAAGCTTTCAAGACCGCAACAGTCTCTTCTTCAGGTGAAAGTAGGAAAGACAGATTTACATTCAAAGGTGGCAACAGAACTTTAACAAAAATAACCCACTTTGAATCACTACAATTCTAATTTAAGGAAAAAAGCTTGGTCGAAAAAAACAAAAAAACAAAAATCAGGATATATGTGGCCGCACAATAAAGAATGACAATCAAAAAGACGAAATAAAATAATAACTTATACAAATAAAATGCAAACAAGACTAATGTATGGATTTGTCTATCAACGGTTTCCTTTACGTGAAGTTGATCAACTATTAGATATAGCAGCTGAACTGCTTGGATGCTTAATCTACATGTAGTAAAATTTCACAGATTTGAAAGGAAGAGACAAAGCCTTCTAGTTAAAACTTTTGTCCAAGAACCTACCATAGTATATTTTAGTAGCTCTCAACCTCAATGGAAAAAACTTACCAGAAAGTAAAGTGTCAACAGACTGTGCTTTCTTGACTGTCCCTTTAGCCTCTTCCTCCACACCCCATACACCCTCCAGCTGTTCAGTACTCCCCAGCCTGGGGTTCTCCTCCGCCAGATCAGCTTTACTGCGTACAAGTGCTTTCTGTCCCCCGGATAGTGCCTGTGCTTCCAGCTCTGCTATCTATAGGAACAGAACACGCTCAATCATGTAACTTTATTCAAGGCTCTTGTCAATTTCTATAATGCTTGTGAAACATGTATCTGGTGATTTCATGCATAACAAACAGTAAGTACTTGTTTACCCTGTCCTGTAATTTCTTGAGCTGCTCTTGATGCACTCTGTCTTTCTCATTAAGAGCTCTTTTTTGATCCTCTTCCTTTTTAACAAAATCTATTTCCCTGGGGGGGGGGACAACACAAAATAACAACATTGATTCCCACACATGTCAAACTACAGCAAATCAAAAGCATGCCATTACCAGGAAAAAAACAAACAAACAAACAAAACCAGATCACACTGCAATTTCACTTCGGGAAAAAGTACATTGATATTGACAAGCAATACACATTAAAAGGCAAACCCAGGGCTCACTCACTTCTGTTGGTAGTCCTTGAGAAGTTTCTTGGCCTTGTTGTATCTCTTGTCCAGTGCATCATACTGAGACTGTGTTTCCTTAAGATGCTCATTCGCTGTTTTGCACAGGGTTTGTGCTTCTAGCCAGTAAGTCTCTAGCTTTTTCATTTTTTCCTTATTTTCTTCAGTGTCTTTCTGGAGCTGAGTCTGCATAGTTTCCCACTCCGCTTTCTCTGTTTCTTTAGCCGTTAACTGAAATTAGAAGAATTCAAACTCGTTAGCAAGGTATTTAGAGTATCACACACATCTCCAACCAAACACATTTAAAAACATTGTAGGGTGGCAATGACCTACAACTACAGCATATGGAATGTCATTACAAACGTCTATGCACAGGTGCAACAAATTTAGACCAATTGTTACAGAGATAAATAGAGTATGTGAAACAGTCACCCTGCCCTACAGCCACAGCATGTAGATTATCATCTCATAATAGATGCCTAAGCATATTTCATCAAATTCAGGTGAGTAGTTCTGAAGAGATTTCCAAAAGTAGGTTACCAAGGCTTTCGAGCTAGCACTGAAAAATCCTAGACCAAGTTTCATTCCAATTGGATGAGCAGTTCCCAAGATTTTACCCAGCATGACAAACATTACTACGGGTATCTCCACTATATCCTGCAGCAGACCATAGCTAATAAAAGTACTTTTTTCCCATATTTTATTTAAGGGTTTGTAGTTCTGCTCAATATAGTTATCCATTTAGAAATCCAATTTCTGTAGAATGCAGATTAAAATTCTACTTACCTTTTCTTTCAACTGGGTGATTTCAGCTGTTGTCACAGCATGCTGTAGTTGTAGCTGTAAAAATAATTAAAAACCGGTTCACTCAACAAATGGGAACTGGTGTACGGTAGTTTGTGCTATATTTAACCAAGATTTCAAAATACCTCTTTAAATTTGAAAGCCAGCTGTGCAAAGTCCATATTCGATGGTAAAAACATATCTTCATTTTCAGGTAGTTCAAAAATCTCAGACTTTTCACGAAAGCTTGATCCCAATACCTCATCCTCATCTTCATCTTCATCTTCATGCTCATCCTAAAAGTCACATATAAAACACATGATACTAAAGATCAATACAACAACATGAACCAGCGACCAGAAACGCCAGAGTATGAATACTTGATAGCTATAATGCTGGCAACTAAATTAGATAACAGAAGTCAGAGACACTTAACTGAGTTGCCTATTATTTAAAATTATCCGGTACTGCTAGTAACGGATATCTTTCATCATATATCTCCAGATTCTGATATTACCCCCAGTAGCTTGTGATAAAGCATGTCTTAACCAAGAATTCTCCCAGCTAGATAAGGTTTTTCCCAAGTGGTTCGCTAGATATACTGTAAATGTAAAATTGATCAGAAACTCAAGTACATTAGTACATTGATGAAGCCACAAGCCAAAATGATTGCCTACTTGACTTTTCTAAGTTTTATTTTACAATCTATGACTGGAGTGTTTTTGAAGTTATCCATGGTTCTCAAGTAAAAATGTGTCTCTATTACAGATTTGTTATTTGTTTTTACTTTTATATTATTATTTATTTCTTAGCAGACGCCCTTATCAGGGCTGACTTACAATGTTACAAGATATCACATTATTTTTTACACATTATTTTTTTACATACAATTACCCATTTATAGAGTTTATTTTTTTATTTTTACTGGAGCAATCTAGGTAAATTACCTTGCTCAAGGGTACAGCAGCAGTGTCCCCCTACCTGGGATTGAACCCACGACCCTCCGGTCAAGAGTCCAGAGCCCTAACCACTACTCCACACTTGCTGCCTAGATCCCTGTTGCTGGAAAATGACCTGGTCAAAGCATTCTCACACCACAGGAACACATGGGAGGTGCTAAAAGCATAATCAGTGGTCTGGATCTCAATAGAAACTTCTAATAACAGCAAATTATTTATATAGAAGTTAAGGACTGCATTTTTTTGTAATGTAAAACTTGCCTCGTCCGTTGACTGATCATAGTGCTCTTCCAATTCCTCCTGCTGGCACTTCTCTTGTTCCAGTGTCTCGCTGATGAGACGAGCCACCTCACTGTGTGTTCCAGGCTTCTCTCGACCAATGAGGAAGCTAAATGATAAAACAGCAGCACTTTCCATCTCAGACATGTACATTACAGCAGCATAACCTTCCAAAAGACATCAATGGCGTGTGAACTGCGATTTAACTGTCTAATGTTAAGCTTACCACAGACATGAAGTCATCACCAATCTACATTTGACAGGAAGTGAGTCAAAAAAGCAAATAGTCAAGGTTGACTCATGCTACACATGTCACAAGTACAATTTTTTTTTTTTTCAACCAAGATCCAATGGATAAGGAGGAAAAAAAAAGGCAGAAGCTTTGCACATGAACTAACTTATACAGTACTCGGTTAAAGCTGGTACTTTTGGACTGATTTTAAATATTAATACTCAATTCTCTGCTCAGTTTAAAGATGAATGTTTACTGCTATGCGTACGCATACTGTAGGATGTCTGGCATTAAACTAAATGTTCACTGTTTCAGTAGATAATCAAGCATGTTCCCAATGGCCTTGGAAATGAATTTAATCTAATTAAATGCTTTCAGCATGTGTCCTTAGCCAAGTTTATAACATTTATGTCATTATGCGTTGAATACAATTTCTAGGAAATCTTGAATCTAATAATTAATTATAGGACAGCAGGGTAAGTGCGATCCTTCCGTTACTGTAGAAACTAGTATAAACTATGGAGCTTCTTGATTAACAAAAACAAGCAATGTTGTTGATAGACTTATTGCCATTTACTTTTTGCAATAGCTACCTAAATCAAAAATATATTAAACAAAACAAAAAACTAAAATATTTAAATAAACAAAACAACAAATAAATAAATAAGAGTGCAAAACATACCTGACTGTCCCTTTGGTGTTCTTCAGAACTGTTGCTGCAAAGAACTGGGTAACTCCCACTAAGCTGGTGCCATCCACTTCCACAATCTGATCATTAATGCAGATCCTGCATGAAGAACAGGTACATATCATGAAAATACTACGGGGCTCACAGCAAGCAATCGACAGCATGTTAAAAACTAACATAGAAACTCCCTTAAACTTACCTGCCACTTCACGAAACAATGGCTGGTTTCTTAGTCACTCTAATAAATTATTTTCATAATGAATACAACCGTTATGGGAGGGGAGTGTACTCTGTATTGTACTGAACTATGTTATCTAATCCAGTTAGAAGAATGTTCTTATCTCATGCTCATACATTTATTTATAGCTAGCGGGTGTTTTGGGGTGTTTTGGAGGAATTGTTTGTTTGAAAAATCTGGAACGGTTCCGATTCCGGTTAAGGATCCGTACAAAAATTTAAATTTGGCAAAACAGTCACACACGCTTTCATAGAAACAACCACACATCAAAATGTATTAAAAGTACAGATTATGTACGATTAAAAATGACTTACCGGCCATCTCTTTCAGCAGCTCCACCCTCAGTGATAGTCTTCACAAATATACCAAGCTTTTCTAGACCCTGGTCTGCACCCACACCCATTCCTATAATGCTGATTCCCAGACCGTTGTCTCCTACATTTCAATGGAAGAGACAGTTATTCAGAAATGCAGAGGTCATGCATTTAACAGATCTTATGGATTCTTTGCACATATATTAGGTTATGTTGTCTCTTTCGGATGTTGATGAGCAAGTATTTACCCTTTTCAATTTCAACAGGGAACACATCCATTTTTTCCACCCTCTTCTCCAGTTCGTACTCTGCAGATGCAGAAACAGGGTCAACGTCATCATTGCGCCTATCATAGTCCTCGTTGGAGTATGTGCTGAAAACCTAGAACACAAAAAACAAAATAAAAAATCGATTTCTCTGAAACTGCTTTTTAAGTGGTCAGGTTTCAGTATTTGGTACACAAACACCATTTCCCTTTGCAAAACGTCTGATCGTTTACCGACATTTGAGAAGTTACCAGTCACAAGCTTGCACAGAAACACCCATACAAGAAACTGTATAAAACAGTATGCAGCTGCAGTACTAACTTATGATATGAGGGATACTTTTGTAATGTAACTGGTCGCCACTTGCCCCACGCCTCAGAGAAAAGGAGTTGTCTCACTGAATACTACCAACGTTTCAATGATGTACAAAAAAATAAGAGTAAGACGTGCACATGTGAAAATAAAAATAAGACAGACATTTTTAGTTCAGAATACAGCTCTCAAGGGGGTCCAAAAAAAGCAAGCAAAGTAACTCAAGTCGTGATAAATCCAGCTGAAGATACAATACATGGGTGTCATTATGGGTGCTCATCGGCTGTTAAATACAATGAGAAACAAACTGCTTCATGCCTAGACCTGCAAACAAATAGGTGTGTCAAGCAAAGGAGATTTTGATTTATTTACAGCACAAACCCTCACAGCTGACAGATCAAGCTGGCTTTTGGAAAGGCCTCACTGCCATGTATGGTCACGACCACTTTGGAGAAGGTAAGCAGAATGACCACAGCCCACATCGTTGTTTTTTTTTTTTTAAATCTAGACTTTATTATACTTCCGAGAATGTTCTGTTGCTAAGCTTGTGTTTAATGTGCATGTTCAAAGTTATCTGAGACGGAGTTCCACTAGAATAACCTGAATTAAAACTAGGTCACAGTTGTGTAGAATATTTAAGCAGGTTTGTGGGAAAGATCACTGCTCAAAAGCGACACGTTTTACTCATCACCTCCCAAATAAAAGCATGCAGAAAGTGCCAGCTCTCCTGATGCAGATTCTGGCCTCTTTATTGCAAGTTCATTTAGTTGGATGCTGCTGTGGCTGTGAAAGTCTTTCAATTGAAGAATCTGGGTCTTGCAGTGTGGTAAAATGTACCGTAGACGACAATGTTACCATGAATATTTACAAAGTTTACAAACAATGCACTTTCTGCAAAACAAATCCCATTGGAATGTCTGGCATTTCCTGAAAATGATAGCATGGCACTGTCTGCAAGACTCAATTTATAAAAACATTTGCGGACGTCATTGTAATTTTACTTCTATAGGTCATACCTCAAAAGTTCTAAGATACTGTAAACGATACTTTTTCAAATACGAAAACATACAGAAGTTCTTTCTTTCTTCAAATGTTTGTTTGTGAAACAGGCAGAAAGACGACAGCTGCTAGTCCATGTTATTAAAATTAGAACCCAGATTCTGGAGATTCTATAGCTGTGCACATGTAAAGTCTCACAATATTTTCACTAGCACTTGGACTCTCCTGAGACTTCTTTTCTAAAGCAGAACAGTTTTGGTTGCTAAGGAATACCTCACTAATTCTGAACAATGTTCTTTTCTTCATTGAAACTCAATAGCTCTAACAGCTTGTCTTACAAAAGAGCCAACACATTTAAAACTTACCTCTTTATTAAAACAGCCCACAACATCAAAATGGCCTCATGAAAGGCGCTGCTCTTCTTGCTTGTAGTCTTGATTATTTATGACGTTTAGTAATATTATATTTACCCTCTAGAATAATAAAAATCCACATCCAACATATAGGGCCCATGTTCTCATTTACACTAACTAAATTGGGTTAGTCTTTCAGAGGTAACATTAGTAATGCCTTCTGGAAGGGATTCTACATGGCGCTGTCAAGATACTTAGAGCTATGGAAATGGAATGCAGGTTGAGACAGATCTCTCCAGCAATTTGCTGATGGCTTAAAGGACAGGGAAGACTTGTAGAATTATTTTAACTTTCTATTAAAAGCTTTAATTAAAGCTTGATTAATAATTGTCACGGATGTAACCTCCACTGTAAGGGTCACATATTGTTATCTGGCTTCCTATTTTAGTGAGGACAGATAACAAGCTAAACAGGTTTTGCTAAAACTCAGTACAGTGACAGAAATAATATATATATTGAAAGCTAGCAGATTTTACAAACTTATGTACATGTGCCATGATTTGACATTTGATATACTTGTAAATGTGCTTGTAAGTAATAATGAATTATTGAATTTGTGGAGCTCCTGAGGCAGAGACGGGCACTGTCAGTATCTCTCTCTTTAAGCAGTTTGTTTTAAAGCAATAAAGTACTGTACAGAGACCAGCATACACATGCTTGCTTAACCTCTTCAACACCATGACGTACGCATGTACATCAAATGAAAACCCACTTACAGTACCATGCCGTACCTGCGTACATCAAGTTTCCCATTCTATTCTATGATCGGTTTCTCAGTCTAGCGTTTCAGGTTTCTCTAAGGCAGTGCCAGCACTGCGGAATGCGCAATGAAAGTCGGGGGAGGGTCAGGTGACATTTGTATCCAATTGCGTGTCATGTAGGGATTCCAATCTACCTGTGGGCGTTTAGAAGACAGATATATTGCGGGAAGCCATTCAACTTTACAAAAATATATATACAGTACTGTGCAAAAGTTTTAGGCAGGTGTGAAAAATGCTGTTAAGTAAGAATGCTTTCAAAAATAGACATGTTAATAGATTATATTTATCAATTAACTAAATGCAAAGTGAGTGAACAGAAGAAAAATCTAAATCAAATCAATATTTGGTGTGACCACCCTTTGCCTTCAAAACAGCATCAAGCATCAATTCTTCTAGGTACACTTGCACACAGTTTTTGAAGGAACTCGGCAGGTAGGTTGGCCCAAACATCTTGGAGAACTAACCACAGTTCTTCTGTGGATTTAGGCAGCCTCAGTTGCTTCTCTCTCTTCATGTAATCCCAGACAGACTCGATGATGATCAGGGCTCTGTGGGGGCCATACCATCACTTCCAGGACTCCTTGTTCTTCTTTACGCTGAAGATAGTTCTTAATGACTTTCGCTGTATGTTTGGGGTCGTTGTCATGCTGCAGAATAAATTTGGGGCCAATCAGATGCCTCTCTGATGGTATTGCATGATGGATAAGTATCTGCCTGTACTTCTCAGCATTGAGGAGACCATTAATTCTGACCAAATCCCCAACTCCATTTGCAGAAATGCAGCCCCAAACTTGCAAGGAACCTCCACCATGCTTCACTGTTGCCTGCAGACACTCATTCGTGTACGCTCTCCAGCCCTTCGGCTGAACAAACTGCCTTCTGCTACACCCAAATATTTCAATTTTGACTCATCAGTCCAGAGCACCTGCTGCCATTTTTCTGCACCCCAGTTCCTGTGTTTTCGTGCATAGTTGAGTCGCTTGGCCTTGTTTCCACGCCGGAGGTATGGCTTTTTGGCGCAAGTCTTCCATGAAGGCCACTTCTGACCAGACTTCTCCGGACAGTAGATGGGTGTACCAGGGTCCCACTGTTTTCTGCCAGTTCTGAGCTGATGGCACTGCTGGACATCTTCCGATTGCGAAGGGAAGTAAGCATGATGTGTCTTTCATCTGCTGCAGTAAGTTTCCTTGGCCGACCACTGCGTCTACGGTCCTCAACGTTGCCCGTTTCTTTGTGCTTCTTCAAAAGAGCTTGGACAGCACATCTGGAAACCCCTGTCTGCCTTGAAATTTCTGCCTGGGAGATGTCATGCAGTATAACTACCTTATGTTGCTGTGCTCAGTCTTGCCATGGTGTATGACTTTTGACAGTAAACTGTCTTCAGCAACCTCACCTTGTTAGCTGAGTTTGGCTGTTCCTCACCCAGTTTTATTCCTCCTACACAGCTGTTTCTGTTTCAGTTAATGATTGTGTTTCAACCTACATATTGAATTGATGATCATTAGCACCTGTTTGGTATAATTGTTTAATCATACACCTGACTATATGCCTACAAAATCCCTGACTTTGTGCAAGTGTACCTAGAAGAATTGATGCTGTTTTGAAGGCAAAGGGTGGTCACACCAAATATGGATTTGATTTAGATTTTTCTTCTGTTCACTCACTTTGCATTTAGTTAATTGATAAATATAATCTATTAACATGTCTATTTTTGAAAGCATTCTTACTTTACAGCATTTTTTCACACCTGCCTAAAACTTTTGCACAGTACTGTACATACATATATATATATACACACACATACATACATACATACATACATACATATATATATAGTGTTTTAATTTATTATTTTTTGTTTTATTATTAGTTTTACTTGTTCAGTTGTAGTTTATATAGTTTTTAGCGAAAGCTAAACATGGCAACGTACGTGGTCTTTCTATAATGAGCAACGGGAGTGAAGTTGGTTCAGAGGATTACGATACCAGCGACAGTGATGCTGACTTATCACTCAGCGATGATGATGAAGAGGATGTGGAGCCAAGAACACTACAAACTGTACAAACAGAAGAGCATGCAGCTACTTTACAGGTAAGCCAGCTGCAAACGGGAAGCTGTTTGGTTTGAAATGGCAGTGCTGTGATGAAATACTATGAAAACACAGCACTGGGTACAGGTAATGCTGCAGCCAGATCCATCACAATGCCTGCGCAAAGTAGCATTTGTGACTATCCCTACAACACAAGGGAAGCAGAGACCGTAAAAAAGGTACAGGGTCTGCTAAAAAAAGGAAACACAAAAGAAAAGACACAAGGAAAATGTGCAGTGGTTGCAAAGGCAACCCAGGGTTCTGTTGTAGTGAACATTTCAATAAAAGGCACAGAGCAAGTCGATAAGGGCACACGTTTTGATGTTGATTTTTATTTGATAATTACTGTTTAATGATTATTATTGTTATTATCAGCGTTTTTGTTTTCATTGTTAAAAAAAATAAATAAATAAATACCTGTTTTATCTCTATATTGAATATGGGTATGTAGTACACAGTAGCATAAATGGTTAATGAAAAACACAGTTCAGGTAATTTATTTGTGTTTTTTTTCATCATATGTTAACATTTTATAGCAATTACAGGTTTGAAAACATTATCATTTTCAAAATTTTCAAAAAGGGGTTTAGTGCAGTACCGATTCAAATTTCAGCTCGAGAAACCGCTGGTTTAGCACAGTACTTATCATAACTGCTTCCAACGACACTGCAGCACTTTCCAATGACTGCTAATATGCAAGACTGTGTTACCTAACACAAAGAAATGTCACCACAGTACTAAAATCTGATACAAAACATCATGCAGAACTGCAAGACGAAAGTACACTGCAGCAGGGTATTAAGACTTGTTAAAACAAACTTAAATTAACTACTGTCTGTGAAATACATGGGGGGAGGGGCATTGACTCAGGTAGGGGCAAAATTACAGGCATTAACAACATTAGATTACATTTACAATTAGCTTAATTCAAAAGGTAGAGCACAGCACACAGTCACGCTATAGAATCAATTATTACAGTTAATATATTGACTAGTGAAATAATTCAAAGTTGCTGCAGTACGTCCACTGTTTTGTCATTTCAAATATTTTCATAAAACAAACATTACTCTTTAAAGCTACAGTGTGTACTGCCAATGCACATCATGAAAACACATATGTACGTGAAAAACCCTACAATAAAAAGCAGCTACATTTAAAAAATATATAAACACGGAAACCTTCGCTCCACTAAAATAAATGGCTTTCCATTATCTCGAAGTAAGAAATTGAAGTGTCCAGTGTGAAAACACAACATGAAATAATAATTTACTGTATCATCCAAAGCAGCACTATAGCATTAAAATGTTCAATATTAAAAAAAAAAAGCCTGTTACAAGCTCTTGCAGTGTCAACAAAATGTAAAATGATCCAAAATATGTATTGTAGCGTAACAGGAAAACGCAATCAATCAGATTGCGGAGTCTGTATCATCTGATTCGAAACCGCCAAACTCCACGTCTTCGTGAGTTGAATCTTTATCATTGATGATGCAAGTAATTGTCTGAATCATTAAAGCACAGAGCAACAACTTCTTGGCAGTTTTTTTCTTTCTATTCACGTGAGCTGTGATATTTCCCTTCAGGTTATCAACATCACTGCATGGTTATTAAGAACCGGAAATTAATGGTGAAAATTTTACTTCCAGCTAAAAGATGAGGGCGTGGATCGTTCAAACTAGGGCATTGACTTAGCACAATCCAGTACATATATGTTTTTTTTATTATTGTGTGCACATTGCCATTGAAAAAATACACCAGGGGGCGGAGCTGAGACGGCATCCAGTTAGTTTTTTTTCTTCCTGTCAGTTCAGACACACTGAGCAGAACAGACGTGAGGAATAAAAATAAATTCAACGACGTCTTGACATTTGTTTCTTTTTTTTGTTCTTCTGTCTTCCAGTTCATTTAATTGTTCTTCATCCAAACTGGCATGTCTACTTACTACTGTGGGATTTTTTACAGGTAACTGGTCACTCAGTTTCATAGTTACAGCTGTGCGTCTGTAAGCAAGTGTAAGTAAAATGGCTACCAATACTTAGTTTAAATTCTGTGAGGCAGTGCAGTGATTTAGAATATGTTAGAATATGGACAGCTGGAACCTTGCTTGACCAATGTGTATATATATAAACAATGCATTAAGTGTTATTTACATCTATGGACATTGCCCATAAATGGTCAGACACTAGTGTCTTCAATCAAAATGATAAATTAACACTTTGCATTAATCAACTGTTTCATTGCTAGTTATAAAGTCAGCAACAAGCAGGTTCAAGCCAAGACTCCCAAAGCACATACAAACAAAAGCTTTCTTGGGGAATGCCAATTATACACAAAGCTCAAGTTTCATATAAACCTAATCCTGGAGCAGTAATCCACATGACCAATTGTAAAAAGCTTTCCTTACAAAGCAGTATTTGGAGACGTTTTTAGTGTGCTGAATTAGCCGATACAGTAGATGCACACTGTTCCCTGTGCATGGTGCTTAGTATGTGCTGCAAATAAGTAGTATGAAAATCGTAATCAAATTCAGATGATCAGTCCTGAAGATAAGCAGTAAGTCTGTAGACCAATCCAGTACATGTTACTTTGAGCAGGTTCAAGATATACACAATTAGAGCCATTAATATCATTAAAAATAGACTGCAATGACCTGCTGTTCATCATCCATCTATGTAAATATATGTGCAGACAGATAGGGTCTCCCATTTATCAAGAAACTTATCTTTGAATTCTGAAATGTAATAAAGAATGTCAACCAAGTTTTATAACAATTAGAAAAGCGGTTCTTTAATTACAAGTAATAATGCAAGTGTGGCATAAAGACCAACCGCGCATCTTCTTCTGTTCAGCCATTGAACTTCAGACATTTATATTTATTTTGGCAGAACACTGTATTCTTTTTTTTTTATTATTATTATTTGCTGTCCCAGTACTGTACAGTGCAGACATATCAACACTTACTGTGTACAGTACATACTGTAGCTCCAGACACCAACTTTACTAGTTCACATATAAAGGTTGCAGCTGTGTGGCTAATTTTGGTCCACACAGCATGCACAGCACAGGAATCCAGTATCCATAGATGCTTGCCCTAAACTTTAACAACAAACGTATGCTAGACCAACAGCATGGCAGAATGTGTTTTTGTAAATTAAGCACACCAAACTTATTTTAAGTTACTATAGCCAAAAGTAGCGAAACGTTTCAGCTAATCCTTCCTCAGTGTAAAGCATACTTTAGAACAATGAAGTCACTAATATTTTCTGAAAATACAACACTTTCAAAGTCCTTCAGTTCCATGTGCTGCCTGCCACAAAATCTAAAAATGACTCCACTGCAGTTACTGTAGAAAAATTTGGTAGTGCAGTTTCTATTTACAGTAACTGACCTATTCTTCTGAAAGGAAGATAAATTATCCTTCAGACACTTCTGTCTGTTCAACATTTCTGCATGCTGATACAGTAATGCACGGCACACACTGAATATTGTAACAAACAAGTTCATAAATGAGATTATAGAGCTGGGAGACTGTCCTGAGTGCATCTTTCCTCTCTACCTTAAAACCACACAATCTCTATACCTTTATATCTGGTTGGTTCTTTATTAAGCTGTACGCCATTAAACCAACTGCTGCAATAACTACTAAACTAAGCATTAAATTATTTATTTATTTTAAATCACCTGGGGACATTATGTTTTTTTTTTTGGGTATGTGACAGGGTGAAAGCCCTTGTGCCTGTTTATTTTGTTAATGTGTAATAAACGTACGCATGAGCGCAAAACTGTAGCTTTCTGTGTCTCTCTACCTCCTGGTAACAGCTTGGCTGTGATGCTACCCTGTCACAGGGTAATTGAAATCTTCTGCCTCAGGGTTTCAATTTACCAGACAGTGTTACCTGACACATCCTCCTGGGTTTACACTTCTATTAAAATCAGAATGTTTGTTTATTCAGCTGTTAAAAAAGTCAATGTGAACAGAATATTTTGACCTCATTTGTAGGCCTAATGTACTGCATGGAAATAAAGGACATCAAATAAACTGTACAAAATACAATTATTCAGAGTACTGAAGCAAAACATTTTAAAAAGTCATCCCCTAGGTTTTAAAAAATGGTGTGCTCATCCCCTGCTTATGTACTGTGGTGGACTGCAGTCCTTTGTGCTCTTTTCTAAAGATCACTTGCCCATACCATGGCCAGTTTACAGTCTGCGGAGTCAATGTCCTTGCTCTTTAGGTATGGCCAGCTGGATGCATGCAGGAGCCCCTTATTAAACTTATCTGATGGACAACACCCCACACATACTGCTTCAATGCTGACATACTGTATGTAGTTCAAGATCCAGGTCATCATTTCCAGGCTTTTCATGGATTTCCTAATTCCTAGAGCCATAAACACTAACAAGTTAATGATGGACTAACACTGCCAAGATTAAATAAGAGCCCTGGGTTTCCAGCCATACATGTTGTTACATTTCACTAAAGAATGTCGAAATCTACAGCCAGCAGAAATTTGACTTGGTATTATTGTAGGTCATATGCCCTCTATCTGTTGGAACTTCATATAATTACACCACAGTCTGTGCACATAAATTAACCCTATTGAGAGGACCCACTGTCATTTCTAGTTAGAAATCCACCTGACACATGCTGTGCTATTCTGCTTTGTGAAAGCTGCAGGGCTGACAATAGACACATACTGTATGTTCTCTAGTAAAAGAGACATACTGTACAATTAAAAGATTAATGAAGCAATACTAAGGGGGCAGAGAAAAAGGCTAATGATGTTATTTAAGGCCATGACAAATATATAAAACTTACATTGCACCTATGAAACTAAAACTTTAAAAATTCCAAAATATTGGTTTCAAATAACTTCACAAAAGCATCAATTCCTAAGTTGTTTTGTATTACAACAAGAAAACTCCCAGGTTTCCCCAACTTAACTACTTAAATTTAAAATACCTGTATTGGTGATGTCGAAAACTTAATCTTCCTTCGTGGTAATGGGTCGTCTTCATCAGAAAGACCAGGAATCTCATTCAAGTCTGCACCAGACTGGTATTCCTCTTCATACGCCTCCACCTCAGCCTTTGGTTCTGTTTCCTGGTGCTCCGATTCTGTATCCTTATCATCTACAAAAGCTGCATTCTCTATGCCATATATGTTTGGGGATAACTTGACACTGTTGTTCTCAACCTGTTCCTCAATTTCACTCTCCTCCTCTTCTTCCTCCCCATCCTCTTCCTCTGGGTAACCTTCAGCAACCTTGCTGTCTGATTTCTGTACTTCCCGCGCAATACCGTGACTGCTTCCTACTTTTTCTACTGTATTCTCAACTTCTTTTCCATCCACTGGGAAATCCTGTTTCTCCTCCTCTAAAAAGGGGTTCACAGGATGTTCCCTCTGATCCGGTTTCGGTGATTCAGCTTTCAGCTCCTCAAAAACATCGTTTTCGTATTCGTTTTCATCACTTTCCGAAGACTCGTTCTGGACTACGACCAGCTCTGCCCTGACCATGCCCACTGCTGTGTGATCCAAGGTTGCATCCTTTTCAGGCAGCTTAGCAGAGCCTGTATTGATGAGCACATCCCCATCAGCCTTACCTGCTTCAGATGATTCTTCCCTTTGGAAGTTAAAGCTGTTGCTGACCAATGGGGATGGCGTTTGCTTTTGATCTCTAAAGGGAGGGCTGGACACAGCAGAAGTGCTACCAATGTTTGGTTTAATAATGGCGTGCCCAATAGGAGAGGTTGGCTTAGCAAGAGCTGAGGTTCTGTGTACAGTTTGCTGGCTTTCTGTTTCAGGCTCCTCTTTGCAGGAGAGTCTGTTAGGTTCTTCATTGTCACTATCCACCATGAAGTTTTCCAGCCTTCTTGAAATGGGGCCAGCATTCAGTGATGACAACCTGGATACATGAGGTTTGCCTCCCTCGCTGTCATTCCTCTCACTTTGCCATCCTTTAGTCAAAGAGGTTGGGCTCAGATCAGCCTTTAAGCTGCTCCCAGTATTCTCTGATGACCCTGATGAATGCCTGGGACTTTTCCCATCATCAGACACGCTTCCCAGTGAGACCCTGGCTTTGGTTTTAGTAGGAGAGTGTTTTTCAATTGGAGTTTGATCCTTGATGCCTCTTTCAAAGAGTTTTCTGGTTTCCGAAAACTTTCCAGAAAGCGCTATTTTATCGAAATCTCCATCTTCACTCTTGGGTGCCTTGTCAGAAATGGGTGATTCTGGGCTAGCTTTTGGCACACTGGAGGTTAATGGCACCTTTGGCGGAGACACTGCAGGCATTTCATTCCTTCCAATTATTTTAACCTCTGTGTTTTCATTTTGCTGACCATCCATCTGGAGGAATATGTTCTTGATTTTATTTATACGAGTACCAAAAGGCCTTCCCCTTGTGTCTTCTCTGTCATCACTTGATCCATTAGCGTAAGACTTTTGCGAAGCACTATCACTGGTTTTAGCCCCATCAAAGGAGCATTTAATCGCGTGGAAATCCGATTTGTATGCATTTCTGTGGGGAGAAGCACTTCTTAGCGTCCGGTCGCCTTTGCTCTCGGTTTTTATCATTTTGAAGGAATCAATTTAAAAAAAAAATGATTGGATAAGGTATAAAACACCCACGTACAGGAAGAATGGGTGGGTAAAGTTCGCTGCTGCCTGTTCGTTACTGTTTCAATTGGACAGTAACATGTTTACATTAACAAATAGCCATGAATTTTCTGGAACGCAATCCTGTCTTGAAGTCTTTTCTTCAGAAAGGCCAGATCGTGGTCATCTACGAAGAAAAACGTATAAATGAACATCAAAGCGCCACTGAAGCTAATACTAATCTCTGCCCATTGGGTTTCTGTCTTCAAGTCTGCTATCTCGCCAAACAAATCAATTGTTGTACTGTTTGGCACTGCCCGCGCTACCTGTACTAAGTTAAACCAACTACTACACTCAAAGTTTAGTAATAGTCACATTTAAAAAAAAAAGGCTAATACAAAACTGGAATCCAATCGAAGATCAAGATCCCAGTTTTTCGTTCTTCTTTGTAATCAAAAGCAGTCACAGATAATCTGTGAGAATGGACTATACTTCGGTAGCAGCCCCCACCCCGCTTTCTTACATTATAAAGAAATTCCACACCTAGTATTTCTTAAAAAAACAAACAAAAAAAAAAACGATTAAACCACCGACATAAGTAGTTAAACTAATATATAATAACGGTTACCAGTAAGAAAGTAGCTCAACACAGACGCCGCAATACAATCTAACTTTAGAAACAGTTTATGTACTGAAAATGATGCAGTCCCCTCGAAACTAAACTAGAGACACTGGGATCAGCTCCTGCGCAAGTTTCCCATAATCACCAACTCCTCAAAATAAAGCGTGGTAGCCATAGAAAGTTTTAAAGATCTTTACCTCCAGTTTTAGTTTTTGCGTCTTGGTGAAACTAGGTTAGTCTTCGTAATTTTCATGTCCACGATTTCAAACTCTTATCATTCCTCCACCGCCACCATTCCCTCTCCTACGTTTCCCTTCTCCCTCCCCAAACACACGCAGACCTGTCGCCCCGCCGCGCGTGCACAGAGCTCCCCGGGCGCGCCACACCGATAGACTCGATCGTGAACGCGCACGGGCACACATTCCTGTAGCTGCAAACCGCCTTCCTTCCCCCCATCGACTGAATGGATGCACAAGCGAATGAGAAAGCATGGGAACGGCGTGGGAACGCACAGACTTCCCACCGCAGCACGGTGCGAGAACAAGTTAGTAAAGGAGGATAGCAAAGATTTTGTTCTGTAATCTATTGTAACTTAACCCATTCACGCATTAATTATTTAAAAAAAAAATATCTGAAAAAAGCAGTTTTGGACACGTAATATATATTTTTTCCAATTATGTTTCTATTGCTTTATATGGGGGGAAATGGCATCCTTATATGAAGCTATCATTAACTTGCGTCGTCCACATGTCCATCTAAAGACTACAATTCAGAGAGGTTTTTATCCGTCCCAATATGAGTCGCCATAGGGTTAAACTTTATATTATGATTGTGTGCCACGCAGTAAACCGTTAAGGACCATAGTTTTAGTTTTTTTTGTTTGTTTGTTTTGTTTTCCATATTGCTGTTTAAAAAATTACTAAATATCAATCTTTTAGGCTAAATTATTTTTTTACGTTTGAAGCCACACCCAGCACCACCCAAAAACAAACCGGTGTAGTGTTACTTTCACAGGTACGCGGATAAAAAGTGGTACGCAGTGCACAACGCTTGCTCGCGTATGCTTAAACAACTTCCGCTTTGCAAACACAGAAGTGCCCGTTCAAATCTGGTAGTTATGCTGTTTTCGGGGTTTTCCATTTTTTTTAAAATTCAAGTTATCATAATTTTCCACCATTAAGAAAACAGTATGCGAATATTTTTTTACTTCAGCAATTTTGCGGTAGACTGATCATTTTGTCTTGTTCGTCGTGAATTGTTTTTTTAGAGAAATCGATTGTCTGTTTCCAGTTTAAGTTTGCAAAAAAAAAAAAAAAAAACCTATAATTAATGGTTTGCAAAAAAATAATGTCTAATTAATGGTAAATGTACCTCTGTTTGACAATAGGAAAACACATCACATCGCAATTGATTGCACCTGTACCAAAATCTCACAGCATACCACTTTCTAACATTACACACAGGTCAAGTTTTGGTAGGCGTACCACATTGTGACGATGTACCACTTTATAACACTACACCAGTTCTTATTTTACTGTAGTGCCTGTAGTTTAGAGACACAAAAATGAGTACTGTATACTGGAATAAATATGCCAGATAACATTACATTTTCAGGCAATAGATGGTATGCAGTTATGCTGGTTAGTATTTGGTTTACTTGTTTGACTTCTGGTATGCTGGGTGATTTTCATTGGGGTAAACTTTAGATAATGTGCATTTTGCCCCAATAACAGTAATCTCTGTTAAGTGTTGTTCACTAATCTATCATCTGAGCAGCCACCTTGGCTTGTTATGGCTAGTGGTTCCACCAGGCTCAGAATGAATACATCCAATGCCTTTCTCCATTCTTTCTACACAGCAGCTTAGTGTGCAACAGCTGCCATCTAACTCGTATGTGTTGCATTGTGGCGGAAACCACAAATATGCTTCGTAAAGTAGCAGGGTGTGTAACACGTTGTTGTATCTTTTTATTGTACAGTGTTATTAAGGGGGAGGTGAGGACTTTGATATGCTCAAAAGAAAATGGAGACCGATATAATCACTACTGTACATTAAACTAGACCATGTTAAAGTCTGTTGCAACCTGTAGCCAGATGTTCAATGAGCCTGCATGCATTTTCAGTGCCTAGGCCATATTGTACATTCACTTTTAATTGTAATAAAAATACGTTTGTTTGTTTTTTACAGTGTAAAAGGAAGTTCTGTTTCTGTGATCACAATACCAAATTGCTGAAGGTTTCAGGTCATTAATGCTACATTTTGTGTAATGTGTCTGGCTTTTTAGCAATTGACAATATCTGAATGGACTTAAAAGCTGTGTTTGATGGACATGCTGGGAAGAAAATGGACAGAACGATGCACCATTGTATAAACTATTTTTTAACTTATAAAAGTGTAATAGGAAAGAAAAAAATATTTGACCAAATATTTTAATTCTGGAGTGCACTTTTTTTTCAACAATGAATCAGAAAGCAGGGAACATGAACACCATATCAGCAAACTTACTAAAGGTTTAAATTGCATTTCATAACAAATGTTAATAATTTAACATTTGGTAATCTTTGGTAATCTGAAAATTCATTGCAAACATATAACCAGGTTTTCTTCATCATTTGAATGCTGCATCAGGAAAAGAAGACTCCCTTTGCATAGCAGTTTAATCCATTCCTTGTTACCTACAGTATACACTGGGGCTAATCCGGCTTGTAGTAAAACCTGCAATGGGTGAAATCTTATTTCCATCCCTGCTGAATGCGATTTTTACCAGGTATTGTGGCACTGATTCAGATAGTGAGTTGTTCAAAGAATAATATCTTTAGTCACTCTTGCAACCAGTTTCCTAGGGTTCCCATTCTGCAAAAGACTGATTTAATATGCAGACTTGTCTCCTTCTGTCGCTGTAGTGTCAGGTTGCTTCTGAAGCACAGCTGGACGATCGGGAGAGATGATTATTGGAAAACAAGGTCACTGGTTTAATTAATGGTATTTGTTTTGAATTGAATTAGGTCATCTGCATTACAGATGTCTGTCAAAATCCAACTTTTTAGATGTTTGGAAAATATTGCCGTGGCAATCAATATGCAAAACCAAAGATTCTGTTTTAACGCATTAACAATACTTATTTTACAACTTCAATTGTCTGCTTCAGTAAGATCTGCTTTTATATAAATGGAAGTGGGGGGATTCCAAGCACGGAGTAATTGAAAGCATGGGCTGCTATCATCCCCCACAATCGATGTTTGGATGCTGTGAGGGGGTGATAGCTTGGACAATCTCTCAACAGCTCAGCTTTCACATTGCACATGCCATAATAAGCACGTGTTTAGAGTTATGTTTAGAACTTTTTTTTCTGTATTGTATTTTTGATTACATAATCTTGTAGCTTCATCATCACTTGGCCGATTTCTTGAAGTTTTAAGTTTACTTTGGTATTGTAAACAGTTCTACTTGGTAAGTATGTGTACCACAGAAGCTTGCTTGGAATTACCTCAGTATTTTTAGAGCGTGTTCAATGTATCCAAGCCCTGCTGTAATTGACACAGGCCTGAAACTCCTTTTATCTGCAGATTAGATCTGTTTTTTATGTACTGCTACATGAACTAATCATTATGGTTAAAATATTTTTTCCGTGATTCCTATGTGTATTTCCAGACCAAAAATGTTTTGGGCTCAGATTAAAAAAATGTACTTTTGAAAATGGAACATCTCGAGCATTTGTAAAGGCCAAGGCTGGCGACCAGTTCTGCATGAATGTCACGGCTGCACAGTTCCTACTCTTTTCCTGACGTGGGTGGTAACTACAGTACCAAGGTGACAACAAAGAACACAGTGGAGGTTTCACACAGCTTCCAACCTTCTCTATATCTGCATTTATGTTTCATTGAGATTCTGAAAAGTAGATTTTTGTGAACAGGATAGGTTGCTTTCCATCTTATTGGTTGGACATTTTGTAAGTGAAACTAAACTAAAACATACATGACACCTTTGGCCAATAACAGCACACAGAAAGTACAAACTATTCTTAACAGCTTGTGTTTAATTACGTCCAGACCACATTTATCACTATTGAATAAGGGCTCTAAATGTAAGAACTTGATGTGACATACTAACAGAAACACAGACAGAGCCTCAATAACTTGCTAAAGCAGGATCTTGGCAAGTTCCAACCCAATTGGCTAAATGGTTCACTAGGTAAATGTAATTGTGACATACAAACAGACAGTGAGATGGACATACAGACAGCCTCCATTTACCTCATATTCTCAAACTATGAATAGACTCCATACACCACCAGATTTTCATACACTAAAGAAGGTCTTCAGCAAGTTTCATGACAACTGCACAATTGCTAGATATGGTACATGTAAAAATGTAGTTGTACGGACAGTTGGTTTGACAGATAGACAGTCTTCATTTACCCCTATATTCTGACAATAATACGAACATGGGGGAAAAAGAAAGTCCTTATCAAGTTTCATCACATTTAGATACAGTAAGTGGTTCTCTAGATAAATGTAAAAATGCAAGTGTGACATTTAGTCAGTCAGATAAATACCCCTAAATTATAACACACCCAATAACTTGTGCTAGAAATGGTGTTTAGCAATTCTTTTGATTTATACAGTAGTGTGACGTGGCACTTAGCTGTTCTCTTGATCGATACAAAAGTGTGACATACATCCGAACGCCTCTACTATATACCATATATGCATCACGTGCTGGTGATAATAACAATTTCTCAAAAGGGCGTCAGTACAGTATTTAGATCATTAAAATAGAGGTGGAAACCGCAAACACAACAACAGGTACTGTGAAACAAAGAGCTGTATAGTAAAACATGTATGAAAAGTTACTATTCACAGCACTGGGTCCACAAGAGGAGGTGATACCATTATTTGAAGGTGAGATAGCAAAGTTTGTATTGCAGTTTGTAAAGCATAAAGCTGAAATATTTTTCTATTTTTGCCTGCATAGTACTGCTGTCTGTCTTCTGTTATGTGCACTATGGGAAATGATAAAGGTAATCTGAAAAGGGTGTGTGTATGTGTACAGTGTATTTGTCTTGTGGTGAAATATGACTTCTTGAAAGCTCTTCTGTATAATTAAACAATCCTTTCAGAATTGTCAGTATCGATTATTGCATTGTATGTGTGTGTTTGTAAGTGGGATTCTGTTTCTTATGGTTTGTAGACTAGAGTTCACAATAGGTATGACAAAATATGACCTCTAGGAATTTTCATGACTGTTTTATAATAGGTAGCTTTCGCCTGTACCTTGCATTCTTTTAGAAGCAAGGACAAGTCATGCATGTGGAAACACAGGTAATTACCCAACCAATCAAAAAATGTGTTGTTTTTAAATGTTCTCACACTTTTGGGGTGTAGCTATGCTGGTTATGGCCATCATTATTTTTTGGTACACTTAAGTATGACCGCTGCGGCGCTTTCCAAATTGATCAGGGATTCTTTATTATTTTCCTTTTGATTTATTATTTTCCTTTTGATTTATCTTTGTTCTACTCCAACCTTCCCAACTATAGTGTAAATATAGCCAAGTTGCTGCACTGCTCAACCAAAACTGGTCTGAATCAAAACTGTAGTCTACAGTACCTGACAACTGGGCGTGGATGCACTTTGTGTTTGGAGATCATTAAACTATCTCAAGTGACAATCAGAATTGGATAGGAACTCTTTGTCAGCTCAGCTAATAGCTTGTGAATGAAGGTAATAACCGTTTGGAAAAAGAAGCTATTGAAAATAATAATGTATTATTCTCAAAAAGGATGTCTGAAACACATCTTTTGACATTTAACTGATAGCGCGAGTTCAGTCTGAGAAGGAGCGAGATGCTTTTCCATGCAGTGCATTGAGTGCATATCTGTCATTACATGCCATTCATCGATGTGCTTTTCTATAATGTGAATCAATTATTCTTTCTAGCAAGTTGTTCTCTTTTCACTGTTGATCTGTCTGATTTAAAGACCGGAGAAGAGTTGTATATTTAAATAATTTAATGATTCCACTTTTTAAGAATATATTGTGTTGCAAAATCAATATCAGAAAAGAATGAAACAGTACAATAAATGCAGAAGGAAAGTCGGTGTTGGAGCAGGTAACTCCGGTATGATTGAACAGGTTGCTGTTTAAGCCCAGCCTTTTTAAGTGTTAGGATTCAATTGCTGCAGTAGGAAATTTATGACATTCTGTAACCTGCATATGAAAAATAAACAAATAACAGATCCTCTCCCATTAAAATAAGAGCAATACTGCTTATTCTGCTAAATTTAAACATCCCAACTTTAATGCAGATTATTCTTAATGCAAAACTGTCACATATACATTATGCAATAAAACGTACTGCAGTAATATTTGGTAATCTATTTTTCTAAAACTCTTTAAACTTACAATGTTACACATGAATTTGGTAGAAATGATGCATTAAAAATGATCCTAAATTAAATAACTTTTTTTTTTCTTTCTAGCCAGTACATTAGATTATGAAATACCAGCACTTACCAGACAAAGGGTATCTTGCTTAGGGATTTAATTTATAACTAAAGTGTTTCATCTTAAGAAAGCAAGAATAGTAATAAGCAGCTGGAATCATGTTTTATTTCCAGTGGTACAGTGATTTATATTTCTCATTATAGACTTGTGAAACAGTATCTCAGTTGTTCACTGCCCTAGAGATCTGCTACCATTTCCCTGTACTGGATTTCTGGTGTTTCCCAGGTGGCTTAAGGACCTAGATTTTAAAAATACCACCCAATCAACGAGTTACAAGAGAATGGAGCTGAATGAGACCAGAGAAAAAAGGGTTGTGGTATACGCTCATTCACGTCAGGTAAAAATAGGAGATCTCCTGGCAGTCATAAGTTGTTTTTTGCTGATGGAGGAATACAACACCTTGTATATTAAACTCTATGAAAATGACCAGTTTGAGCTTAGCTGTAATATCCCATACTTGTTTTCTAATAAAAACTCCTGGTTTCCTGTTGGTTTATGTTCCCTAAAAGTCTCAGATGCATGAACACAACCTTTCCTCCTTGAAACCTTGTTGCCAGAGCTGTTCTGGTGTTCTGCAAACTAAACAGACACCTGCAGCAGCAGTACATATTCTCTACAAGCTCCACTGCAGCTCAAGGATGCAAAATACAAATGTTAATTAATGAAAAACGTGGCTCTCCGCTCTCCCCCACCCACCTGTTGTTTTTGTTATACTGCTAACATTTTGCAAGGAGCCTCTGCAGATCTTACATTTTCTCCATGTGTTCATAAAGATCTGGATTTATGAAAATATCATTATTTGAATGATATTTTGAGAGATAACAAAGATCAGTTTGCAAAGCATAAAGCTAAAAAACATCTGTTATGTTATGTGCGTGAAATAATAGCAGTAATCTGAAAAGGGCGTGTATATGTGTACAATTCTTATGGTGAAAGACTGCGTTCTTGAAAGCACTTCTCAAGCACAATTAAAATTATCCTTTAAGGCTGAGCACTTTCTGTGGACTAGAAAACACATGGCTGTTTAGTTTACTGAGTGACCAAGTGAGCACGATGCTTATGTTACTGCTAAAGCTACCTTAGATGTAAACTATCTGGTAAGCCAGCAGTGTCTGGTTTCTGGTGAAGCAGAGTGCACCTAGAGCTAAACTGTAGAAACACTGTGCTGCACAGTCACTGTCCCCAGTGGATGAATCCTATTTGAGAGTAAAATAGGTCATGATTGGGAGGCACTGCAGCTTTAAATCTGTATGGGGCACTGAGTCTGTAACTAGAAAACTGAACAACTTTCCATTTAGTGTATCATTTCATCACAAAAAATGTCCATTATTATCACATTTTATTTTATTTTATTTATTTGTTTATTTATCTATCTATCTATTTATTATTTTAAAACTTTATCATTTTTAATAATTGTAAAATGTTGTCTCACTTACCAGATAGTTTCTTGCTATTTCACCTTTAGTTCTGAATTATTCCCCAGATAATCTACCGTTCTTGGGGGTGGGAGGAGGATGCTGATTTTTTTCCCGCCTAAATATGAGTCTTCAGAATGCACACTAAAAAGGGTTGGGACAGAAAAGATCAAACAGCATCCCAGATTGCTGATGATGTTGATGTGTTGAGACTTCAAAACGGGGTTTGTGACACACCTGCAATCTTCCTGGCTTGTAGACTTCTTAAAGATTTTTCTAAAGATATTCTTGCCAAAATCTAGAGAGATATTTTTCATATACAGCAGTTCTGGGGATCTGTACAAGCAGCCCATAAAATGTTAAGTGCTGTACATTATTCTGTATGGTTTTAGCAGTGCACCAGTAATAAAACCAAACTTGTATTTAATTTGTAGCACAGGAGCATTAGCAATTGAGGAAATCTGTTCCTCTCAAAATACTTGTTTTTAGCAGACTTATTACAATGAATAATGCACCGAGCCCTGCCACAATAACCTCAGTGTGAAGTGATTACATGAAATAACTTAATACGATTGAAAGGCAGTGTTTTCTAAGCCTTAGAACAAAACATTAAAAGAAAATTGGAAACATTACGTGAACAGCTCAGAATGCTACTGTAATTTACAAGGTATAGCTGTTTTTGGGTTTACAAAATAAGACTGTAAAAATGACATTATATATTTTATTTCATTACTCATACATAGTTTAACCCTATATGGGGGATAAATTCATTTGGTTTTGGGTTTAACCCAAATTGATTTATTAAATTGCATGTGAATTCACTTTTTTATTACCTAAAAACATCAAATTAATAATAATATGAAGTAAAAAACATAATTATGATGTAGTTTAAAAAAAGACTTACATTATTATTATTATTATTATTATTATTATTATTATTATTATTATTATTTACAATGTAGTAACCAATTTTGAACCTTCTTGATGACCTGTTTATCATTAGCAGACTGTTCAAGTACTTTTTTGTCTACTGAAAAAACAAGATTAATTGTTATGAAATGAGTTGTTGCATTACCTTTTTCTATACTGTAAATTCTTATAGAATTCGAAACTGCTAAGCGTTTAACAAAACGTATCATATTTTCATATGTTTGCATATCATTGTACATTCAAGGCCAGTTCTATAATTGTAAAGTGCCATTGTGTACAGTTCACCTGTGCAGTAATTTGATTACAGTACCTCTTGTACCTCTAGACTTGTATCAAGTATATTTCTACCTATTTCCATTTGAGTGATCATGTTGTAAAAGTGCATTCATTTTTTAAACCATATTAACTGACTGGGCATTTTAACTTCTCTGCGAATGCCTATTCAGAAATACAACTAGTTTTTAAAGTGCCACTTTGTGTATGAATGGCCAGGGTGTGTCTATGTAGTTTCTGTTTTTTAATTCTCTCTCTTTCTCTCATTTTTTTCACAGCCTATATTGCTTTCTGGAAACCCAAATTACACTGCAAAATACTGAGAATGCACACTTTTGGTGCAAAACGTCTTTCAAAAGTTAGTAACCCAAGAAATATGTATTTACAGGCAGTTCAACATTTCCTGTTGGCTGCAGTAGCACCTTCTCCTTCCTACATTTCTAAAAGAAAGGTTCCTGATTGCTGGGTTCATCGAATATTTAGCTATCTAAATTACAATGTTGTGGGTTTCATTTTCAAACTCCAAGGCAACACTACAACACACAAGAATGTAAACTTTGCTAACCTCACATTGGCCTTGTAGCCACACTAGAGGCCTTCACTACACTGTATGTACCTGATGAATCTGAGCAGACCTGCATGGAATGTTTTATTCCTTCTATCAATGAAAACAGGAAACAACCTATTAATGATGCTTTATAAAGCAGGCTAGTGGTGATAGTTAGATTTTAAAGATGGAAGAAAGATTACAAAATGATAGTTACTATTAAATGTAGTGTGGAAATAATTTAAAAATGTGTTTCCTTGTACGTAAATAGTAGGCCTCTGGCACAATGAGTGAACTACAGGAAAATGAAAACATTAAAAAAGTATGAACATTTTTAGTAATTCTCTTCTTATATTATCAAGTGTATCTAAACAAGAAAAGCTTTTGTAGTAATATCCCTTTATCACTTTGGAATATCTCACATTGACAGGAAAATGTGTCTGGTATCTCTAGGTTTCAATGTATTTAGAGTTATTGTGTATATGGCTGAGGCCCTGCACATGTACTTAGTATTTTTGATTGTTTAATTTTGTAAATACAGTTTGTTGAAATTTTAAGTTTGTGTTAAATGTGGCAGGACTGGGGTTATAATCCTGTAGTGATAAGACAGGTGTGTAATGTTGTCAGGTGTGAATTGACTTATTGATTATCAATTAACCCTGTCCACCTGCTATAAAAGAGGAGCTGGAAAGCCAGCCCTTGGTTATCAGCAAGCTGGAGTTAAGTCTATGGATCGGCTCTGTCGAACCAGGGTCAGAGAGCCAAGCTGACGACCACTGTGTGTGGAACCGGGGGCGTCAGTGCAACCTGTACAACAAAAATTAGTTTAGAGGATTTTAAATCCCACCCAGTGTATTTGAGTGCATGTCAGGGAGAAGATTCCTGCACTGGCAGCAGCGCTGAGATGCTTTTTAGCTGTTTTTACCCACTGTGTTTTGTTTTGTCTTTTTTGTGTTTTCTGTTACACTTGCTGTATGTCTGCCTGAGCTCTGCCACCGCTGGTATTGTCACATGGTTATTTTGAATAAGTCCTGAGTGGCGTGTCAACATCACCTCGGTGTCTCTCTGTGACTGTCAATGGATAACCCACACCCCTATTACAATAGCACCTTAACTTCAGTAGCACCTTAAGCTTCAGTATACCATGGTAAAACCATAACAAAGTGTGGTAATGCAAAGACAAGTACATTTTGTATGTCTGTGTTTGCAGATTGCCATGCCTTATCTGTAACCTAGTTATAGACTTCTGCCAAGAGCCAAACAAAAGAAAAGAGACCTGATAGGCCCAAACATCCACTTTCAGGTTTTCAAGGGAATCTATTGTTTGAAGCATTCTTGTTCATCTTCATCGCTGACAAATTTATTCCAGATGTAATTGACCATTTCCTGTCTGCTTGTCACTTGCACACAGTGTTTGTGTTTGTGTTTGTGTGTGTGTGTGTGTGTGTGTGTGTGTGTGTATTAACATCGTCCCCTAGAATCTCCTAGCAACAGCAGAAGGACTCTGCAGGCAGCCATGTAATTTGGGCCAGTTTTTTTTTCATAGGAGAGTTCAATACTGGCATTGTCACAGTCAAAGTTTCCGTGGTAACAGCTTAACAGTTTTCTTTTCATGACTGTATCTTGTAATCACCACAAAACTAGAGGAATCATATTTGGCAGATAGAAGTTTGGTCAAGAATTAGATGTGACATTTTTTTGTAAATTACATTAAATTTGATTAACAAACAAGGTTTATCAATTGGTAAAAAATATTCATGCAGTTTCAAATTAATTGATTTATTTGTACGAGCTAAAAGTGCAAACATCATGATAACTTTGGAGTCAGGGCTCATAGGTGCAATTCCATTACTTTGGAGCTCCCATAAGCCTTTGGGGTCTCGGATACCTTTTAAAGCAATAACACTCTTAAAGGGGTAACAGCAGTGTACAATTGGGTTTGTTACAAGGTTCATGATTGGTCAGTGTGAAGACAAGATCCTTTTGAGACGTATGTGCCACAACATACATGCCAACAGTCCCTATATGGTCGGGACAGTCCCGATTTCCTAGCAAAGCAAATGTCCCGCGTCCCTATGCATAGGAAGAAAGTCCTGATATTTAATCATAGAAAAAAAAGAATTTATTCTGCACAGTAGAGTTAGTGAGAACCACACACTGTGCTCTTTGTACGGCTGACACATTTGCTGATCACTAACTTATACAAAGGTAAGAACACTTTATTATGTCTATTTTTACTGTCATGGTGGTCGTGTTGAGTTGGGGGGACACGTCTATTATATGACCCCCAAGAGGAGCATCCCGCTGAACAGTTTCCAAATGTTGGAAGTATACCACAAGACAGTGAAATACTTAGAAGAGATTGAGTATACAGGTCTTGCATATGTTTTTCAATACCTTGCGTCCTTAAGGAACAATTGAGTGAAGTACAGAATATCCTTTCAACAACTCTAAATGAAGTAGTTGACAAATTGGCCAACAGTAACAGTTTGCTAAACAAAACACATTTGGAAATGAAAGTCGTTTTTCAAAAAACAGTCTGGATTTAAAGCATGTAAATTAACACAGTGAATTATTCATCGGGGAATGTGAACACTATTTATAGATGTTGGTCAATTTAGTAAAACCACACTGAGCTGACCTGCCATGGCTTTGTGTATAATTGGTTTCCTTTATTGAAGTGTAAGTAACAGGTTAACCTTGACTTTGAATTATTAGTGGTGGCAGTGTATCCAAATAACTTTTCAGTTTATTTTGTGATTATACATTTATATATAAAAAAAGACACAATCTATTAATGAGTCGGCACTATGAGCATATGTCGCTAAGCCCAGCTATCCCAAGGCAAAATATATGTTTGTATAGACTGTTAGATGGATTGTATGACAGCTGTACAGATTAGTAATATGTTAATACTTTAAATATTGCATAATAAGATGATAAATAAGCATTTCCAGCCAAGACCTGTTGAATGGGTATCCTATTATAAAATACTTCAATTTAAGTATTGAGAAATCTATTATTTATTTATTTTTTAAAATAAATTATGTAATAGTTTAAGAAAGCTTACCCTGGAAATTCTGCATTAATAGCAAATGATATTACTTTGCTTTGTCTTTAAGAACATTTACTGTTTTACCATAGTAATAAATCCTAATAATCTTAATGTTTTATTCTAATTTGCAAAAAAAAAAAAAAAAAAAAAGTTGTCAGAACACCCAGGCTGTTATTTTTAAGAATAAAATCGAATAATGCTGTGTGAACTGTAAAAAAAAAAAAAAAACACTTCTAGATGAATAATCAAAGTATTATATGATTTATAATACATTTTAGCTGAAAAGATGTAAACTTTGAATGTTTCTCAGAGACACCAAACAAACACCAAGAGGGACACCGGCCCGCCAGGACTGGAATTACCCATCCCTGATCTAAGTAGTGACTCAGTGGCTGATGATGTCAAAGCTGTGTATTACAGCACTGTCATGTGATTACTGGTTATTATGCACAAAATGTTAAAACAGTGAGATTAGAGTCTACTTGGAGATTAAATATAGTCTGACTATGCCACTGGGGAATTACACCCCAGAAATATTAATAAGAAAAGGGCTTGCAACCAGGAGGTCCCCGGTTCAAATCCCACCTCAGCTACTGACTCATTGTGTGACCCTGAGCAAGTCTCTTAACCTCCTTGTGCTCCGTCTTTCCGGTGAGACGTAGTTGTAAGTGACTCTGCAGCTGATGCATAGTTCACACACCCTAGTCTCTGTAAGTCGCCTTGGATAAAGGCGTCTGCTAAATAAACAAATAACAACAATAATAATATGTAATAAGGGCCAAGGGGAGCAGCTTGAGAGAGCCACAGTAGGCACATGCCCTACTATAGAAGTAAAAATAGCTGGTTTGCCTATTATTTGTTAGATACTGATTCTCGGGTTACATTCACGGCTGTGAGCTTGTTTGAGCGTTGTTTTAAGGAGCGGGTAAAGGCTCAGGGGGAAGAAATGTCTTGGTTAATCTTAAGAGCAGCAAATGGACTTAACCTTCCTTATGTGGTGTATGCAGTCATGAATTTTGAAGTGGGGAGTGTGATGTCGTGATTGTTAAAGGTGATTGTCTGGGTTCCTGGCCCTTACTTCTGGGAATTAATGTTGTTTCTGCCTGTTGGCAGGAATTGTTCCAACAGTCTGACAAATCTGACATTTTTGCAGTCCAGTCTGGCTCTGCAGCGAGTAAAGCCTGGAAGGAAGAATTGGCAGTGTGCCAGAGTTGCCAGATTTGAGAAAGAAGATGGGTTTGTGGGCTTAGTGAGGCCAGTGAGCAGACAAGCTGTGTGCATTGCAGCAGGAAGTGAGGTTGTTGTGTGGGGGAGGACTCGGGCTGGAATAAAGGGCTGGCCATATTGTGGATTGGTGGAGCCACTCCAAGAACCAGAGTCTGTGGGTGTGGCACGTTCCATGGCCTTTGTAGATAAAGGAAGAGTGCTTGTTCGCATTAAAAATGTAAATCCTTTTCCCCTTGTAATAGGTCGCTACCAGAAGATAGCTGCTATGTATGCTGTTGATCCAGTTGACGTGCGGGGACAAAAGTAGTTGAGCCTGACTAATGTAGACTCGGGTGTTGTAGAGGTGTACATGCGTGAGGTTCGACAACAGCTCCCAGTAGAAGGGTTGGACTCGCTGCAGATTCCACTGCAAGGTGAGGGATTGTCTTTGCAACAACAAGAGCAATTTCAGGCCTTGCTAGAGAAGTGGCATGGAGTTTTTTCTTCCCATGGGGAAGACTTAGGTCGAACGGACGTTGTACAGCACAAAATCCCCACCGGAAATGGAACACCTGTTCGTGAGCTTTATCGCCCCCTTCCACCCACCATGTACAAAGAAATGAAGACCCTGTTGCAAGGTATGTTAGATACGGGGGTGAGTCGGGTGAGCTGGGTAGTACCTATAGTTCTAGTACGAAAGAAGGATGGGTCTTGGAGTTTTTTTTGTTGACTGTAGAAAGCTTAATGCAGTTACCCATAAAATGTGGGGGCTCCAAGGGCTGCCGACGGTTTGGCCACAGAGGATGTGGGACTCGTCTCTGGCTCTTTCTAATCGCTTCTGGCGCACCCAGGGCTGAAAAGCTGCAGAGATGTCACAGACCACCTCAATTCCAAGGGCCAAGGCACTGTTTACACCGCGTGTACCGATTACCGTGTGCACCTAGCACCGCGTGCACTGAGCGCCGAGTACCGTGTGGACGATGTGCACCGAATACCGTGCAGCACCGTATGCACGTGCACCGAGCACAACATGCACTAAGGCGCTGTGCGACCGAGGCACCGAACTACCATGTGCACCGAGTGCACTGAGCACTGTGAACACCGGGCACCGTGTGCAATGAGCACCGTACGCTCTGAGGCACTGAAGTACCAGGGGCTGAGCATGCACCGAGGTACCGAAGCACCGGGGGGACAGCTATGCAGCGGTGCCTACCCTAACCATGTGTGGTCACACATCTGGTCAGCGCGCAGCATACATCAGGGAGACAGGGCCGAAGCTGCGGCAGGTGAGCTGAAAAACAGAACACCGCAAAATACTGCCAAGGCAGTCGCTCACACATGACAGACAGTAAGGAAAAGCAGCTTGCAATGCAAGCGAGCAGGCTGCTGAAAGAAGTAGGAAAGAAAAAGAGGCTTCAATTTTGGAGCCACTGATTCCAGGAAAGCGGAAGCCAGCTTTCAGCACGAATGCAGGGGAACTGCAGTCGACTCGAAAAGCTCTTTTTCACAAAACACTCAGGTCTTACCTTACCGTCTTGAGAGGCAAAAAGAGGAATGGCTTCCATGGAATGACAGTTTTAATCCCTTTGTAGGCGGGACCGAGGATGTCATCCAGGAATGGGCCTATCGGCAGCTCTAGTTAGAGAGCTCAGTGAATACCTACCAATAGGCAGGCATATCCCATACATAATGTTTTGGTGGTCGTCTTCGAATTGAAAGGGAACTACTCTGGCAGACACCTGGCTGTTTGCTGATCAGATGTAGACGATGATTCTGCAACTTGATTTTCTGGTTCGGTGTGAACATTTGTTTTGAAATCCCCTGTGTCATCATCTGACTATTTGGTCATAAATAAGCTGCCACCCCTACAGTTAGAAGATAGGGAGCAAACCTGGAAACGGATGTGATTGTAGTGCTTGGTTGTTTTTGGTTTGGATTGTATCTTTTGACATGTTCTATACACAAATTGCTTTTCCACTCTGCATGCCAGTGCAAAGTCCATAAAAACAAGCAAATGAATAAAGCTATACACTTGTTACAGTACTGCACGATGGGGCTTGAACACAGTTATGATTATTATTTGCACACAGCTGAGCAAACTCAACATAAAGTTATTGTTTGGAAAATACTTTCAGTATCCCTGCACTTCTCAGCATTCAGTAGTGCCACCAAGTTCTAAGAAGGACATGTGCTGGGTGAAAGATAAGAAAAGGTCTCTGTCTGTTCTGGTTGTCTTTCTTTGCCTGTGCAACTTGTTGTATATTTGGTGTTTATCAGGGAAGAAAACACAAATAGTAATATATTCATTATTTGAATTACTGTACTCTTCAGTTTCATTGGTACAAAGGATAATTGAAATACAACATACACAGTACAAAGTAACCAGACCTAGTTGTTTGGCTACAGCCGAGGAATGCAATATTTCACAAGCATGCAGATAAGATCAGTATTCGCATAGTTTAATGAAGGATAACATTTTTTCACAGTAAAAGATTAACAATTGTTTGTCTCAAAAGGAAGTGGGTGCACAGTACTGTTGTTTGTGAGACGCTTCCCAAACTCTGTGTAAATCAAACTGATTTAAGAAGACTTTTACAACAATTGTTGGCTGAGACCAAATCACTGTGCTAATGTCATATACATTACTCAAACACCAGGAGAGACCCTGTGGCAAAGTGGTAATTAGTGCACAGGTGTAGAGCAGGTGCAGTGCAGTGCAGGTGCAGTAATCCAACAATGAAAGACAGACAACAAAGTACGGGTAAAATGGTTTCTGTTTTATTTTGTAAATCTAAACGGTCTGATGACCAAACAGTAAACAAAAGGAGGGCTGGCAATACACAGCGATGAGTATTGCACAATGGATAATTATGGGTTGCAGTCCTGTAAATAATAACAATAATCCAGTACATACACACACAACACAAACACGGTCACAAGTCCAAAGTGAGTGCTCGTGGTGAAGTACAAGTTATCCGTTATACAATGTGCAGTGTTGTCTGGTATTAGTGCTGGCCTTAAGCGCCAGCTCCTGATCATGTTAGCTGTCTAATCTAATAACAAACAAACAGTTCTATTAAAGATGAGACAGACAAAACAAATAAAACACTCAAGGAACAGATCACATCACTATGTCCCCTTTATATACCGTCAACCATGACCCCTTGGTTAACGAGCGCCCCCCCTCCTCCACTCCGTGGATGCCACACCGTTAACCTTCTGGGTCGATGATTTAGTGTACCGTAGCTCAGTCCCCTTTCTAGATGGCTGACTTCCGCCTAACCCTGGGAATGAACTGCCGGGCCATCCAGTCCAGGGTACTCTGTTCCCTTTACTCACAACTGCAAATGAAAGTCAGTTGTAATTCAAAAAGGCATATATGCCAGTTAAAATGCAATGGGTTGTTTATTTTAGTGGCTGACACAGACAGTAGATACAGTAGTAAAGTAAGAATTCTGGGGCCAGCTGACTACCCGTCTACATGCTTGGTGGTGTTAATCCTGCATGGTTAAAAATTAATCTCCAGGATGCCAAAGTTAGCTATTCTGGCACGCTAGTCTCTCGCTTGACAGGGAATGGACAGAGCCTGCAGCAAAAGCCTATTGAAAATGAGCAGGCAGGTCAGCTCCAAGTTTAACCTCACATTGCTGATTAACGCACAAAGGTACAACATAAAATCATGCTTCAGTTGCTGTGCACTAGCACACAACGGAATACACAATGGAAATGTTTGGGAAAAGGTCTGAGTGTGCATTAAAATGGGCCTTTCTAATTCCAAAAATACATTTACACAATAAAAAAAGAAAAGAGATTTGTTATTTTATGTTGTTGAAGCTGACACCCTGGGATCCTTCAAGAAGCTGCTTGATGAGATTCTGGGATCAGTAAGCTACAAACAACCAAACAAGCAAGATGGGCCGAATGGCCTCCTCTCATTTGTAAACTTTCTTATGTTCTGGAAGCTGTGTGGCTTGAAAAAAATAGGTTGTATTTTAATCTGGTTAACACTGTATTTTGCATCCCTGCATTTAAACAACGTGGCTAGTTGGGCCTCTGCTATATAAACAAAAGTATTTTCAGGGTCAATATTACAGGGGTTTGTGGTGATGGTGGAGATTTTCTTTCATGCACAGATTTTCTTTCATGCACTTTTAACAATAGAAGAGCGATGTTGGTTGTATTTAACAGGGGGGTACATGATTTAACTAATATATGTACCCTTCACCAGGTGTACAGTGGGTTATACTGTGAGCTCGATTTGCCATGGTGTATAGGTACAGTAACAGGCCTGTGTGTGTCTTATTAAGCTAATTGTAAAACCTGGAATGGCACTGCTTTGCAATGTGAGTCTTACTCACAGCCCAGATGTAGCATGTAGATATGGTACCATGGGTTACCTGGTTGTGTTTGTTCATCCGAAATAAAAAAGCCTTTCAGCTACCATTGCCACTTCGAACAGAATAATTGCATTGCCCCATTTTCTTTTTTTGTTCTCAGTTTGTTCCATGTGCTTGTGAAATGTCTTTGATCAGAAAAATGAATTCAGCCATGTGGCGCATTCAGAGATTATGGCCAAAGGCGTGTCTCTGGTTTATTGCTTTTGGCATTGCTCTAATTTTTTTTTTAAACAATCCTTTCACTGTTTTTTTTTTTTTATTATCATGAAATCTGTTTTCAATACAGTTGGAAGTAATCAAGAAGAATTACTTATTTATATCTCCCTTTTTTATTTGCTTGAGCATGTCCTTTGACTCTGCATCAACAACAATGCAGTCAATAAACATTACCTGCATTTTTTAATGGAATTGCATTGATTGTAGGCTATTTATAGTTATTGTAACTATATACAGTAGATGCCCTTTGGAGCTTTGAAGACTAAATGGACTTTAAGATTAAACAATGTTCTAAGGCTACAGTATGTTGGTCTAAAGAACCAATAGTAAAATGTAAGCCCACAATAAATAAGGGGGTCTTTTGAATGAATTTAAACAGCAATGGATCTAAATACCAAAACTGAAATAATTTAAATGTGTTTACCAAAGCAATGCAAATCAAGCATACAGCATCAGAACTAATGAGTGCTTTAAAGGACGATGTTATTTGGAACCCCACCTGCTTAGGGCAATTGAGTAAAGTGAGCAAAATGTTTCAAAACCATCTGATTCCACAAGAAGACCACATCTAAGACTCGGTAACTAACAGTGTTTTGAAAATGATATGCGCCACAAGATGTATTTCCAACTGAAAACATCGTATTCTAGTCTTTGGTCTTTTCTATGACAGTTGCAGTCTGAACATGGCCTTGTAATACATGGTGGAGACAACAAAGTTGAAAGGTCACAGCCTCTAAAGACAAATAAGGATAGACAATGGGCAATCAAATAAGTCAGGTGTGAAGTTATCTGAAAGCCAGCAGTGAACATTAATACAATTTAACACTGAAACAATATAATAGTGAAAATAGGCAAGTTATTTGCTTTTTGATCTATTCGTACATAAAGTTTTTTTCAAATTACATTGACAAAAACTTAGTAAATGGACGGGCCTAGTGAAATGAACTAATAGGCTTTTAGAAAATGAACCAGTGTAACGAGAAGGGTTGACTTGTGTAGTGGTGCAAGTATCAACCAGCAATAACAAAACTAAATGGAATGTAGAGTAACGTCATCCAACATGCCCTGACGGGATTCCATCGCACAAGCTTGATCTCGGTATCTGTATCCCTGGCTAGATCCAGCAGGTTACCTCAAGATTCAATAAAAACCATCCATGAGTGGCAGAAGGAAGTGATGTGTTATGTGGGAAGTGTGGCAATAATTAAGTTGCCAAAGTCAGTCAGGTCCTTTTCATTTTCCTTCCACTGTAAAAATAAATGTTCTAGTTTCTTTCTGAAATAAGTGCCTTTACAATATCTTTACAAGTTTGAATGCTTACTGGTTGTTGTTTTTTTACAATGAAGTACAACAGTTTGCCATGGATATTGTTTTTGAGGCAATGTTTAGTGCAATACAGAAGATTATTATTATTTTATTTTTCTTATTATTGGAAACTTATTTCCAGTAAGCAAATTTCCTGAGCCTGAAAAGTGCTAGTGCTAGTGCTGCCAGCATGGTTGTAAATGTACTCGCATACTGTTAGGGATTCACGTGCTTTAGAAAACAATGCCATGTCAATCATCATGGTCTGTGTCTTGAAAAGGTCAGCTGTAATGTTGGTGTGTAAGAAATGGATATGCTCAGTGTGTCTTCTCAACAGCTTCTTATGAAAGAAAGGAAGAGAGGACAATAACCATCAGGACTTTAAACACAATGAACACAACCTCCACAAAGACCGAATGCTTGCAAAGTACACTTTGTTTTGGGGGAGGGGTAAGTGTAACCTGGATTTGCTGAAACTGTAGTGCGACATTGTGTCCACAGTTAGGAAAGGAATGTCCCTAATAACGTTATGCTTAAATCCATCCTGTGTAACTCCTTGTGCCTTGCTTGGGTTGATGCAGCTTGCTCACCACCTGTATGCAGTATTTAAGTTATTGTGCATATTGACCGACGCTGTTGTTAGTCACCAGTTGCTGTTGTTAGTCACCAGTTGCTTTTGGCTGCATGCATCTTCATCAGTTCTTGGATGTTTTCCATTCCTTAAAGACACATGACAAATGAGTCCCTAATGTCCAAGTTGCGTTGTGGGATACAGACAGTTGGTTTCCCACTGTCTTACCAGTTTCATTATCAGATCAATTAGACAGGTAACTTGCATTGTTTATCAACAATGTAGCAGTCACCTGCCAGTAAACCCGAGAACTGATTTCTTTTTTTTTTGGTTTACTTTTTCTAAGCTGCCTCGTGTTTTGGGAAGCTACGCATGTCCATTCCATTAAGTGAACACTTAATTCAGTTTTCACTGTATTTGTATACAGGCTTCAAAGTGGCTGAATCATTTTACCTGTACAACTGGGCAATACTGCCATCTTCTGGAAAAAAGTAGAATGCATTAATAGTAATTATTGATTCACACAGGGTAATACTAAAATAAACTAATTACATTCTATGACAAAAGTCTTTCTCACTAAAACCAGTTTAAACTTATTATAGTGAGATACACTAAGGGTGGTGCTGAGAGGAGCATTGGGTGGCACAGTGCAGTGGTAGCTTTGATTAAATTTAAGAGCTACTGTATCACAATCAGTCATTACCCCTGCCACATGGGAAGCGATGAAGTGAGATTATAACAACTTTCACAACAGTACTGAATTATGTGTGTAATTCTGTTTTGAAGACAGGTTTGTAATTGAAATAACATGCACATTTTGTCTCGTCAGCTGCTGTCTTCCAAGAAGTCAATACCTCGGTACACTGTCCTTAGATAGTCATTAGTCAAAGAGTAAAATAACTGTAGAAAGATTGATAAGTCTGTTTACATGAATATCCTGACTATTTCAGTTGTTTTTTTTTGTTCAGTCAATCACTTTACAGAAGAAATGTTTATGTCACAAAAGCTGCCAGAATTCGTTTCTAAAGCATACTGTGCATTAAGAATACACCGGACTACAAATCATTTTGCAAGCTGTTTATACTTCATCCGTTGTGTAAACCATAGCTGACCCTGCCGCATTAAATTCCCTGCTACTGCGATCTTGTTTTGTATTCTAATTTTCTGCACATGGTAACTTTTCTGTTCTTCCGGTACAGTGAGCAGACATTTTAATGAGCCTTACTGTGTGGCACAGCTGTTACAGCCATCTGGCACCTGCTGAAGAATAAAGAATATATCTGCCATTGTTTTGGGGGTATATTCTGGCATACGTTTACATACTTTAAGAAACTCCACAGACGTTTGCATCAAAGCACTGCAAATGTATGTGACCATGTGCAGGTGACAAAATACTCAGTGGAGACTGGCCAGTCTTTTAATGTACCATACTGTCTTTTTATATGTTTTATACCCTTACTTTGTATATCCTTTTAGGTTGCAATCATTTCTCTTAGCTTGCACTAACCACTGAAATTCTGATAAATTAAGACCCAAAGAAAACACATTTTTTAAATTTTAACAAACAGTAATAACGATCGTTAAACAATCTACATTAAAATGTGCACATGGTTGCCAAAGAATTTTTTTTTTTTTTAACACAGATCACCTCCCTGTGCTGGCAGTTAGGATTCTCAGGTAAGCTCAAAAATCAGATATGAAATATGAGGACTCAATTTTGGAGCAACATTACCCAGAACCACTCAAAAAGACACAAGTGAGTTCTTTAAATACAGTATACTGGGTATGTATGACAGTCCATTGGCTACTTCACACTACTGCTGTTGAAAAGTTTACTTCTATGCATTAAAACCTAAGAGATGGAGGCTTCAGATTCTCGGTGCACCCCAAGGGTCACAAGGGGAAGTCAGTCAACACCTATCGGGAATGGCATTGACTGCTTGTTTCACCTGAAGTTGGGCGTTATTACTTGGTACTGTATTACAAAAAAAGCAACAGAAGACTAGTATTTCCAACGGGCCACTAAACCAATGTCAAAGTGGCAGAGTGAATTTATAGCAATCCTTTATTTATTCTACTCACCTGCCATTATTTTGACGTTTATGGAATTGCCATTTGGAATGTAATAAAAAAAAATATATATTGTGACTCATCTGTTTATTTTTGTGAGGCCATCGTCAGTGTAATGTAGGGATTCAACTAAAATCCAGAAGCATGAACTACTTTTCAGGTCAACTCGCACTACAATCCACTCAAAACTGTGTGTCTACATGAATGAATAAACAAGACCTTCTCCCACACTTCTCCCATTTTTTTTTTTGATTAAACAATAAAATCACACAGAGTAACAAGTATTACATAAGGATATCTACAGAGTTGAAGCACTCAGTTGGCAGATTTATTTTAGATGCATTCATGAAGGATGGTCAAGCATCTCCAGAACTATTTCAACACTGCAGAATCACGAAGTCCAATCAGTGCTGGCCTGACAGCCTGTGGTCACCATACATTTACAGTACATCCTCTTTTAATGTATTTCAGCTTGTTTGAAATGCAGCAGCAACTTTTTTCTTTCTTTTAACTTGAACTAAATTCCAAAAGCATGTTATACAAGTGAAAATATTTATGTTGGTTGCCAGTAGGTTTTATAATTAGTTTTATGATTTGCTCAAGGCACCATCTGTCCTTGGACCATTCTAGCTCGCAGACCGGCTCACTCCCTATAATGTCTGTGCTCATGCATTTTAAGTCAAAGCAATTGGGGCAAGTGGTAGTGGTTTGTTTCTTCCTTTTGAATCCCTGCTCAGACACTGAGCTCATCTTGTGTGCCCCAGGGGGACGCATGGATTCATCTCCTTTTGCCAACAATGACTCAGCCCTCAGACTGCTGCGGAACCTCGCTGGGGTTATCACTGTAAACAATTACAAATCAATCCCAGGTCTCACACACTTCTTCTCAAGAGAGGTGACAACACCAGGTTTGCTCTGTCATGTACAGCAGCAGTGACAATCCTTTTCTCTCCTTCAGCGTTTACCCGGGAATGCTGACTATATTACCTTGTTACCTTCTCTTCCTACTATACTTGCAATAGCCTTCTGGTCTAACTATACTTGCAATAGCCTTCTGGTCTAACTGGCTACCAGCTGCTGTCCTTGTTGAACTTGGTGGGATTCTTATTGTATCATCCATGTTGTCTTCATATTACTATTCCCACACGCCTGCTTTATTGTGTAGAGGATAAGGCTATAGCTGTACTAAATATTGTTCTAACCTTTAATGTGCATTAGGTTTACTTGTACACTATTCACATTACCAAAATAAAGCATTTCAACTGGTGTTAATTGGCCATTATTTGGGCTAGGTATTTATAATGCAAGGGATACTTTTATTTGTATCTGCTTATATCACTATTCACCAGATATAACACATAAGGATAGATGTAAGGATACGTGCAAAGTGATTTGCAAGTGTACAACCCCCATAATGCGGTGTATGTAAAGAATGGTGTTCACCTGGCGTTCTGCACCTGCTATCAAATTTGCATTTTGCCATAATTAATCCATTAAAATTATATTGAAATGCATTCAAACGAAGAAGAGAGCATGGAATTGGGTGGGCGCAAATATTATACAAACTTGTCAATTTGCAACCCACTGCCAACCCCATGTCCGCCCTTCCAGCAAGCCCTTGGTCCAAATATATATATTTTTTCAATAATTGGGAAACGGGGGTAATTGTAATTTCTCATACTGTGGGGTTTATTCTGATGTTCTAAAAAAAAAAACCCAAAAAAACAAAACTGAATCCTTTAAATTGTTTAAGCTGTTCTCAAGATGTATTTGACAATACAAGTATGATAACTATTTATATGGGCACCTGCACTATATCCCCATCTCTGGAATATTCTATCAGAAAACTGTTTCTCTTGCAAACCCTACTATGAAAATATGCACTTTCACAGTTAATTGTGTTTGACAGACCGGCTGCTTACACATCAATATCTTTCGACATTTTCTGAGGGCCGTGTCTGGCAGTTGAAGCAGCAGGAGGGTAGAAAATCAGGAAACGTGACACAGTATATATTGTTTTTCTTTGCCTCCAACCAACACTGACTTTTAGCTGAAACTCAGTCAAAAATAAATAAATAACACTGCTATATGTTCATTGTTTAGTGAGTCTTAATTAAAACGGCACTGTCCCTACAAAACAATAAACGAACCAGTGTAAGCCTTTCTCAAACCGTCAATGATGGATCACTTGATAATCTTGCTATGGTAGACCTTCGGACCTAGTGAAAGCAAAAGAGCTTACTTTTATACAGCACTTTTCACATGTAGTACACAACGATTAGTACAGTCACTGTAACTGATAGCCTATTTTAATGTTGTGAACATCAATGTAACACTAAAGTATATACATAGTAGTAGCATAGTATTAGTTGTAATACTATGTTTTTTTATTATTAAAATATGTCTATGTGTATAGGATATAGACCACAAGCGTAGATTCTAATAAAATATAATTAAAAAGAAGAAGAAAAAAAATGGTTTGCAAGGATCAATACATTCAATGGACTAGAACAACAACGTGTTCTTAATGCGCTCATTAAGGCAACTGCCGCATCCTACATCCTCCTGGGTTTGCATTACTTTATTTTTAAGTGCTAACATTTAAACGCCAGGGACAATAAACTGTTTCCAAGGAAACGAGTCGTACCGCATCCATTTCACTGATTGACAAAAGGCCCTGTGAACAGTTAGGAGAAGAAAAAAAAACACGCACGAGAAGCTGTGGAAGAAATCACTTCGGTGCAGCCTTCCTGTTTCAGTTTAAAGCAAAGTCCGCATATAAATGGATGACGATTTAAAGGCACCACGACACCTGTCCAAAGTAAACATTCAATATCCTGTTTTCAAATTTGCATTTGGGTACAGATACAGAAATAATTTATAACAGACCTCTTTCGGTTTTTGGAGTGGTCAAAAAGCATATTATTGGCAGAGCTGCTCTTTGTGTAAGGCATTGATACGGGATGCTGGGTTCTGAGGCTAGGGATGAGCAGACTAATTGCGTTTGAACGATGTTTTTATATAGCCTTCAGGAGAGGATCGAGGAACAGCGCATTATGAGTGAGGGTGCAGCTACGGCGGGTGCATGATCTCGCCAAAGATGGTAGCAGCGCACACTTCAACCCATTCTTCTGCATCTGCAGAATGGATTGTTTGCCTTGATAAGAGGTGAGTTGAGCTGCCTATCGAAAACCTTTTTTGATTGTATTTTATTGACTTTTGTCGACAAGTACAATAAAAGCAAAAATTCAGAATCTGGACACGCTTACAAATGCTCTGTGCCACTGTGTTTTTTCAATGCCCTTTTTAATGTTTTATGCCTTTGCAGTGCAGCCTAATAATTGTTGCAATAAAAATAAAAATAATAATAATAAAATAAATAAATCTGTGAAAATAATGTGAAATTATATAGCCTGTATTACCTTTAAACCATATTAATAAAACATTGGAATCGATGCTGTTATTTCTCAAACTGAAAAATATTGTCCTTTTATTTTATTTAGACTGATCGTTCTAAAGCGGGGAACCGACATGTAGCCTACTATTGAGTTCTTATGATATTATCTTTAGTTGTAAAGGATGTCAATTTAATAAACTACATTCTGTCTATTAGATTAATAACGAAAGCAGGAGTGAAATAGCCTACGTAAACAAGTAAACGTGTAATTAAAACGCCAAATTATTACCATAGCCTAAAAATGCCAAGGATCTGTTGTTTTTGCGGCATACACAGGTGCTGTATAAACCGGATTGCTTGCCTGTGTCCCGCCTTTATACAGTAGTATTATTTAGGAAAATAAACCTTTTATTATTCATTTCTTCTAAAAGTGAAACCCTAATAGGATCTATAACACCCGTTACCGGCTTTAGAAAATCGTTTCTTTAAATATGGGCTATTGTAGTTTCATTTATATCCATCTGGTGGTCAATGATATTCACGAGTTTTCAAAGGGCCTAATGATGAATTAAGAATGCAGAGGGTACCATTTTTGACAGCTATATAGTTATGTATGTGCCAAGATAGGTCATTCATTTAGTAATGGCTTTTACTCTCCTGCTTACTTGTAGTCCATATAAAAAAAGAAGTGTTGGGTATTCATTTACTTAAAAAACAAGTAAATACAGATATTACAATCATTCTATTTGATATAACTACTATTTATGAAATTGTGTCTAAGCATCTGGTTTTATAAAAGTAAAAACTTTGAATTACCTTAACAAAAACTTAAAATGGAAAAAGTAAAGAAATATGTTACATTTCAAACAAATAATGCACAAATTGTATCAGAAATATTACCACAGATTTGCAGTTTAAAAAATATATATATACTGTATATTTATTTTTAGCCACAAAATGCCTAAAGTTAAGACTACTTTATTATCCCAGCAGTGGGGTGGAGGAACCAGTAAGTCTGTCCATACATACCTGTCTCTGTCAAATTTTACTTCTCTAGAGAACCTCTGTCAAATTGTGATGAAACTAGGTAAGGACATTCTTTAGCACGAGTTATTTAGACCATCAGAATGTGGGGATATATAAAGATGCCTGTCAGTATTATTCATATATAATATAGTGCACCCTCGTATTGATGTTATACAGCGAAAAACAAGACAATATTTTGTTTTTTGTCATGCAATTTGGGTTTTTAAACTAATTCAATAGCGTTGCTTTTGTTATTGTGGTCACCTTGATGCAGATGAAGGCAATAGAAACAGAAATAAGATGTATTATATCTGAAGCATTGATTTCATGGTTTGGTTTTGTATGGCTTATGATACTGTAGACTGTGCCCTGCAGAGAGCTCAAGCTGATATGCATGGATGTGCACAGGAGATCACAGAGTAAACCTGTGTCTGTGTTGAGTCCCGGTGAGGCCTTGGAGTTCTGACCTTTATTCGGTTTCAAAAAGGATGCACTATTAAGATTAAACTTCAATTAAATTGGCAGTGTTGACTGCGAAATGTGGATTGTGTTGATCACCAAGGGTCAGACATTACAACAGATTTGACAGCAATTTTTTATAAAAGCACAAATATCCACATTGTTTAATCCTCAGACTGAGTTAAATAAGGCATTATTTTCAATGATCAAACTTCAGTTGCTCTTGCCCCCTCTGTTCCATACTATAGAACGTGGTGTTTCATTTTTTAACTATTGAATATTGACTGAACAAGTTTAAGCTTTAATATTTGGGGGATTTAAATGCTATTCCAACTATACTTGTACATTGCCAGGCAATGTCATTAACATGGATAGAGTATTCACTTTCTAAGTTTTTTCATTTGCTCTATTTGTTTGGATACAGTAGTAAATAACAGCTGCATGCCTCAGGAAGTTTTAAGTTTGTACAATTTTCCAAACACAGTGAACAACAGCACCGTCTTTTGTAGAAATTGCTCAAATATATGAAGTAAAGGCCTAAAGTTCATTTCATTTATAAGAAATCCAAAGTATGCTTATATAACCCAGTCTTTTGTGTGTTTTTATTTTGGTATCCTTCAACCACTCGGTGTATTATGAAACAAGGCTGAACAGTACAAATTAGGTCATACTCATGTATGGCTGTTCGCCTGTAGGGACAAAGCGGCACCATTTATTTAATATAAAAGGGGAAAACAAAGTAATTATAACAACCTAGCTAGACCCCATATTTCTCCTTTTTCTTTTTATAGTCTTTCTGATATAAATGGCAAACTGTGGTAATTCTAACAGCCGAGTTTGAGTCCGTATCATTTTTATCCTCTGCAGTTTTGATGTATTTTTATTAAATCTTTTGCCTGAGTCATAATCTATGTGCATGCATTTCCTTGAATCCCTACTGCGTTCAGGTTGAGAATTAATCTTTTAAGCAGGACTTTGTCAAAAGTGTTCTGGAATCTAAATAAACCATGTCATATGCTTTGCAATTATCCCATTATATTATCAAAACAACATAGATCTTGATTGATGCTCCATTAGGCATTGCTGCAGATGTAACATTATTTTCCCTAAAGTCTCATCTTGGATAGTTGATGTCCAGCCAGGCGCACACAGTCTCATATTGTTTAAGCTTTATTAATTAGCACTCCCACCTCCAAGTCAATGGTTGAATAAACTAGATATTAATCATTCTGGAGACCACCAAATTCATTTAAGCTGGATTTGAACTCGATTTCTCAAGAAATTAATTTGGTGGGTGGCAGTTGACATCACAGAATGGACATCTAATTCACTATCATTGGCATTGGACATCTTTTGAAGATAGTCAAAAAGACTAGGAATTGAATTGGTGGTCCCCTGCAGGAATATCTTGAGAAATGATCTCAGGGAGATGTGAGGAAACTTGCATTGCCGCTGTCTATTCAGTCTTTAATCTGGATAAATAAGGAGCACTTCAGCCTCCAGTGCTCACCGACCAGCAACAAAACACACACTGAATTCGAATTACCAAAGCCATGAATCCTGTGCAAATCAGTATGGTTCGGTTCATTTGGAGTGTAGTGTGAACAGAAAACAAACTGAACTGAGTCCACCTGAAGACATGGTTTGTTTGTTTGTTTACAAATTAACTGAGTTTGGTTCACTTGCTGCACTTCAGTGTGAACAACAGGGGAACTCAGTTTGTTTGCACACAGGAAACAAACGATACACATGGATCTTTGTAGCTAGCAGTGAACTTTTCTGGTTATGTTTGACACTTTTAGAAATGTGGTCAGACACCGAAATCCTGGCAGAACTTGACTAAGAGAATGCTCTCCCTCCAGCTGCTGTTCTTTCAGCCAGTGCTCAGCATTATTCCCATCAATAGCAATAAACAAGATTGTAAATAATTGAATTACAGGCTGAGAAAAAGGAGCAATGCCCCAGTCACTGCCATCTTAACAATATTCCAAGATGCATTGTATACAGTGTAAGCATCCGGTCCACTGATATTTAAAAAAAAAAAAAAATGTAATAAATAAAAGAGTTCCCTTGAGCATTTAGAACACAAATAGCCTCAGTCCTGAAAAAACAAGGAAATGAGCCCAAAAAACCCCAAACTCCATTTCACTCCATTACAGACTCCCATATGGTTTTACTGTGTTTCACTTTTTATTTGTATCCAGAATTATTCTAAAGGAGAAGGTGACCATGCATGTATTAAACTGGACTTGCTTTATTTGACAAATTATTGAACTACCAGATACATTCTCGTAAATAAACAGAGCACTTGAACAGTATAAACTTGTTGACATGTTCCCATTAAACAGCAGCAATCACTGTAAAAAGAAGCAATCACTCAGTGTACTATTAACACATTGTTAATAAGCATCTAAATATCAAAATAGGTAAAAAAAAAATACTGGGCAGTTAAACATGTCTGCGAGTTGGAGGGCTGAGCACTCACAGGAAATAGGAGTTGCTGCAGTTATCATTGAACAGTATACACATTTACAACTGCTGCTTAAGAACTACCATTGTGTTTATACACTTAGCAACCCGGTCAGGTTATTAGCTGGCAATTTGATAAATGTTCCACAAATGCTAAAAAGCTGACTGGTTTCTGTATCATTACACACTGCAAGATTATAATGGGTGCTTCACGGTTTACAGTATTCCATAAGTAAAGTATAATACATTTACAAATATAACGTCTACATGGCCTAATTGTGAATGATCCCAATTTGTCAATGAACGATTTCAATTTACCCATAGTATGCTATAATATAATATATCTTTAGTAGGAATTAAAATCTTCACCAATGGAAGTTATGCAATAAGGGTATGCATATTAAAGTCATCCATCAAGCTATTGCCCAGTCCCGTTACTATGACAACACTTGTGTTCACAATAGGACTGTTATACATTTTAGGGTGTGGCCACCACATTATTAGGAAGGAGATTCTGCTGTTTCTAAGTGGCCACAACCTCAGCACTGTTCTGCCTTCAAACAGACCAAAGTAATAGTCGTCTTGTATGATCTTCATTCGTGACAAAAGGTTGCAGTTTGGGAAACAGATGCTTCAGCTATTGCACCCATTGTCGCTAATATGTGTGTATTTTATCAAACTTATTTGTAATAGCTACACAGGTAAGAGTCTTTGTTGTTGCCAGAAATAACAACAGTCCAATTACATATCATTCTAATGTAATTAGGCAAGGAGAGTGTGAACAAAAATGCTTATTAAGCAATCTTGCTGATCTAACAGAAATGGATCCTTTATTTATTTATTTATTTTGGGGGGGGCGTGGCGCTTGCATTTATGTTCTAATCGCCATAGCTTTTCTAGTCAAGATATCGTGCATTAATAGTTAATAAGTGGTGTTTTCATCATGTATTGAACCAAAGCGCCTTGGGGCTAAAAGTCATTACTCTAAAATATTTATAATGCTTTGGTCTCATGGTTTCTCTGCAACAATTTAAGGGAAACTTCAAATGGAGGATACATAAAAAAAACCCAATGTATTATATTGCACTGCTGCTTAATGTTATCCATTGTTATTATACACAGGACTGGCATAAAGTGGGTTAGGGTATATCCACACACACTGTGGCTTATCTAGCTGACGTTAAGTGCTGAATTTTGCTATGGCACAGAACAAGCTATGAGGAACACAATCCCCCAATTAACACGAACTGTAACCAGGCAACTGCATTGAGAAAATGATGAAAAATATGAAGCAATCTATGCTGGCGTTTTTTTTCAAGACAAAGGACATGTAATTACTGTATTCAGCATGTAAGTGTACATTTTTTCCTTTTTCATTTCTTTTACTATTGTATTTTAAACACACTGTTTAAATGTTGATCAATGTGAAGTAATCTTCATAAAAGTAGTATATGTTGATGTTCAATTCAGATTGGGCAGTTCTTCATTATTCTGATGCAGCAACTTGCCAAACCCAGAGACAGAGTGGGCGGGGCTAGCAGAGTTGAAAGGTTGCATTGTGACATGGTTTGAATGGAGTGAGGAAGGCTGCTAAGTCCAAGCCCTTAGTGTTGGACTTCACAAATGGGAACAACTCAATATGGGAGCAAAACAGAACCAAGCAGAACAATTGCAAAACCATAACACTGTAAGAGAAATGTCAAAAAGCAAACCACCTGCTCTTTAATGTTGAGCAGAACACAGAAGAATTATTGTGAAAGCTATGACTGTATAGGTCAGGATGTCATCATTATTGAGTTAGACAAGATGTGTATGGAGACCAAGAATAAAAACAAGCACTATGTTTGGAAGTGGAATGTTCAAGGTTTATTTATTTGTTTTTCAATGTTACATTTTTATGTGTGAATAACCCCAGCATAAAGATGCTTTTTATCAGTCCGCTTGTCTAACAACAACAAAAAAAATGGGAGTGCATCTGATTTTCTACAGTGACCTGAAAAAAATCAAAAATGTATTTTCCTGCTTCAGGCTACGAGTTCATTGATTTATGTCGTTGCTTATTGAATTTTATAAGTAAACAGATGGGGAGAGCTTTCTGTGATTTAAAAAAAAGAATCTTGGAAAAGACTTCAACACACACTATAATGGAATACAGTATTTTGTAGGGTCAAGAGATGCAGTTTGTAATTAGGGTCGAGCTTGTCAGAGGCTGACCAGTCAATAATGGAGTGGTCCATACACACTTGTTTGTGGTTATTAGGAACCTGTGATCTGCTTGGTTAATCATTACTGGTTTGGGCATGCTTTGGGCATGAACATTTGAGGTGGGTGTTGATCTGGGATGAGGCACTGTGGTTGTTTTGGAGGACCTGCTTGTGCATTGTGTTTTATTCCACTGCCGCCCACTGCCATGCTCCATTCAATCATAATGTAGATAAATCCTGTACTCTTAATGGCTGAGAGGGTGTATGTTAACAGTGAACCATGTACAGCTGGACAACTGGAGTATAGCTGCAGTTATGGGACTCTGGTCAGCCGGAATTATAACCGTCAAATAGAACTCTGTAACAGTAACATATTCATGGGGAAGGACAATATCCTTTGGCAACTCCACAGCTGTGTGCTGGCAAGGAATGGGCTAGGCTCTGGTCATAGGGCAACCAGAATTTAGTGTTACATGCTGTACTGTTTAATCTTTCTAAAATGGTAAAGCAGCCAAAATTACTTGCGCTGTACTGAAACAACCCACACCTCAGGTGCGTTGTGAGGCACAAGGCGAATTATAATGTTATTGAGCTTCTAAAATGTCTCATTATTACATGGGAACATATAGGAATGGTAGCAGCCAGTCAGTATGCAGGAAATATCTATGCAACTTTGTAATGGTCATTATAGACAGGGGGTCCTTCTGTGCTAGCGCTCTTTTATTACAAGTTTGATGGAAAGGTTAACCTTAATAAATACATAGACACAACACATGAACCAATGTGTGCATTTACAAGTAATCCAATGAACAGACTAATTCAGCTGTTCTTTCTTTCTTTCTTTCTTTCTTTCTTTCTTTCTTTCTTTCTTTCAGGCCATCTGCACGCTCTGGTGAAGATGTTGATATCATATTTGCCCGCCTAAAGGACGTGAAGGCTTTTGAAAAGTTTCATCCCAATTTACTGCAACAAATATGTCTCTTTGGATTTTACGAAAACTTGGAGAAAGGAATCACATGTAGGTCTTTTTTGGGGGGAATTTCACGTCTGTTTTGAAACGGATCGAAGACATTGTGCATTAAAATCCTGAAATATAGTTTAATTCAGAATTTGAATGGAGATTGGAATGACCGACTTTAAAGAAATTGGAACTCACGAAAGCACGCTGTAATGCATGTTTTTATTTTCAATTTAAGAATGCATTCAACTTGCTAAACGTTATTTGCTGGTCTTTTTTGCAGTATATCGTCAGGGGGACATTGGAACCAGTTGGTACGCTGTACTGTCAGGGTCCCTTGATGTTAAAGTGTCTGAAACTGCTAATCACCAGGTAAAAGGACATTTTTCATAAATCTCTGTATCAAATAAATAACAAAAAAAACAAACTTCACCTGTTTCATCATAACATTAACATTTATAACCAGTCTGATGTTGAAACACCTTGAAATATAACAGAAGTTGACGAACAAAATAGCCTTACCAGTACTTATCCATAACTAGTAAACACTCAATAGTGCTGAATTTAAAAGAAACTTAAATTCAATTACACAGTCTTTCAATGTCTTCAAAAAACAAGTTAGGCAGCGTGACACACTCTATTAAAAATAATGTGAACAGAACCATACAAGAACACAACCTACTACAAAAAGTTCCAACAGGCTTAAAACTGACATTTTAGCAGGAGAAACTTGATGGAGCAAATAATAGCAGTCCATGGATTGTCCATTCTGTTGTGGTAACACTATGCTACATCCAACCTCAAGCGCACACACACACACACACACATTAAATGGCGTTTGCATTTCTACAGCTTTTGAGAACAAAATATTAATTAACAGACATGCTGAATGTGAGAAGTAATGAGGTTTGCAGGTGTGAACAATTAATGGAAACTGTTCACAGTGTGAAGCTAATTATCAGAGTGTTGCCCTGTGACTCACTGGCTTCAGTCACTGCTGGAATCGTAAGGGTTAATACATTAACCAGGTTCAGTTTATTTTCGCATGTGCAATTACCATGGAAACCTTTTGCTTGGCTGCTGTCCGGGAAGGAGGCTTTGTTGCAAAATCTCAATTAAATGCTGTGCAAATATCAACTACTATACTCTTTACACAGCCACATTGATTTTCTAAATCAGAGACATGATCTCTGTGGATACAATTTCCAGCAGCTGGATACACAATACTTTAAAAATATGCAGTGCAGTCACCTTACAATTGTGATGTATTGAAACTGTCTTTAAATCATAAAGATTAACAATAATGTTATTTTTTTTTTAAACTTCCAAGACCGTCAATCACTTGCTTGATTAATGGTCCAAAAACTGAGAGGGAACAGCAAGCAGACCTAAATGAAATCTTCACAACCCTTATGAAGCACTTAGACTCCTCTGTAGCATCCAATAATAACGGTGATTGTTGAGGATCATAGCTAGGTGGGCCCAGTGTTGATGATTGACCATTTTTATGATTGACCATTTTGGTTGTTTGGCTATCCAGTTGCTTCGATGTCTGCAGCTGAACGCTTTTAATTACTGTTCTGTACTTTTTAATTCCTGATTTGTGCTGAACTCCCTCCCCCCAAAACATGCCCTAGTTTCCTGTGTTGTTGCCAGCGCACTTGTCCAACTGATTTAGAGGAACTTAATTTAAGTAATGTATTAGAGATTACTTTTCCAGTAACAAATATTTATCAAAGAACTTGAATAATAGTTTTGTTTTACGTACTCTAATTGACCATTACTCACAATTAAATGATTGAATAACAGCTCCCTCACTCACCAAGGTCTTAAAGACATACTGAGAAAAGGAATGAAAGAGACACAATGTTCTAGTATTTTAAAATAAACTATAATATGGCCCTGCAGCAGTGCAAAGAGTAAATAACAATTTTTTTTCTAAAGGCTTCTTTGTTGTGTGTTTTTCTTCAACAATCTTAAACGACTTCAAAAGCCATTTGATGCCATTATCTTGCCTGTATTTGTTCTTGTTTTTATGATTGTAAGATTGGCTCTTGTACCTATGAAGTTTGCATAATGACGTACGTGTTTCTTAAAGGATGCTGTTACTATTTGTACGTTGGGGATCGGAACGGCGTTTGGCGAGTCAATCCTTGATAACACGCCCCGTCATGCCACCATCGTTACTAGAGAGTACAGCGAGCTTCTGCGCATTGAACAGAAGGAGTTCAAAACACTATGGGAGGTAAGTTTCAACTGATCTATAACAGAGATGGTTCTTGCTACATTTACCTGTCGACATCCATCTGCACTGTGTGTTCACCATTACTCAGTGTCGGTCCCTTTAGTCAGATACAGTTTTGAAAGACTGCTAACCAATTTTTTTTTATTTGGAATCGCCAATTGTTTTTTCCCACATTTTCTCCCGAATTTGAAAGGCCCAATTTTAAACCCGGCTCACCAGTTACTCGGGGGAGACGAAGATGAACACATGCGTCCTCCGAAATGTGTGTCGTCAGCCGTCCGCTTCTTTTCACTTTGCAGGCCCGCCATGCAGCTACCTCAGAGCTACAGCGTCGGAGGACCATGCAGCTCTGGGCTGCTTGCAGGCAGGCCTGCAGGCGTCTGGTCAGTCTACAGGGGTCGCTGGTGTGCAGTGAGCCGAGGACACCCTGGCCGAACTAAGCCCTCCCTACCCTGGGCGGCTCTGCCAATTGTGTGCCGCCCCCAGGTAACTCCCATCCACGGCAGGCAGTTGAACAGCCTGGACCCTAATGGACGACCTCCAGGCTTTAGCGCGCATGCTGCACTCCACGCGGAGTGCCTTTACTGGATGCGCCACTCGGGAGCTGCTATCCAAGTTTTTAAAATCTATTTTCTCACCTCTTAATATTATTGTCTCCGTATTTTTAGTTTTTGCTTGTTTTTTTAGACCATGTGACCTACATCAAATGTACCAGGAGTTAGCAATTTCTCAACAGCATTGTCATTGAAATATTGAATACGCTAAATTAATTAACTAAAATAAAAAAAAGTAAAGGACCAAAAGATTCTCAGCACAATAAGAGGTACCAGTAGTAATGTTAATGAAGCCAATAAGAGATAGCCACATTTATTTTACAGCACTCCTTTTAAAGGGGGTGTCTATATAACTGAGGTACTGTTTCTTAAAGAGAGCTGAGCACATCCCTTCATTTAGGTTCCTGAAATGACAAAAATAAATGGTTAATTTGTTTCTATAAACCTGTTATCTTGACTTGAAACAGTTGCATATATTAAAGCTCCTGCAATAAACGTTTTAATATTTATTACAAATACAGTACCTTGGCGTCAGCTCCAGGCTAATGAGTGTCCTGTAGAGTACTGATTGCCTTGCTGGTGCTACAGTATGTGGTTTTCATTGCAGATTGATTAGCTGGTCTAACAGAACCCTTAAATCGTCCTGTTTGTCATTATACATGTTGTCAGTGTGTAATATTGAATACTACTTACTTAAAATATCGTTACCTAGATACTGTAACAGTTTCTAATAATTTCATTTTTCTGATTGTTTTCAAATTGTGAGTAAATGGACAGTATGTTTTATTGCAAAAGTAGGCTTGTAACTGTATTTATTAAATATAAGATAAATACAATGTTTTTCAATGTGTAGAATTGCTACAATGATTTGAAGTTAAATTAAAATATTCTGCTTGATAAGTAAATTACACCCCCCTTCTGTTCAATAGCTGACATAGCAGATAGAGATATGCTTGTCTCTTCGTTGTTTTTAACAGGTGCATGTCCGTAATATTGTTATTGTAGTTAAACCTCTGACCAAGCATATATATATATATACTATATATACAGTTGTAGTCAAAAGTTTACATACCCAGACTACAACTGTATATATAATAACCTGTAGTGGAATGACCCTCCAGGACTAGTTCATTAACTACAATGCAATTACAAGTACCTGTATGTTAATGAGATACACCTCGATTATGTAAAAAGTACCCTTTTACCACACGTTACTTTTTTTTCCAGAAGAGGGCGCCAAGGAGACACAATATTTCTTTCCCATTCAGAACAGTAAAATTTCAAATGTAGATTAAAAACTAGGGATACACCAAATCCAAGTTTTTGGGATTTGGCCGAGTACCGAATCCATCTCAAAAAAATTAGTCCGAATTCGAATCTACAAAAACTGTCAAGAAAACTGAAGGAAACTGTTGAATGAAAAACCGACTAGCATCTACTAACAAGGGACGCACACAATCTATAGTTTTGAGTTTAGCTAATAGCATTTTTATTACCGAATGGAAATATATCCCTGAATAAGATTTCAGTTTGAAACGTATACAATTTACCGCTAGCCCTTTCCCCCCACAACAGAAACGTCAAAATACAGAATCATTTACTTTACCTTTACAAGAAAGCAGAGCTGGATCTTTGCCGTAACCCACTATTTTCTTTAATAACGTTTCAACCTGTGTCACCTGATCTGAGAGTAGGGTTGCCAACAGGCTCCAGAATCGCGGGACACTTTAAGGAAAGTCAGGTTTTGTAACTCACCTCTCTAAACTGCAATGTATTCAGTAAAGTGATTGTACGAACAGTCGCTAAATTGAAATGTTTTACTTAATTGTTACCAAAAGCACACACCTGCCTGCGAGGATCATTTCCATCAATCAGACTTATGCAGTAGCTGATTGGCTTTCTGAGTCTCTGTCTGGGCGGGACTGTAGAAGCAAGAAATATTAAACAAATAGAAACTTTACCTGCTGCCACAAGGTTAAATGAAAGAGTGCAGGGGAGTGCAAAGTTATCTATAATTATTATTATTTAATAATAATTAAATTATTTCTTAGCAGACGCCCTTATCCAGGGCGACTTACAATTTTTACAAGATATCACATTATTTTTACATACAATTACATTATTTTTTACACATTATTTTTTACATACAATTACTCATTTATACAGTTGGGTTTTTACTGGAGCAATCTTGGTAAAGTACCTTGCTCAAGGGTACAGCAGCAGTGTCTCCCACCTGGGATTGAACCCACGACCCTCCGGTCAAGAGTCCAGAGCTCTAACCACTACTCCATTACTGTTGCGCTATTTTGATAGATATTGTTTACTGTATAAAAATTTCAAGCAATACGATTAATCGTCGTTCCGAGGCTAAAAAAAACAAACAAACCTGACCTGCCTTAAAGTGTCCCGAGATTCTGGAGCCTGTTGACAACCCTATCTGAGAGCTATGAGGGAAAAATTAACGTGATGAGTGACCTGAATCTGCAAAATAAAACCCACGTTGATTTAAATCGACCATGTGTGTAACATACATAAAATAGGCTATGAAATAGTTTAAAAATGATTTTAATAAAACACAGCAGTTCCCAAATGGGTCAACTTTTATTGGCACATTACAATAGTGTACAATGTCATTTACTAAAGCATATTGTTCAACAACGCCTTGCACATCTGACAGTTGTAAAGTTCCCAAAAATATATATTTCTGTGTACCGTTTTTTTTAATTTTTTTATTTCATTGTTATCTCCAGAACTCGTTTGACAGACAAACAAGAAACCACAAAAGTCTACAACAGTTTGCCGTTACTATATATTACAGGTTTACTGCATAACTTTACTCCATGAAAAGTGTGATGAGACTGTATGTTTGCATTCAGCAGCTGTGTCACGTGTTTAGTGCGTGCGCCACCAGTAATAGGGAGTTGAGAGCTGCGACAGAGTTCAGCAAACGTGTTCTTGTTATTAAATACAACAGTTATAGTCAATGTCATGTCTTTTATTTAAAGAACTGCATAGATTAGAGGGATGTATTAACATGGATGTGCGTCTGGGCAGATATATAGGATTCGGATTCGGTTCACCGAATCCTAAGTATTCTGCCGAATCCGAGCCCTGCTCAAAAAGTAGGTATTTGGGCTGAATCGAAACCAAATCCTGGATTCGGTGCATCCCTATTAAAACCAACATACAAAAAAAAAACGCTGCTTATTCTTTGCATGAATGCACTGGCATTTAAAAATATATATTATGCAGAGTAGATCTGCTGATTGAGACCACCTGCAACCAACCTGTAATAATGACTCTAGAAGTACAGAAAATAGGAATGGAAGCACAATTCCACTTTGCCTGTAAAAACCAAAGCCAGTCAAAGTACTGTACCTCATACAATTAGACACGTTTCTGATAAGGGTAGAGAACTTGAAAACCTAAATGACTCGTAAGATATCTTGGGCAAGCGTGAGGCTGATGAAGTCACTAGCTGAAACATTTGTCATCTTGATTTAGCTTCTTCAGATTTTTCCCATGTCATCTATGAGTGGTTTTGAAATTATAGATGAACTGCGTGAGGTTGGTTTGGCCAGTGTTGGGGGGGAGGGGGATTATCAAAAGGGTTACAAGTGCCCCCTAAAGCCATGGGGCAGCTACAGAGTGTCCCTTGCTGAGTCACTATCAGCACGTCAAGCAATGCTAGAGTTAGCTTGGAGGACACTCAGAAGTACAGGCTAGGTCCAGCTTAGCTTAGCTTCTGAGATCAGAATCGACACTGGATGACTGCAGGCACAATTACAAAATCCTGACTGTAACTTGCTGCTGTGTAATGTCATGATAGAAAGAAGGTTATTCAGGATGATTAACAGCTTGATGCCTTGATAGTAGGTACTGCCTCTATAGTTTGTGACATGGTTGGGGAAAATGTGGCTGTTCATGGGTAGTTTCAGTGTTTGGTTATTGCTCCATCAAACAAGATGGCGGTTTTACTTATTTTTGCCTTGAATCGTGATTATTTTCTCTCTATCTGTTGGTCTAACTTCATATTTTAACTGCATGTGCCTTGTGCATCCACTAGAGGGCAGTGTTTGTTCCATAAAGTAAACATTCACTCGTTCACTTAAAAAGTGAACAGTGCTTTTTTGATACAAGTATGGTTAATACATGATAAATACAGCATTTGGAAATAATTTTGTATAAGAATGACTCAATAAATAAATAAATAAAACCATTTGGAAAAGAGAAACCTATTCATTACCCTGTAATTCCCCTGGGCAGCAGTGTGGAGTAGTGGTTAGGGCTCTGGACTCTTGACCGGAGGGTTGTGGGTTCAATCCCAGGTGGAGGACACTACTGCTGTACTTCACCTAGATTGCTTCAGTAAAAACCCAACTGTATAAATGGGTAACTGTATGTAAAAATAATGTGATATCTTGTAACAATTGTAAGTCGCCCTGGATAAGGGCGTCAGCTAAGAAATAAATAAATAATATCTAATGCAATGCTTTGCCACCCTCAGTAGCATATTGTGTTTAAAATCCAGCCTCAGAAGCCAGTGTTTTCATATGCAATACATTTGTTATTTTCTCCATACATACAGGCATTATATAGTTAACAAAAGATAAGTGAATTAGCAAGGTTTTGGTTTGCATTTGCGGGTAGTCTAATAATGACAGGCTGTCTACTGCATGCCTATGTCCAAACAAACCTTTCCTACATAGCATGTTCCTGACATTAGGAGTTAATGGAACTGTCTGCATTTTTTATTTTGTAAATATAAATGCAACAATTTATTCCTATTGAATTCTCAAAATGTACAAAGACTTATTTTAAATATTAAATGTTTTTGTTTTAACATACAGATCTCTTGATGTTTACCCCTTTGGTGATCTTTTGATAACTAATGAGTGATAGGAACATCAGGGTTTTTGTCAAAGAGGAAATATCTGCAATTTAAGGTAACTTTTGATGTTACAAAAAAAAAAAAACACATCAGTTCAAGTGTCTTAATTAAATGCATGCTGCAATAATTCAGCAAATAAACTTAGTGACTTTTTAAAAACAGGATTAAACATAATTTATTTGTAATAACATTATATTAGATTAGCTTGCTTAATTACACCCAGTCTTTCTCTTGTTATAAGAAATCTGCTTTTGCACCAGTGTTTGAACGCACTTGAAGCAAAGTAAGAATTGAATTAGTATGGATGGTTTGGTATTTTTATCTGTCATCCTTTTTTTATCTACACAAGAGGATTGAATTTTGAGTCGAAGGTTTTTTCACAGTAGTGTACATGAAATATAATGATAAAAACCCTGTCCAATAATAATATTCTTTTGTAGCTCTTCTATTTTTGTGCTGTGACCTGTTTTTTCACATCATTCAGTGTATGAGGTTTTTGTTAATTCTGGGCAAGGGTAGCTCGTTCAAGATTTGAATTCTGATTCAGAAGGCAACCTACATACAGATGAAATGCCTTGGAATATAGTGGTATATATTCTAAAGAGAAGCTGTCTGCCACTCTGGCTGTTCTCCGAAGAGAGCACCAGGGGAGGAGGAGCCATCATTAGCAGCAGTGCTAAAGATAATGCTCCTTCAGCTGACATCCTTTCCTGCTACCAGAGCGCCTCATGTCCGACAGGAAGGGAGTGATGCTGGGAGGTGACACTTTGTCTAGAGCTCCTTTTCTTCATGTGTGCACTCTTCCAATTTCCTGAAAAGCTTGCCAATACAAATTTCCTACAAGGTGTCTAAAAAAAAGGAATGGTTTGCACTCCACTCACTTCCCCAAAGGCGAAGAGGGGTGGATGCATCTTTGGATTTCGTGGTCTGTTTAAATGCTGTTACGGATAGTTAGACGCATGGCAATAGCTTGTGGCACAACAAAAGTGCCTATTACGAAGGTGAGTTTGATTTCTTTTCATTTAGTATTGATCTTTTAGTTCAGCATTTAGTTGAAAGTAGCTTTAAAAATGTTTTAGTTTTATATAAATCAAAATCTCTGGAAAGGAACATAAAAGCATAATCTTAAATAGCAAAATAAAACAGCATACCCGATTTTAACGAAGAAAAAGTACCTGAAAAACTTAAACGTAAATCAAATTTGAATTTACAAATCAAGATACAATACAGCTGATGAAACATGTGGATTGCCACCTGAGAACCTCTGTGGCTTTTCTTGTTTATTTGAGTAATATTGGTGCCATTTGTTTTTGTGTTGTATTGGGATTTGTGCACATTTTATTTGTGAGTGCCCATTAAAGGTGAGTGACAATGGCAGTGGCTTCAAATGTTAAGTTCTAGGACTTCAGAAAGCCTGCAGATTTTGTCGTAGTTTTGTAATGTCTGTTGAGGGTCAAGCTAGAGTATGACCAACCAACTCAATTCACAAGGTGCCAGGTGAGGAGAATTTGTTTTTTTTTTCTGGGCTTCTTTTTAAAGTATTTACAATAATAGTGTTTCAACATAGCTTGGGTGAAAAAATGTTTTTTTTTTTTTTGTTGTTTTTTTTTGACAAGATTGTTTTGCTTCTGTTTCATGATTTGTACCATTGTTGTTGTACCCCCAAGGGAAACTTGAGCTCGCCTTGGATTCATGGATTTATAAAAAACAACAACAAAAAAAAAAGATTGTATTAGCACGAGATCCAGTTTGTTTCACTCACTGGAGACTAAAATAAAATCTGCCTGAGAGCTAGTTCTGTGGTACACTAGTAAAGGTTAACTTTGATCGTGATTGGCCTCATATCTTATGGAGTCTTGTAGAGTACGAACACAGAGAAGAGCAAGCAGTTCTGATTGAGGGTTTATAAATGCCTACACCTCAATGACTCTACAGAATATTTGTATTGACTTGCAAAACCACAATTGAAAGAAGCTAGAAGTTACAGTCCTATTACACAAGGTAAGATTCTGCATCCATTCATTATATACTGGTTTCAATAGGGACACTATCAGGCATGTGCTGTGTACAATGAAGGCATTACAGGTAAAGTCCCTGAGTAGACTCAAAATGTATTTCATTTGGCTCAAATAAAAATAATCAAACTGCGCATAGCAAGGGGAAGGATCTTGGGGATACAGACTAATTTCTTGTGAACTACAGTAATAAGCTGAGGAGAGCTTCTTGATGTCTGTGAAAAACATCACAGGTTCGAATTTTTGGAATGCCACTAATATACAGAACAATATGTTAGACAACTAGAAATCAGACTTTTGTTTAGCAGGCTTTGTGAATGTAGACACCCAGAGAATGTTCACAATACAACTGGATTATTCCATATTAAATAGAGGATGCATGATGATGGTGTTTAAGTCAGTGATTTACTAAAGACAAACAGTAACTACCAAGGGGCACTGTCTTGAGTTGGTTGTCATCACACATTTTTGTGTGTGTTATCACACAGACAATCATGTTTTCTGTTTATCCAACTTGAAAATCAATACATATTTTTTAAACTCTAAAACTGTAGCAATCAGATGCTGCAGTGATTGTACTTGCTTTGCTCAGAAAACAGGCAAAATTTGGCTGACTTCGTGTTTTTTTTTTCCAGCCATCAAGAAATGAGTTCGATTTTGTACATTGAAACAGTATAAAATTCAACTGCATTTAAGAATATGATACCTTGCTCAAAATAGCTTTTGCTTCCTAATTTATTTTGTGACCTGTAACTGAACATTCCAACATGAAATTAAAATGCCAACAAATAGTTAAAATGCCAACAAAATGAGCTTTAGTAATGCTTTTTAGCCAAAAGTAACCACTATGTAAAATTGAACATTACAGATAATGCAGTGGGTTTTAAGCAGATTCATTGTTTACCTGTTGCATTAGTTAAATGCATTACACAAATTTGTTAAACCAGAAAGAGCACATGTCTGTTACAGGTGAGCTGTTTTTAGATTTTAATTTTGGTTTGCATTGTACAGTGGGTTCACTTTACACTCAACTGTACATGATGAATTTTTGTAAACAACACAATTGTTTAAATTTATGAAGACGATCAGCAAAATGGCTTTAAAGAAAACTCAGTAAGGATTTACAAGCATAAGTCAGTTCAAAATGAGTACAGATCTTTCAATCTAAAACTACAAATGCCACTTAATAAATTATCAAGTTGTATTGCAAGAGATTGCTTTTTGTACAAGTAAACACAGATTTAAAATGACCAATTACCAGAAGTTCAGTGGACAGCTACGGGGAAAAATGCCCTCTAACCCATCACGCAATTAAAAAACGCTGCATAAAAACGAATGCCTTATATGGATCTCGATCTATTGGTGCTATTTGTCTTCTTAAGGAAATGTTTTCTTAAGGAAACTTTCCCCCTTTAAGAAGTTGTAAATTAAGGGTCACTGATATATACAGCAAGCGTGTCACATGACAGTAACAAGCAAGAAACATTTCACATATATAGTAAAAGCTGTACACCGTAAGATGGTACAAAATGGTATTTTATTATTTCTTTCTTTCTTTCTTTCTTTCTTTCTTTCTTTCTTTCTTAGCAGACACCCTTACCCAGGGTGACTTACAGTTGTATACAAAAAATACATATCAAGAATTACAGTACAATTAAGAGCAAGATACAAAATACAATGAATTCAGTCCTAGTAAGCGCAAATACAAAACACAGTACGATTTGATATCGGGGCAGTTCAAGAGCAGATAACAGTGTTGATAGATACATCAGGGTTAGACACGAGTGCAAGTGAAATACAAGATACTACAGATTAAATACAGTAAAATAGGGAGCAGATAAGTGCAAGTTAAAGTGCATTAAAGGCAGAGTGCTATATTGTCCAGAAGGGAAGAGTTGGGTTTTACAGGTGTTGTCTATACATGAAGACTGCTTTTGTAGATTAATGTACTGCAGTGATGGATCAAAGTGGTTTGCAGTGCTCAGTAATAACAAAACCCAACAACAGTTCAATGGTTAAATACTAATGTTTAAATAATAAGAATGGCTATGCACAGCAATGTGTAAAGCCCAGTCTAAACCACGGGGTTCAGTCCCGAAATAATAATAACACGGTCACGAATCCCAACAGTGAGTGCTCCTTGTGTAATTGGTGAATTATACAGTAACAGTGAAACAGTAGTGCAGTGCAGTCTGGGGTTGATGCTGGCTGGTAGTGACAGCTCCCAGGTTACGTATTCTATGAATTACAAAGTGTGACAATTATTAGACAGACAGATATAATACAAAACACTCACGGTTACTTTTACTCGGTCTGTCCTTTTACAGGTCTTTTCTCAACCATAACAAAGGAACAGATTGCTTTGCCACATCCCCTGATATATTCTGTCATGCCCCCTTCGGTAGCGAGTGCAATCATGTATCCATGACTGACACATCACCAACTGCATTAAGGCGATGACTGGTATTGTGACTCCGCCCCGACTTCCAGCTGACCCTGGAATGAACTGCCAAACCATCCAGTCCGGAGCACACTGTTCCTTTTATACAGCGCCCTCACAGGTCGGGAGGGAGATTGTTGACTAGGATTCATAGACTATCAATCCTTTTGTGTCAGACAGTTCATGACTATATAGTAGAGCATGATGTGTCTCCAATGCTTTGTACGGATCAGGCTTTCAAACCTGTTCTGTTTAGCCTGAATTCAGAGCTGCATTGCCTGTTTGTATGGCTGGTTGATTCACATACCGTACACTGGGATGAGGCACTTAAACTTGTTTCTTGACAGCGCCAACTGGGTCATTTGGACCGACTCCTGATCTACACAAGTAAACCATGATTTAGATATTGGCACTTGATTTTGCTCTACTATGATGAATACCAAGGAAAGTAAATCCTTCTTAATGAGGCGATTCAGTGTTATTTTTATTCAGAGACTTTGTTCGAGCACCCCCTCCCCTCCCCCCAACACACACACACCTTTAGATAAAGGTGTGTGGTGGTGACTTTAACACACAAGCTTATCTGTTGTGACGTTGAATCTGAGAACACGGCCATTCAGGATTCATACGCATGACCCTGCATGCTGGATGAACTTGTAGACAAAAGGCGCTGGATCTTGGGGTCCTGCTGTAAGCACAATGATTGTTGCAATTGTAACCCATCCATAGTTTATTTAGTAAAATTAGAAAATAAAGAAGAAATCAATGAATTGATTATTCTTCAATCCATTTCGACACCCTGGTGAAAAACTCAGTTGGTCAGTCAGAGATGACAAGCCCCCCCAGCAGTGCTCATGTGGGTATGTTGCTCAGTAAATGTTGCTCAGCAGCTGTTTTTAAAATGGGTCCCGGTATCTTAGTAAAACTGTAAGCTGGTGTTCTGAGTATAGACATTCAAATGCTCTGCTTTTATTTCTGCATTGAAGTAAAAGTACATAAATGACTGATGGCCTATAAAAGAAAATGTAAAATAGTTTTCCTCTGCATGCGCATTTCCTTTTTGTTGATACACAGCACAATAGAGCAATATATTTGACATGTAATGGGTTTTTGGGCATGTACATTATGTGCCCTCTAATGTTGTCTTTGTGATGAATTGCAGTCTATTGCAGAGTTATTGCTTCATATAATCCTGTTCCTGATCCTACAGCATTTCACATTGTTTCATGTTTACTCCAGATGTCTTATTTTCTTCGAAAGTGTGTTCTGGTGCTCAGTAATATACAAGTGCTGTGTGTGATATTTTTTTTTTAAATAGATGCTCAGTAATCGGATCCCGCTAAGCAGTGAATGGCAAAATAACACAGAATACATTGCAATGTGGTTCTAAAACTTAACGGACCGATTATAATAATAAAAAAAAAAACGTTTGCACAGTGGACTGGCTCAGCGAGAATGGAAATACCCAAACGGCAATGAACAATGAGTAAGCAAGGTTCGCAAGAACCGGACTTTTGCTGTCTGGTCAGTGGTTCTGACCGTACATTGTACAAATTCCCTTAAAAGCGGATGTCCGGTCCATAACCGGACAGTTGGCAACCCTATTTCAGTGTGGATGAAACATTTAGTGTAAAATGTGTTTAAAAATGATGGTGTTATGGACTATGTGTAGTGCTATATGATTTTGTTATATGAAGACCACATTTTACACGTTTTTAATTATGCATAGGTGTTAAAACAGAATTAGAAAATGCCAGAAGATAAAAAAAAATCATTCCGCACATAATCTGTTCTGTCTTAAACTGTGACTAATTAAAAAAATATATCTAATTTTCATAATTTTTTATAATACTCTCCAGCCTTTGCCTATCTTCTAACTGTGACAACATTTTACTGACGTCCACTTGCCTTGCCTGTCAGTCTCAGTGAGCAGGATTACATAACTGTTTACCCCAGACCATAATTTCAACAGCTGATGCTAAACCCAGGGCCAGGAAACCTTCATATGTACATTTCAATATACAGTTATAGTCAAAAGTTTACATACCCCAATGGAAATTTATAATTTCTAAAAATTCTCAAACAAATAATTTTAGGTAAAATCTTTTGAAGCAAAAGTTTTGCTTTTGTGTATGAGGATAAAAGGTTACAAGAAACAGATGTTTACAATTATTTATTTCAGCAATTTTTTTTAGCGAAACTCCAAAAGTGGTAATTCAAAAGTATTCATACCCTTTGATGTATTGTCTACAAGGTGCTAGAAATTTCAGTATGATAATGCAGAACCTAATTCTAGAAAAATCTAGAGAATGTTCACCTACAATCCAGCATTCTCAGAGAGTATAAAAGGGTTAGGTATAGGATAATTGCTGTCATTACCAGTAAGTCAATATGGGAAAATGTAAAGAGTTATCTGAAGACCTTAGGCAGAAAATGACTTTATGGTCATAAAGCAGGAGAAGGATACAAGAAGATTTCCAAGCATTTGAGAATCCCAATTTCAACTATTGTTTCTACCATCAAGAAGTACAAGGCTCATGGTTCTGTCACAACGCTCCCTCGGTCTGGAAGAAAGAAGGTTCTTTCACCAAGTACAAGTAGAAGAATGGATATAAGTTCTGGTCAAAGGTTTTGTGGAGTGATGAAACACAAATCAAGCTTTTTGGTCACGCTACAAAACTTGGTTTAAAGTGCAACTGGATGTTCCAACACAACAACAATCCAAAGCACACATCAAAATCTAAATGGTTAAAGAAGAATACAATCATGGTTCTAGAATGGCCAAGTCAAAGTCCCGATCTAAATCTGATTGAGAATCTTTGATATGAGTTGAAGGCGGCTGTGCACAAGAGAAATCTTTGGAATTTGAATGAACTGGAACAATTTTGCATTGAAGAATGGTCAAAAATCACAAAAGAATCATGCCAAAAGCTCAATGACAAATATCCTAATCATTTAAAAGAGGTTATTATTGCTAAAGGTGGGGGGTCCACAGTAAAGATAACCATAGTACCCAAGCAATTCTAGTGGTTCCTGATTCTCCTACAGAGTGATCCAGTTGTCTCTTGTCTTTAATGTGAGAAGAATATGGGTACATGGGCATTAAACACAGTTGATGAATAAAACAGGATTTCTTTGTAAATTATTTGATACCCTTTCTGTTAAGCTTCTTAAAACAAGATCTCGAAGAGTCTCCTCTGCCTGACACTGTGTCACTGTGAGTTCATGGTACAGTACTTTTTACACTGCCCCCCCCCCCCCATATCAGTCCTTATTGCCTTACTTTTTGATTTCATCCATCCTGTGTTAGTTCATCTACCATTATTATTTTTTTCATCATGTTATCTCCATTAAGTCCTGTATCAAACTGTTTGTATTACTCAGAAACAACAGAGGCACAGATTAGATTATTTCCCATAGGGGCACTCAGTGATGACCTTAGTTCACTCGTTCAATAGTTATAAACACAATGCCTACATCATCATAACTAAACGCTTAAGATTGTAAGAAGTTACGTTTAATCTGTTAGTTAGCACTTAGGTTTTATTTTCAATTTTTGGTTTATTTTTTTACTTTGTACATAGTGTACATCACAGGTTCGCAAATTTTTAATCTCCTGTTTGCCACAAAGGCTTACTGTTTCACCCCTTCTACTCTCCCTAGCACTTAAAGCGTCATGTTAAGTGTAAAAATAAGAGAGCACTTTTTATTGTCAAACATACTGTACAGTAGTCTCATGTTAGTGTTTAATGATAGTCTCACATTAGTGTTTGCCACCCTTTATGGCGCCATGGCCCATCTTTGATTCCTGGCTCAAAGTGCCTAATTGTTTTTTATTGTGCCCCTCCTTACACTGTTTCCTGTGCTGCTATGTGGCATAATAAAGCTGAATATGACGTCCAGCCCAAGTGTACTAGTGAATCTAATCTACCCGTTACAGACCTCCACGTCTGTCAGGTCTTTAATATCTAACAAAAATTCTCATTTCTAAAGAGTTTTCTGCTGATCAGGCATGTGAAGAAGCTTTCTTGTTCTTGTTCATTAACAAAGGGTGTATTTTCTGTTGAAACGTGGCTTTCATTTTATGTACACCAGGTCATTCGTTCATACCCACACCCTGCGCTTCCCCTCATGGATATCCTGCAAGAGGGCACATGTGATTCATTTGCATTTTAAAACCTACTAGACATCAATCAGCATGCTGGCGCAGCATAGTTCCAAATCCATTGGGAATGACAATGGTGGTGGGAACAGGATCCATGATAAATATTGACATACTAATGACCGAGCGTTGATTTTAATTAATTCACTCTCTGGTACGGAGTGCTGGGTTTCAAGTAAAGATGTAAATTTGGTGGGTGGGAGTGCTATGAAGTTATTGCTAACATTGCCAAAGTTGTTTAACCTTTAGCAAGAGATACAGCTTGACAGCCTCAGAAGCAGTAAACATAGCAATTACTAATCTACAACATTGCTGATCAAAATAGATATTTCAACATACTCATCCCTAAGAACCAGAATGATGTAACGCTGGCCAAGATTAAACTGCTGAAACAGGATAAAACCGAGTTTCAAAGTGTATGATGATTCAATTGCAGTTAAAAAAATAAATAAATAAATTCCCCAAGTGCAGCAAATCCTGCAAAGCATTAAACCTTTAATAACAGGTACAGAGTATAACCTGTGTTTTGTGTATCTAGGCTGCTGTTGGTTTGCAATGGTAAATATGTGTTGGTGGTGATTTTTTTTTTTCCAGTGGTCAATCATAAAAGATGAATGAATGATTTATTTATGATTTTGAATAAGGCAGACAGCTAACGACACACCAAATAAAACACCAGTCTTTAAATGGTCAACCATCTACTGTACATATCTTTGTGCTATTTGGAAGACTGGGGGGGGAAAAAGTATAACAGATTGTTTTTTGGTCCTGATCATGTGGTAAACCAGCTCTGTACAGTACTTGTGATTTCTTAAGATAGTAACATGCATCAACAAAAGGCAATACATTTACAGTGTTCAGCACAAAAGGAGGTTTGTACTCTGCTTCATAAGAGACAGAAGGCAGAATTTCCAATGTAGATTTCAAATAAAAATAACATTTCCAAGCCACTGTAGAGAGCCCATCTGTGTGTTCAGTGTAAATACCTTTTCATATTTTTAATTATTGATGGTGCTCTGTGTTTATTGTGCTTGCCTTTCGGGACTCCAGCAGCTCCTGCAGAGCTCACTTCCACTCTGTTGGTGAAATGCTGGAGAGAGAAGGCTCAGGCGATTTGGAGCACACTAATCTCCTAGCACCTGTTTAATTGGAAAATCTGCTGTTAGCAGTGGTCCATTAGCAGTTACCGTCCAGTATTGTCCAGGACTGTGTACTGTGTGCAAAACAAGTGGTCAGCTAACGGCAGTGGAAAGAATACGATTAAACACTAAATTGTAATCCGCTGTGGAGAATACAGCTCAATCCGTGCTGGTCTCCTCTATCTACTGTAGCAATCAGAAAGGGAGCTTGAGTGCTGTCCAGCCATGGAGATAAACACAAAGCATGTGCCTGGAGAGCGACCACTCTGAGAACACCAGAGCATAGATAAAATTAGAATCCCCCTCAGGGCTACTTGCAGGGCTGGACCTATGGTAACTACTCTGGGTAAGTCAAGCTGTCTTTCTCTTACAGCACAGAAGGCATCTTTTGTTTGATTCTCCAGTATTTTTCAATGGTTGCGGTCTTGACTTTGAGGTCCATTTGTGCGATGTGATGTGAGCTGGCAAGGCACTTTTTCTTTTTTTATAATATTCACATTTTATTTGGGGATTGCATGAAAGTATCTTGTTAGTTTCAGTGTTATTAAGGATGTTTTTGTCAAAGTAGGGAACTGTTTTGTTTTGTTTTGTTGAAGCAAACTAGATACCATCGACATTATGTTTTTTAAAATGTAATGGGTTTAATATCTATGCAAATTGATAAAATAATACAGCAGAGGCAACCAATTTGAATGTCTTTGCTGAAGCAACACAGCTCTCAACACACTGTCAATTTCCTCCTCATGTGCAAAAGCTAATTCAGAATGAAATGCATTCCTGTAAGGAGACTATGTGTATTAAATGGGTGTGTTTATTATAGTTTTGCAGTTGGCATCTCTGTATAATTAAGAAGATTCAGATTTGCTAGATCAGTTTCTTGCTGGATATTTTACTCTGCATCACTGTTGAATTTGCACATGATTTGCACATGAGGTCAGTTTAAGTGCCAGGTATGAGGGTTGTAAACATGATTTGGTTTCAGAAGAAATGCTAAATGGTCTGAGGTTATAATACTAACCCAAAAAAGGGTTAGATGAACAAGTCTAACCATTTTGTGCGAGTCAATTCTTCCAAATTAGATAACATTATAATTGGCTAATTATAGTAGCAAATAAACGTTTCTCGCTCTCCTATTATGTGTTAATACCATTCATTGATTTCTAACCATGCATCACATCAATAAGATTAGTCTTTCAGAGCCATTTACTCCAAATTGTTATTAGCATGTTTTTTCAGATTTGTTTAAGACTTGTAGTTGTTATTTTGTCCTTTTTAAACAAATACTGCATGCTTGACGAGTAGTTGAAAAAAAAATTGTAATCTAGCCCTATATTTGTTTTCTTTGGTAAACAAAAACAACACGTACTGCACGGTCTCATGCAATAGTTCACCAGCTGAAGTCGGACCAGCTAAATCATTGGAATTGCTCAAGCACTGGTATATACTGCCATGCTGCAAACAGTGGGCTGAATGGCCTCATCTTGTTCCCAACATTGCTTGTGTTCTTATTAATAACCATGACGGGCTAAATGCAAGGGTGGTACATAGCAACACCTGAAATTCCTTACAAAATTACTTGCCTTCATCATTGCAATTAATCACATTCCACAAATGGTTGTGTTCAGGAATATTATGTGCTAGATTATGAATAGCAAGAAGATGAAAGCAAAATCAAAGCCAGTTTATCAAAAAGAAAAAGGGCATCAATGTACCTGGTATCAAAACTCCGATCTGATTTATCAAAGGGGCTTTAGTTTATTTTCATTAGAGCATATTGTTCTGCAACATAGTCTATACTTTGATAGCTGACATGCCTGCATGTTTTGGGATTTAAAATGTGCAGCAGAATGTGTGCATACAGCTTAATTTCGTTTGTTACTGGTTCTGTGCTCACCCTAAAGGTTCACGCGCTGTAGGATTTGTGTACGGTCAGAATCACTCTGTAGGTGTCATCTCTGGTAATCCCAACATTGTGCAGTTTTTAGAAACGCATAAGACTGAGAGGATCTGATGAAATCATGATGAGTTAAGAGGTATGAGCTGTGGCTTTTGAAAGCAATCTGTTTGGTTAGTTAGACTGCCACACGAATACACAGGAAATTGACAAATGTTGTTACACAGGCTGTTGATGGATGTGCTGATGAATGCAGAGAAGGGGTGAAATTCACATCCGTGTTCTCAATAAATTACATAGTTGATAAATATTATAAATAATTATCAAAACGTGTTTTGCCTTGCAATGATTTACCACATTGCCAGAATTTGCATGAAAGTTTCTAAAATGGCAAGTGATGTGTGGGACAGTAGGGATTAACATTAAAAAAAACAGGATCAACAAAGTGCTGCTTCAGATTTTGAGTCGGAATCGGGATACAGATATAAGTGCCCAACTTACAAGGTACATGTTAAGCATAGTGATCAATGCTTTGTTTTGTTGTGATCCTAGTATTTTCTGTTATGAGGACTGTAATAAACACAAACTAAAACAGTGAGGTGTTTTTTCTTTGTACAATGCCTCCTTTTCTAAAACATTTTGAAGTTTATTTCAGTTAAATAGGAGTCTTAACTCATCGATCATGGTAATTAATCTACGCAGAAACACACAGAATATATTATTGTAGGTAAAGTAATAAGTAAAAAATACATAAAAGAAACAGGCATGTGTGTTCTAATCCAAGGCTATTACTGTAGCATGGCCAAGTCCTGTTGTAGGTGAGTACCCAGGGTCTGGAAAGTATGGGGATGATTGCTGAGAATACTATGGAGATTAAAATGGCCAAGTCAAGTACATCATTAGTAGTAGTAGGGCTTGTTACATAAAAAAATGGAGGGATATTTCAGCCTCTATTGTGCATTGTTTGACTTGGACCTTTTTGTATCATTTTTTCATAGCACGGTTGTTTTTGTTTATTCCATTTTTTATAACATCATCCCTTTTTTAGGATATCTTGAAACAAAACTCCCTCTCTACAGCAGTTACCACATAGTGTAATATTTCTTAATGCTTGTCATTTAAGATTTAAATTAGGTGTTATATTACAGTACATGACTGTGTGATACAACGGATACAGAGGATACAACGCTTTCAGTATTTTCAGCTTCCTTGTTTATGGCGAATTGGTTAGAATTGATCGGTTATTTTTAAGGCTTATCTTGTATTCATAAATGTATTGTGTACTGATGTGTATACATTTTAAAAGTATTTATTCATTGGCACTCAAACAACTGAACACATCTAATACATTCAGTAAGATTTTCTGTGAATTCAGGCTGTACCATCTGTCTGATTTTGTTTTAATTAGACATTTCTGTGATGATTAAAAAAAAGGAAGGATAAAAGTGGGGGGAAGATGTATACAATGCATACTGTTCTGTGGTCGATGTTTAGATATCTGGAATCCCATGGACAGATGATGATAATAAAAACAAATATTTTTTTTTTTTAATAAACAAATTGGATGTTTTTTCTGAACTTGTTTGAAGTAGATTTTAAATTAGATTCCAGTTATGAAGCTCTAAAACACTTTAGAGACAGCTGTGAGGCTCAGCTGCATAATTACATGAGAGAGAGAGAGAGAGAGAGAGAGAGAGAGAGAGAGAGAGAAACATTTTAAATATATAGAAAATGAAATACTGACAGAAAACGTGTCTTGTGTCAAAAATATATATATATATATATATATATATATATATATATATATATATATATATATATATATATAGAGGTTTTTTGTTTTTTTTGGGAGGGGGTCCATACAAGGCCTATTTGTTGGTAATATTTTTAAATAATATTTTTTTGGTTTGTTTGTTTTTTCCCCTAAGAAATATCGACAGTATATGGCTGGACTTTTGGCACCTCCTTATGGTGTTATGGAAACTGGCCCCAGCAATGACAGTAAGTATGATACTATTATAGATTTTACTTTTATTGATCACTGTTAATGCAATGCAATGCAATACATATTCCTTTTAAAGCATTTACTGTAACACAAATTAAAATTAAAACCATTGTGTCCTTGTGAATCAAAACCTTTTTCATAAAGAATTATGTTAAAAGAACCTACCTACTATTCGTTGAGCATATTATAGATCAGGGGTCTCCAACCCTGGTCCTGGAGAGCTACAGGGTCTTTTGGTTTTCATTTCAACTGAGCTCTCTGTTACTTAATTACACCAGTTATTAGCTTAATTAGTCAAGATTAACAGGTGTTCCAGATCTTTAGTCATTGATGATGTAAAGACACCAAGACAACGTACAGGACTGGGGATCTCCAGGACCCTGCTGTAGATAATAGAGTCTTTGGAATGGAGACCAAAAACCTTAGAATGTGATGGAAGATAGAAAAATGTAGTGCAGTTTCTCTCGCTAAATAATTTCATAAACATGGAACTGCAGTTTCTCTCTAGACATATGGAAACTGCTTGCATGCTGGTAATTTGCTGGCACAATTGAGAGAATGTAGCTTTAAATTCATTGTTGCAAACAAAATTATTTCATAAATCTTACTGGTTTTGCACTTCTGTATGCTAAAACGGTCTCAAATGGACAGTTTTGAAAGAAACACGTTATAGCACATATGTGTGACACTGCCTTGAAAGAGGGATTACAGAATACCCTGTTAGGGATGGCATTGTAATACCAGCTGATTCAGTCCTATGTGGGACAGCCCATTTACACAAAATCCATTTGCCTTTTATTTTTTCATAAACTTCATATTTGTGTAAGTACAGTACAGTATGTACTATATATTGAAGCTGTGGCGCATTCTATTGTTAACTAATAAGAGGATTGATGAATGGGTATAGCATCGGGACTATCTTTTTGTAATACCAGTCAGGGTAATGGAATGAAAATGATGTGTTTCTCATTTATTCAGGAATGCCCGACAAGGAGAATATGAGTAACAACTCTTCAGTCGCTAAACATTCGAACAAGGTAGGGGCTCGCGTTTCTGTTTGATGTATGAATAAGGTTGTATTTCCATAATGTGTTTTTTGGTTTTTTAAATGAAGCTTGTTCCTCTATAAATATGTGTAGTTAAACATCATTTAGCCCATAAATGAAGATACACAGCAAACCTGAGCTCGGGGGGAGGGTTTCTCAAAAGCTGAAGAAAGAACGACACAGCTAAGCAATTGAGATGGTGTGTAATATGTTAATCTTTGCAGTAAATTGTATGTCAAGCCAGTGTTTGTAAGTTTGAATAAAGTGGGACACATTTGTGTGCATCTCCTGGTTCAAGTTCTGCTTAACAAGCTTCATGTAAACTTCTTAACGTCATCCACATCCACCCCTTGCTTTCACTTCCTAAGACACAGGATGGTCAGCTGCTTGTTTAACCTTTACTAAATATAAACAGAGGCTATTTCTTTTCTGGCTCTGTGCACATTTATAGTATTTCCTGTCCCACCTTACAAATAACATATATTTCCTTAACCTTTTTAAGAAGACAAAAATAACTGTCAAGACTTGTAGAATGCCTATGTAGAATAATATTTTAATTGGCATTGTTTCACAACAATGCATTATTATAAAAATAATCTTCAGTCCCAGTGTTTTGCTCTTAGAATTGCTGGTAATACGTACAGTCCAATAATGTTGTTGTATGGGCTTTTATCACTAAATCACTCTCTTTCTCTTGTGCAGCTTCTGTCAAAGCCGATTTGAGCATTCTTGTCGGTATTAGACGACTTGGAACTTAATAATCACTAGGAGTTAAATGCTACTACTGTATGTGAAAATATATATTTTGCAGGACAGAAGGCAGCCACAAACCAGCCACAAAATGTCACCGAAGGAAACAGCATGTAAAATGCTCAGGTAGCCCATTACAGCCACTTTAAAATGATATGTTAGCTTTTGTTGTTGCAGATGTTTTGTGCATTCTTTTGTGAACTCCAGATTTGATATATAAGCCGTTATTGTCGGAAGTGGCAAGAATCCTTTAAATGCACAATACACATTATTTTTAGCATCTTAGGTTTAGATTGTTGTACACCTTTTATCCTTCTTGGAGGCCAGAGAAAGACCCCCACACTAGCAGGTAGATGGACCATGATAACAGCCATGCTTTAATGCCTCATGCTGATAGCTTCATTAATATTACATGCAGATATACTCATTTGTTGTATTACATAGCTTTTGAATAGAAACGGGATCCAAGCATCCTGTAAAATCTACAAAATACTTTGTATTGACTTTACACTTCCAAACAATTGGAGAAGGTATTCTGTAGCAAAAGCACTTACTATTTCAAAGCATCAATGCATATAATGGTTTCTGGCGTAATATTATTCATATCTTTTTATTTATTCATGGTTAATATTGCTTTTGGATTTTAGACCCTGTTATTTCTTATAAGCAGTTTTGTTTTTAATTTGTTTTAACTTGCATTTGTTGGATAGATTCATTACTGTCTCTGAAAAACCCATTAAGTTCTAATTTCTTATGGTTAATAACCAAATTAAAAAAAAAACACTGTTTCTTTTCAAAGCCACTTTCATCTGGAGAAGGGACCTGTGTGAGCCAAAAAACAGACCATGTTTAAAGTACATTTAGTAACCATTGCACTTGAATCAGCCATTCGCCTGCAGAGACAAACAGTAATTATTTGAAATGGATTACCATGTTTCCACAATGAAAGTGACTGTTAGACCACTTAACTCCTGAGTGTGAAGGTACGGTTGGTGTTCTGTGCCACTGTCTGTGGGTGGCATATATTCCATAATGTTCTTCTTTCGTTCTTGTAATCCCCATTCATAAATCCCATAGCGACAGATGGTTTTAAATGAATAGAGCCCTCTCTGCAGTAGAAAAGGTTATGTATTGTGTGATGAAAAGAATCATTCCAGTACCGAACGTTGTAATGCATTGAATGCTGTTTTCTGCATGGTTTGGGGAGTTGGCCAAGGTAAACACTACAGCAGCGGAAAAACAGCGGATAACTGTATTTGATGAAAGGGATAGATAAATCAATACAGGAAGTTACCTTGGTTCTTTGACTGACAGAGCTGTTAAACAGCAGCTGCAGATTGTTGTTTAATCCCTGGTCATGGTCACAAACAGGAGGAGGGTGGGAGGATATATAGTCCTTTTTATCTGTCATTTCTGAACTGTTTACTCCATCACATGCAGATGTTGGGTGAAGAAACCTCAGATGGGAACACACAGGGCATTCCACTCACAGCTCCATTTGTTTTCCAAAAAAAATAAAAACTAGAAATCTGCATTTATCTCCACAAATGTATGCTGGTATTTTCAATTGAAATGCAGTACAATACAGGAAGTCTGTCCCAAAGAAGCTGATAAGAGCTTTTGATTATTTTTAATCTAATTCCATCACAGTTTCATTCTGAGCACAAGCGATTTAGTTATTTTCATTAGCAGTTGTTTTGATTGGAAATTGTATCAGGACACTGTGTTCCTCTGTGTTTAGGGGAAAAAAAATAAACATATTTCTAATCTTGTATTTTCTGGACTATCATTTTTGTCTTTTGGTCTAAAATGTTTTACTGTTAAGAGTTATGCCTGGCAATTTTACAAAATACTTTGACAGGGTGCTTTTTTGTTTCAACATGTTCTCTTCCTCTTCCTGAAATCCCTGTAGTTTATCTGAAGACATTGCATCTTAAAGGCTGTATCTAAAGCTGATCAACAGCGGGAAGGATATCCGAGTGTGAGGCTAATGAGAGCATCTGTCATAAAAAAAAGTTCAGTCAATTAGTTGTAATTGAATCTTGTTGAGGGATGAGTGCTGTCAGTGAGAGAAAGTGTAAGAGATGCAGGGGTTTGAGGTGAAAACACAAAGGGAGAGGAGGAGAAGCTGTTGAAGCTGACACCCTGGGATCCTTCAAGAAGCTGCTTGATGAGATTCTGGGATCAATAAGCTACTAACAACCAAACGAGCAAGATGGGCCGAATGGCCTCCTCTCGTTTCTAATCTTTCTTATGTTCTTAAGTGAGAAGGCCTTCCAAGAATCATTTTGTGTTTTAAATTGGACTCCCGGATAGCCCTTAATGATGCACCATGTGTTTCAACAGGGGGATCCCAGGGGTGAAGGCAGTTAAGTCGCATACAAAAAGTGTTCCTTATCAACATGCAGTTGGCAGATCTTACTTCACAATTGACATGTTTTTTTTTAGTTTTTTTTTTTAAATTAAAGTACAGCTGTTACAACTCCCATCTATGTATGGTTTATTTGGCTTTTGGGTCACTTACTGTATTACATTCATTCAAGCATTGTATTATTCGATTTTAATATTTTTAGGTCAATAGACTGTTATGTGGTTGTGTGTACATGGGCTAATGGAGTAATACATTTCTACGTTTGGTTGTTTCATCTTCATTTCCATGTATGTTTTTAATTTTTTTTTTTTTTTTGTATTATTTTTAATTTATTTCTTTTCAGTTTGTATTCATTTTTTTTTCAGACACCTCTCATTGAAAGCAAAGCCACACAGCATCCTTCTAAAACCATTACACAGGTATTGGGAACTTTTAAAGCTAACAAAGCAAACTATTTATTGATGTGTTTACCCTGTACAGGTAATTTCCAGCTTTCAGATTTCAATTGAAGGCAATGTTTGTTTTTATATAGCTGTTATGAACTGTAACTTATGACTGTGTGTTTGTTTTTTCTTCTTCTTCTTCATTCATTACTGCAGGTCCCTTCTGAAAAGATCCTGAGAGCTGGGAAGATTTTACGGAATGCAATTCTTTCTCGAGCGCCTCACATGATAAGAGATAGGAAATACCATTTGAAGACATACAGGTGGGTTATTCGTTGCAAACGTAAACATTTTGGATGATTTTAATTATCTCTCCATAGTCTCTTTTCTCAGAGCTGTAAATAAGCTGTAAAAATAACATGGAATATCAGTATCTGTAAACTCGTTTTACCTACCCAGCAAATGAAAACACATTTATTCATGTAGCTGTGTTTTATATACTGTTGAAAGGGCAGGTGGCTTTACAAGATACGTATACTTGATTGCTTCAGAAGTTTTCAAGTTAACAAGCTGGCTCAGTTGCCAAAGATCAGATACTGTGCATATTAAGGGAATTCTTGCAAGAACTGGAGAATCAGCATCTTAACGGGTTAATTAATTAGTTTTTCATGCACTTAAGTACCTCAGAGTTCAGTAGCTTGCTTCATTTAGTTCCCACAGGTCCTAACTTGATACATCTGTGAGACTGCCATCCTTGTCAAGAGGTCCCGAATCTGTATTGATGATTGTGACAGCAGCCTGCGGGAGGTCTGTGTTTACTGATTAGGTGTGTGTTTTTCTTTCAGACAATGCTGCGTTGGGACAGAGCTGGTCGACTGGATGATGCAGCAGAGCCCTTGTGTTCATTCACGTACGCAGGCAGTCGGCATGTGGCAAGTGCTGCTGGAGGAAGGGGTTCTCAACCATGGTAATGCTGTGCAGCTAAAGTATTGAATCATGTTAGCCCATATAGGTTTGGGGGTTATATATAACTTGCACTGCATATTAAATAAGTTCCTTAATAATGTAGTCACATCAAATCTTGAAGGCTACACATGATGTTCTGGGAATTATCAGTAAGCTTCCTTTTAGCTGATGTAAGAAATATCCTGAAAACCGGTGTTGTTCTTAGGTATATTTGTTAACTTCAGTGAATGTGTTTTTTTTGTTATCTACACTTGGCCCTAATACATCTGTTATTCCTTTTAATTAAGCTATCAGAAGAAAAAAAAACAGTACTCTTTGGGAGGTGCCAATATAAATTAAATTCAAACATTGTTAAGTACAGCATAGCTCATTAATTCTGCTAAAGCAATGTTTATTGCCACTATATGAAAAGAGTGCAATAGTATTTTGATCCTGTTTTTGGAATGCAGTGGACCAGGAGCACAATTTCCAGGACAAGTACTTGTTTTACCGCTTCTTGGATGACGAGCACGAAGATGCTCCTCTGCCCAGCGAAGACGAGAAGAAGGAGAGCGACGAGGAGATCCAGGACACCCTGCTGGTGCTCTCGCAGATCGGACCTGATGCACACATGAGAATGATCCTCAGGAAGCCGTGAGTGAAGGATGGGGAAGGGTTTCTATTACAGTGTACTCCTGTAAGCCTCATAGAGTATCCCTTGGTTGTTATAGTACAACTGCAGAGTTTACCTACATAACTGAGCTGTTGTTGTTGTTGTTGTTGTTGTTGTTTATCCTGAAAAGAGTAATCTTCGATTAATTAGTTTTGTCATTGAAGATGCCCTAAAGATAAGCCTCTTAATACCTATTTGAAGTTTGCAGAGTGTATAAAAAGTGCTCCAGGAGCAGTCTGTATTGTTAAAAGTAATCATGGCATTGTGGTGAAATGTGGTGTGTACCACCAGGGCACCAGCATAAGCGAAAGCCAGGAGTTAGATGGGTAAAGTGGGGCAGAGATGCTATACTGGTACCCTATTTACTCACTTGGGGTAACTCTAGTCGCCATTCTGCCATGATTACCATTGATGCTACACCAATATTTTACAAATCAATATGGGCCACATTTACTAAGCTTTTGCTCCACTTGTTTCCTAAGTGTAATATAAAAAAAACAATCCTTTTTAAAATATTTCTGCAGTTTTTAAAAGGGAACTAGCTAAGGCAACAGTTACTTAGTAATACATCATTCCACTAGTGCATATGGTGTTATCAGTGTTTTGTATGATGTTATGTTTTATTTCTAAAGCCCTATCAAGATGTGTCTAATTTAAGTGGCTTCTGCATTTCTGTTTGCAGACCAGGCCAGAGGACAGTAGATGATTTAGAAATAATATACGAAGAACTCCTGCACATTAAAGCCTTATCTCATCTTTCTACAACAGTAAGTCTAGATTATGTTACACCAGATGCTTCCAGATTGCCCTAATGTAATTGTGCAGCCCTGTATTTAGCTAATTTTCTCATTTGTCTCTGTTAGGTAAAGAGAGAATTAGCAGGCGTGCTGATCTTTGAATCCCATGCTAAAGCCGGGACAGTGTGTAAGTACTGGAGTTTCAATCGATTGTCTGCTCCTAATTCTTGGACATTGTTGCATTATTAGCCTAATTGGACAACACTGTGAATACTCTAGTGACTTTGCTAAAGTGTGACCATCAATTTACTGTGCTTTCACTTGCACATTTAAAAAAAAAAAAAAAAAACATGAACATAATTTCTCTCTAAGCTTTCTGTGTAAGCTCAATTTTTGCATTTTCATTTTAGAATGCATATCTTGTTTTGTAATAATGTGTAGCCTGTAAAATCTCTAGTTTACAATATTGTAGTTTTTTGATAATTTAGTTGTTTTTCAGGTAATCAGTTCATTCTTTATTGTTTTTTTCAGTGTTTAACCAGGGGGAAGAAGGAACATCCTGGTATATCATTTTAAAGGGATCAGTAAATGTTGTGATTTATGGCAAGGTACTGTGGTCATCTTTCTTAACTTTAAACACTATAAAGGAGAACATTGAAAGCAAGACCTGAAAAGGACTGTATACTGTTCTGTAAATATTAAAACAAAGTTGTACACAGATGTGGCTCAAATAATTGAACTAATCAATGTCAGCTTTCGGACAGGGATTTTTCAAGTGATTTTTATTCCACCTTTTATTCCACTTTTCATTTTTCTAACAGACTGCTACAGGGTACTATGGTTTTATTTGTCCTAAATGTGCTAATTTGAGTACCACATGTTCACATGTTTATTGATAATGTTAAATTATATTATATTAGTGTGTATGTGTGTATATATATATATATATATACAGTACTGTGCAAAAGTTTTAGGCAGGTGTGAAAAAATGCTGTAAAGTAAGAATGCTTTCAAAAATAGACATGTTAATAGTTTATATTTATCAATTAACTAAATGCAAAGTGAGTGAACAGAAGAAAAATCTAAATCAAATCCATATTTGGTGTGACCACCCTTTGCCTTCAAAACAGCATCAATTCTTCTAGGTACACTTGCACACAGTTTTTGAAGGAACTCGGCAGGTAGGTTGGCCCAAACATCTTGGAGAACTAACCACAGTTCTTCTGTGGATTTAGGCAGCCTCAGTTGCTTCTCTCTCTTCATGTAATCCCAGACAGACTCGATGGTGTTGAGATCAGGGCTCTGTGGGGGCCATACCATCACTTCCAGGACTCCTTGTTCTTCTTTACGCTGAAGATAGTTCTTAATGACTTTCGCTGTATGTTTGGGGTCGTTGTCATGCTGCAGAATAAATTTGGGGCCAATCAGATGCCTCCCTGATGGTATTGCATGATGGATAAGTATCTGCCTGTACTTCTCAGCATTGAGGAGACCATTAATTCTGACCAAATCCCCAACTCCATTTGCAGAAATGCAGCTCCAAACTTGCAAGGAACCTCCACCATGCTTCACTGTTGCCTGCAGGCACTCATTCATGTACCGCTCTCCAGCCCTTCGGCGAACAAACTGCCTTCTGCTACAGCCAGATATTTCAAATTTTGACTCATCAGTCCAGAGCACCTGCTGCCACTTTTCTGCACCCCAGTTCCTGTGTTTTCGTGCATAGTTGAGTCGCTTGGCCTTGTTTCCACGTCGGAGGTATGGCTTTTTGGCCGCAAGTCTTCCATGAAGGCCACTTCTGACCAGACTTCTCCGGACAGTAGATGGGTGTACCAGGGTCCCACTGTTTTCTGCCAATTCTGAGCTGATGGCACTGCTGGACATCTTCCGATTGCGAAGGAAGTAAGCATGATGTGTCTTTCATCTGCTGCAGTAAGTTTCCTTGGCCGACCACTGCGTCTCACGGTCCTCAACGTTGCCCGTTTCTTTATGCTTCTTCAAAGAGCTTGGACAGCACATCTGGAAACCCCTGTCTGCCTTGAAATTTCTGCCTGGGAGAGACCTTGCTGATGCAGTATAACTACCTTGTGTCTTGTTGCTGTGCTCAGTCTTGCCATGGTTTATGACTTTTGACAGTAAACTGTCTTCAGCAACCTCACCTTGTTAGCTGAGTTTGGCTGTTCCTCACCCAGTTTTATTCCTCCTACACAGCTGTTTCTGTTTCAGTTAATGATTGTGTTTCAACCTACATATTGAATTGATGATCATTAGCACCTGTTTGGTATAATTGTTTAATCATACACCTGACTATATGCCTACAAAATCCCTGACTTTGTGCAAGTGTACCTAGAAGAATTGATGCTGTTTTGAAGGCAAAGGGTGGTCACGCCAAATATGGATTTGATTTAGATTTTTCTTCAGTTCACTCACTTTGCATTTAGTTAATTGATAAATATAATCTATTAACATGTCTATTTTTGAAAGCATTCTTACTTTACAGCATTTTTTCACACCTGCCTAAAACTTTTGCACAGTACTGTATATATATATTAAAAACCTAAATACACAGGGTTAGCATAAAGTTGCATGATTTTGGTTTGAAACTCATATCACATGGTTAATTAAATGTAATCATCACTGAGTGATACACTGAGTGCTGAATGAATGAGCTGAGGCCTCAAACACACAGCTTTATATTCTAGCTGCTCATAGTTTACCATGTGATAACCACACATCCTGTCCTGTGCTTTTACTATACCTACATTCTTCACCCCAATCAACTTTCTGCTAGCCCTGTATAGTTTACAATTCTGTTCTGAAATGTACCCTAATGTCCATTTTCAGATTTAGTTCCATTTTCACTATTTTATGTGAAATTGAAGTTTTCATTTTTGAAAATATATTTCAAGGTTTATAAAGTGAATATTATTAAGTTATTAATATTATAATCTTTTTTGATTTTTTTTTTTGATACTAAATGCTTAGAGTATGATACGTCACATGGATGTACTCAAGGCCCATTAACTGGTCTGATAAGTGATCTTTCCTATACCTTTATATAGGCCTGTAGTGTAGAAAAGTTTAATATCGTTTTGTACTGTGGGTTACTTTACTGTACTGTGAATACCAAAAATACACGACCAGTACAGAATAACACTGCACGCAGCGGGTGCTCTAAAAAAGCTGCATGCTGTTAACTATGTTAAAATATTGAATATGTATTATCCTTTATTTTTAGAATTGTTAAATCTCTTGCATTTTGAATTCCAGGGAGTTGTATGCACCCTACATGAGGGGGATGATTTTGGGAAATTAGCCCTGGTGAATGATGCTCCGAGAGCAGCTTCTATTGTCTTCGGGAGGATAACTGTCACTTTCTCAGGGTGGATAAAGAAGACTTTAACAGGATTCTCAGGGTAAGTCCCCAATTATCCTTTCTGTTTGGATCATATAAGAATGCAATTAGAGCATTTTCCAACAGTTTTGTATCCAACTCTAAATAATCCCAGGCTTCTGCCTCAGCAATAGAAAGAGTGAAGCACCGGATGTAGAATGGCTATCCTGGCCAGGAGAATAAAACACAATAATGATTTACCAGGGTATTGTGTGGCATAGCTTTTAGTGGCCTACAATGCTGCATTATTGTTGTTTTCTATACCCACCCACAACTTTAATGATGTTAGATTTGCTTTAGTGAAGTACAAACTTTAATCCTGCTTTGCTTAGGTGATTACATGGCCATTGGAAAGATTACAAACAAACTAGCAGGTAGCTTGGGGTTGGACGATGGATGTGTATGGTGTGGCGAGCAAAAGTAAACCGCTGCTTCTGGAAATTCCATTTTCAAACACTCGTTTTAAAAAGGTCATCTAAGGTTATACAACCAGCGTGATTTATACTGCCTGTCAACCGCAGTAAATTACTCATGTTTTGCATTCAGTTAGGGTTGTTCCAGCACATACATGGTCTCCTTTGGCGTTAATCCCTTATTCCTCAGTGCTGAATTCTGAGTGATTATTATCTGTACATGCAATACCAACAATTCAACCAAGTAGTTAGTCACAGAGTAATTCTCTTCATCCTTTATAAATCCAATCTAATCTTTTCGCACAGTGGCTGCGATTTCAATCAAATGGCTAAAAACAGCTTGCAGTGAGGGCAGAATTATCCTGGAGGGGTAGAGTTGAAAAATCTTCAATATTTTAAGGACTAGACAAGCAAGCAAGCACATAAATCCAGGTTTAAGTCTATGCACTTGTCAGGGTTACAGTTAAACACAAATGAGTCATGGCAGTAGTTTTTGAATGTTCATGTTTTAGGTATGAGGGTTTTATTTTAGAAAACAGCAATGGCACTACCGTTGTATAGCAGTTTATTATATTCCATGGTTTAATACTACTGTAAAATAAACCATGATGTATAGGCAACTAGCAGATGTATGTCAGTTAGACTTGGAATTGCTCAAACTGCTATGCAACGGCAAGTCTTACCTGCAGGTAGAGTGCGGCTTTCTCAAACAACGTACAACAACAAATTGAATTTCACATATGCAGAGATACAGAGGATTGGACAACCGAATGCTTTCAGGTCATAATAAAGCCAAGGTTGGAGAGAGTTATATTATACATATGCAGTATTTGTTCACACAGATACATGTGTGTATACTGGTGCTCTGAAATGACAGAAATGATTCTAATACACAGACCATTGGTCCTCCAGAATACAGTGTAGAATGTGCATTTACTGCAGAATCAACTGGTTGATATTCAAGGCAATGAAAATGAAACATGTTTTGCATTGCAGGACGTTGAGGCCAACACAGTCCGGCTGAAAGAACATGAGGAGGATGTCTTGGTTCTGGAGAAGATCCCAAGTGTTAGCCGAGGCTCTAATCATGGAGGCACTGCGACTCAGTACAAGTACAGACCTTCATTTTGTATTATTTTGTATATTATTTTATGTTTACATCCATAAATAAAGGACTTCAGTCCGGTTGTCGTTTTTGGTAATGATGGTTCTGTGCGCCCAGAGCCGGAGGATACTGTTACAGTTGGAAGAGATAGTTTAAAGAACTCTTTTATTTACTTCACCAACTACTTTTTTTCCTAATATTGATTTTACAATTCCAGCAACCAAAAAAAAGACACTGCTGGCCTGTCTACCATCCCAATCTTGGGTATGTCCATACAATATATAATATTTGTATGGCTGTATAAGTCCTTTAAAAGGTGTTAATGAGTTATATTATGGTTATCTTTTTGTTTAGTTACTCTAATAGTTGCTGAAAGAATTAAGCAACTGCTGATCAAATGGTCTTGGTTAGAAATGTAAATATGAGAAGCCTGCTTATTCTTTGTCAACAAGTTCTAGATGGATTGTTTTTTCCCTTACCAGATACACTGTGATGTCAGGAACCCCAGAGAAAATTCTAGAGCACTTTCTGGAAACTATGCGCCTTGATTCCACTTTTCCAGAGTCGGGTAAGGTTGATAAACTGCTGTGGCTATTTTAATTGTCATAGTACTGTGTATTCTTTATTTATTTTTTAAATAATAATTGTAATGTTTACTTGAAAGTGTTCTTTTGTCCTGACAGACTCTGCCCTGGATGATTTTGTTCTGATGCACTGTATCTTCATGTCAAACAGTCAGCTCTGCTCGCTGCTTATGGCTCAATATCCTTTCACTGCTGGATATAAAACAACTGCTTGTGGAGTTTTCCAGATTATGTGCTGGTGTGCTAATCATATACATAATACATCTCCAACTGTATAATCTGTTCAAGAAAAAATGATGGACATGTTCGCAGATATATATTGTATTTATAGCTGTGGGAGGGATTGTTTTGTTATTACGGCCATGGCTGGGTATTGATTGTTGTGGACATACCAACACAAATATATCTTCCTTAACATCCCTGCACTTACTATGCCCAGCCGTCTCAGGGCACAGAACAGGAGAAAATGGACTACGCCCTCAATAACAAGCGAAGAGTGATCCGCCTGGTGCTGCAGTGGGCAACAGTGTGCGGGGAGCTTCTACAGGAGGAAGAGGCATCCATGGCATTCTTGGAAGTGAGTGGAACACTCGACATCTCCACAGATTGCTTCAGATTGTATTATAGGTTTATAGGACAGCAAATGTCTGTGTATAGTGGGATATGAGTAGAAGTGAATGGAGCGAGGCTTATTGTGTATGGCTAGGCTTACCATATAACTGTTCACACCCCCAATGCAGTCCTGTTGTTTTATTATTATTTATTATTATGTGTTTATTTAGCAGACGCCTTTATCCAAGGCGACTTACAGAGACTAGGGTGTGTGAACTATGCATCAGCTGCAGTCACAGCAACGTCTCACCCGAAAGACAGAGCACAAGGAGGTTAAGTGACTTGCTCAAGGTCACACAGTGAGTCAGTGGCTGAGACGGGATTTGAACCGTTAAAGTTAATAAGCCTGAACTGTCCTAGTGTACATGGAGTCATTTGGTAACCCTATGTATAGCTCACACTGTTGTCTCATTAATCTAATCTCTGCAACATGATTTATTTTATATAACTTTTTATACTACTGAAACAGTCGGTGTAGTAATCTGAGCAATATGGTCTACTGTGACCAGAACCAGAAATCAGTTTAGTCTAACCAAGTTAGTATGTACTGTATGAAGACAGTTATTTCCATGTTGCAGCACTTCATGATTTTGTGTTAATTATTTATTGTTTTTACCACGATGCCCATAACAAATGGAAATTTTCTATTATTTACAGGACTTTTACATGTCTGTGTCGGATGATTCCAGAATGATTCCAGCTCTAAATGAACAGCTTCCAGAACTTGAGAAGACCGTGAAACACAAGTACGTCTTTTCCTGGGCGTCATTCACTTTTTTTGCACAAGCTGATTATTCGATTATTCAGGTCAAGCTCTCCACAGGTGAGGGGCATTGGTGTTGATCAGGCTAATTTACCATCCCAGGTGAAACAACTGCAGAAACAGCTGCTTGATTTGTGTGGTAGAAGAGCAGCAGTCAACCCAAATACAAGCAGTTTGAATGGTAAATTAGCCTAATCAAGCACAATACCCCTCACCTGGTGTCAGCACCTGGTTTCTGTGGAGCAGTCAATCCGAATAACTGGTTTGTGCAGCACTGCTCTGTAGTACTGTAAGCATTAAATAATGCTGATATTTTCATTTGCATTGCAGTTCAGAAGAAGCAAAATCCTCACAAAAGAAGGTAACTAGTTCTTATGTACTAACCCACAGTATAACACTGTATTCATTGCCTACCCTGGTTTATAAAGGAATGTCTTTTCCTTGTTCTGTTCTAGCACAAAGTTCTTCTGCGTCAGTTTAGCATAGGTGATGAAAGGCTTCAGAAACGACAACCAATAAGGAGCAATGATGAAAGTGAGTATGGAAAGCAGGCTGTGTTTAATACCCTGTTTTAAGCTGATCAGCATTATATGTTTTTTCTGACACATTCTTCATTCTTTATTTCTAGTTCTCTTTAAGGTGTACTGTGTAGACCACACTTACACTACAATCCGCGTGGCAGTAGCGGCTTCAGTGAAAGATGTGATCACTGCGGTAGCAGATAAGCTGGGCTCAGGGGAGGACTTGATCCTAGTTAAGCTGAGTTCTGGAGGAGGTAGGAATCTGAACTCAGTTGGGTGAAATCTTACCAGTGATCATAGTTGGTGGAGTGGTGGTGGCTGATATTTCCTTGGAGGATTAAATACCAGTCCTCTAAGGAAATATCACAGGTAGATTGGTGTACTTGTGCTGCTTACTGTACAACAGACTTACAAATCTAAATATCCTGAACTCTGTGCTGTACAATATGTCAGTAATATTGCCATACTATATTGTGTTTTTTTTCAATATTTTACAGAGAAGGTTGTGCTGAAGCCCAATGAAATTTCTGTGTTTACCACCCTCAGTCTCAATGGACGACTGTTTTTCTGCCCAAGAGACCAGTTTGATTCACTGGTGCGTATCCATGTTACCAAAAAAAGAAAAACAAGTGTGGCATTTCAGAAGACATCTTTTAATTATTTAGATCATAGGTTGTTACATGGTTTATTAACGATTTTAATATTTAACACAAGAGCCTATGGTCCTGTGATTTTATAGAATTGATTTTAAATGTACAATTGTTAAAATCAGTGCTCCACTAACTGCTTTTAAGGTTAAAGCTAAGGCATGCTTCAATTGAATATTATGCATATATAATACATTACACAAGCTTATGTTTTTGTAAGCTCCAGTATCTAGTTTATTACAATAAGACCAGATGTTGGTGGCTCACAAGAGCAATCTGTATTATGCACTGTAGTATTTACTGTTAGTCTTGGTGCGGGCATTCTTTAACACAAGTGCATTTATCCTTGAGGAGATTCTGTTGACACCTATTTTGACAAACAACCACAGTCAGTTCTATCTTGTTTAAAATGCCTTCCTTTCTTTACAGACTCCCCTACCAGAGCAGGAAGGTCCTTCATCTGGATCAATTGGAACTTTTGAGCTGATGAGTTCCAAAGACCTGGCTTACCAAATGACTATATATGACTGGGAGCACTTCAGCTGTGTGCATGAGGTACAATTAAGTACCTGTTTTCAAACAGCTGGCTGTGAAGTAACTATAACTACAGGAAAACACAAATCAGATACAAAGTGCTGAATGTACCGTCAGTGTCTGTCCCCTATTTAAACATATAGCTCTGATTTCAAATTGCCTGTCGGATAAAAATCCATTCGATATCTGTAATGGTGCCAGCTCGTTTTTAAGGTTTTTAGGGTGTTTTATTTATTTATTTATTTATTTATGTATTTATTTATTTATTTTGGTAAGATTCACAATTTAATTCATGTAAAACTTTCATTCTACAGCGTGAGCTGATATATCACACGTTTGGAAGACACAATTTTAAGAAGACCACCGCTAATCTGGACCTGTTTCTGAGACGGTTTAACGAGCTGCAGCTGTGGGTGGTGACAGAGATTGGTCTGTGTTCCCAGCTCGGCAAGCGAGTTCAGCTGCTTAAGAAATTTATAAAGATAGCCGCACAGTGAGTAGCCCTTTTTACTGTTTTGTAAATTGAGTGGTACTTTCCTCAAACACATACTGGTGATACCAATGAGAACGTACTCAGAAAATAGCAAAAGCAGTAATGCTGTTTTTTTTTTGTTTTTTTTTGTTACATTTCAGTTGCAAGGAGTATAAAAATCTGAATGCCTTTTTCGCTATCATCATGGGGCTGAGCAACGTAGCTGTGAGTCGCCTGACACAGACATGGGAGGTGGGTACTACGGTGCATTAAGAACATAAGAAAGTTTACAAACGAGAGGAGGCCATTCGACCCATCTTGCTCGTTTGGTTGTTAGTAGCTTATTGATCCCAGAATCTCATCAAGCAGCTTCTTGAAGGGTCCCAGGGTGTCAGCTTCAACAACATTACTGGGGAGTTGGTTCCATACCCTCACAATTCTCTGTGTAATAAAGTGCCTCCTATTTTCTGTTCTGAATGCCCCTTTATCTAATCTCCATTTGTGACTCTTTGTGTGCTGTTTCTGAAGTTTAAAAAAACAAGCAACAAGCCCACTAATGTTTACTTTTCTATCCACAGAAACTTCCGACCAAGTTTAAAAAGTTCTACTCTGAATTTGAAAGCTTAATGGTAAGTCCTTTTTTTTTGTTATCAGTTTTTTCCGTTTCCTTGTTGAGTGGTTTATGTGCACAGCTTTGATAGTGAAGGTTATTTGGCGTTTCATAATACAGTAAACTCTCCTTTCCCAATAAAGACCATTGCGGCCACTCTGTGAGTACCTTTCCAATTGTAGAACTTGCTCTCTTAGGACCAGCTCGATATTCAAATCATTTTACCCATTCCCTTGGTGGTCATAATACTGAGGTAGGATTCCACTGTATAGAGCAGTTTATGAGCAAAGGGACAGATTATAATGCCTCATTATTGTATTGTGCTGAAACATCAGGTATACATTTGTTTGCCAACTTTTTGATACTGTCTTCCCAGGACCCATCCAGAAACCACAGGGCATACAGGCTTACTGTGGCCAAACTGGAGCCGCCAATCATCCCCTTCATGCCCCTTCTTATAAAAGGTAAGTCAAATGGGGATCAAACTTCCGCAAACATTCTAGAATGTGTTCTTCCGTAACTGAACTAAAACCGCTATGGTTCTGACTTTGTACAGTACCATTTGCAGTCTGTTACAAAAAATGTAATGGAAATGTTTATATAGATATCTGTCTACAATTCAGCAACCCGTTATAAATGAATCAGTACACTGCACCCTAGGGTTGCGACTTATGTTTTAAATGTTGATTGTAATAAGTTATGAGAAGTTGAAAATTGCAGAATGGGTTTGCTACTGCTTTCTGTTGTACATGTTCTCTTCTGAAACAGAGGGATATGTTTTGATATTGTGTAGATTTATAATGAACCATGTAAAAATCAGTCAATCAATACATAAATAAATAAAGTGCCTGGAGCCAGGTTGACATACAGTACTGTGCAAAAGTTTTAGGCAGGTGTGAAAAAATGCTGTAAAGTAAGAATGCTTTCAAAAATAGATATGTTAATAGATTATATTTATCAATTAACTAAATGCAAAGTGAGTGAACAGAAGAAAAATCTAAATCAAATCCATGTTTGGTGTGACCACCCTTTGCCTTCAAAACAGCATCAAGCATCAATTCTTCTAGGTACACTTGCACATAGTTTTTGAAGGAACTCGGCAGGTAGGTTGGCCCAAACATCTTGGAGAACTAACCACAGTTCTTCTGTGGATTTAGGCAGCCTCAGTTGCTTCTTTCTCTTCATGTAATCCCAGACAGACTTGATGATGTTGAGATCAGGGCTCTGTGGGGGCCATACCATCACTTCCAGGACTCCTTGTTCTTCTTTACGCTGAAGATAGTTCTTAATGACTTTCACTGTATGTTTGGGGTTGTTGTCATGCTGCAGAATAAATTTGGGGCCAATCAGATGCCTGCCTGATAGTATTGCATGATGGATAAGCATCTGCCTGTACTTCTCAGCATTGAGGAGACCATTAATTCTGACCAAATCCCCAACTCCATTTGCAGAAATGCAGCCCCAAACTTGCAAGGAACCTCCACCATGCTTCACTGTTGCCTGCAGACACTCATTCGTATGCGCTCTCCAGCCCTTCGGCGAACAAACTGCCTTCTGCTACAGCCAAATATTTCAAATTTTGACTCATCAGTCCAGAGCACCTGCTGCCATTTTTCTGCACCCCAGTTCCTGTGTTTTCGTGCATAGTTGAGTCGCTTGGCCTTGTTTCCACGTCGGAGGTATGGCTTTTGGCCGCAAGTCTTCCATGAAGGCCACTTCTGACCAGACTTCTCCGGACAGTAGATGGGTGTACCAGGGTCCCACTGTTTTCTGCCAGTTCTGAGCTGATGGCACTGCTGGACATCTTCCGATTCGCGAAGGGAAGTAAGCATGATGTGTCTTTCATCTGCTGCAGTAAGTTTCTTTGGCCGACCACTGCGTCTCGGTCCTCAACGTTGCCGGATTCTTTGTGCTTCTTCAAAGAGCTTGGACAGCACATCTGGAAACCCTGTCTGCCTTGAAATTTCTGCCTGGGAGAGACCTTGCTGATGCAGTATAACTACCTTGTGTCTTGTTGCTGTGCTCAGTCTTGCCATGGTGTATGAATTTTGACAGTAAACTGTCTTCAGCAACCTCACCTTGTTAGCTGAGTTTGGCTGTTCCTCACCCAGTTTTATTCCTCCTACACAGCTGTTTCTGTTTCAGTTAATGATTGTGTTTCAACCTACATATTGAATTGATGATCATTAGCACCTGTTTGGTATAATTGTTTAATCATACACCTGACTATATGCCTACAAAATCCCTGACTTTGTGCAAGTGTACCTAGAAGAATTGATGCTGTTTTGAAGGCAAAGGGTGGTCACACCAAATATGGATTTGATTTAGATTTTTCTTCTGTTCACTCACTTTGCATTTAGTTAATTGATAAATATAATCTATTAACATGTCTATTTTTGAAAGCATTCTTACTTTACAGCATTTTTTTCACACCTGCCTAAAACTTTTGCACAGTACTGTACATATACTTTTGTAAACATATTGAACTGTGAAGGCTAATAAATAATAGAAGTACACAATATGCATGCACTTGTCACCATGTTACAGAAATGCCATATGTTTGTTATATTATTTGCAGTGTTTAATGTGTAGTTCTTTTTCTGTTTTTAGACATGACTTTCACCCATGAAGGCAACAAGACTTTTATTGACAATCTTGTAAATTTTGAAAAAATGGTAAGTCATTTTATGTACTTAATATGACTGATCATACACCATGATTATAAATGTTGATGATTTTGGTATGGCATTTACATCCTTCAATTAAACAAACTTCATGAAATAGGCTTTGTTTTTAACAAAGTGTTTTACTGTTGTCATTTTGCAGCGTATGATTGCAAACACAGTGAGGATAGTGAGATACTGCAGAAGTCAACCTTTCAGTAAGTAATTGAGCAAAAGAGTACTTGTGTTTTTATTGTCTTATTCTTATTCATGCTATAAAATGAACTATTCAAATATAAAGAATCAAGTAATGTGTGGGTTTGGTGCCAGAGCAGGATTCTAAATATCTAACATCTACAAAAGGTTTTAGTAATAATGGATATATGAGCTTCCTTCAAAATCAGAAAAGAGCAAGGGGCTTTTATACTGGTGGACAATGTCAGGGTAAAGCAATCCGAACAGAAGTCATTTCTTAGAATAGGGGGATCAACGGTGTCTGAAATTAATTGATTAACGTCATAAAACAAGAAAAAAAACACATCTCATTTGTAAAAGTTGGCCGTTTGAGGGAAGGCTAAATGAACATATTTTCTTAGGCTAACATTTGTTATTGATTAATATATTTGAATGTTTTTTTTTGTTTTTTTTGCCAGATTCGGATGCATCACTTGCAAACAAGAATCACCAGGAAGTCTTGAAATTACATTGACAGCTCAATGTAATTGACAACCAGAGGACTTTATCCCAGCTCTCTAACAGACTAGAGCCTCGTCGCTCGTAACTCATCCCCAGACTGCAGCTCCGTCCGTGGGGGTCCATGACAGCACTCATGCTGCTATTGCACTACCAAAAATCAATGATGCTTGTTATTTATTACTGACATATTCAGTATGACTGCATTGAAAAAATGGTTCCATAGCTAGCTATTTAACTTGCTGACTTTTCATTTTCATGTTTTTTGCATTTCTGGGTGCCCAGGACTCCTGAAATTTAGAAACGCACAACATTAGAGTTTGCCTTGGCATATATTTATATAGTTCATTTATTATGTTAACTTTAGCATGTAATTAATTCAGAGTTTTATGTAATATCTAACTACACCTCTGTAGATCATTTGTGATGTATCTACTGTCTAAAAGCTTTGTACTGTATGTGTATTCTGTAAATAATATATACCTATTAAATGTATTTGCTGAAAACATCTTGAAGATGCCAATCGGTTTAATTTTCAACTTTTAAATATGATATGAATTTGGCCCACTCTCTTTAATTTCCCATATTTTGATATACAGTGCATATATAGAACAGCTTTTCATATACTCTATTACAGATTAGGTATATCAACAGTAATGGAACTAATCATAAACTGAACAGAATATGACATATGTTAATAAGGTCATTAAGATGAGAATACACTGTCCACATTCAGAATGAAGACAAAGTATCTGCTAGCTAGCCTTTCTAATCAGTGTAGAATATATACGTATTCCAATCTGTGTCAGAGTTGTCAAGATTTAAATGCATTAAGAATTTGAGTCCTATAAATGTGGAACATCTTAATGTCCCTAATAGCCTGTTTTAGAAGCAATCATAGAAACTGTGAAAAGGCGTGTTTGAAAGATCATGACCTCCGAGCTTCTCTCCACTTGCTAAGCTCCAGGTAATCAGAAATCCTGCAGCCCAACTGTGTCCTCCAGCAATAAATCTACATATTAATACATGACTGGTAAGTGTCCTGTGTGCAGTCACGCTATTAGTACAAGAAATATTAAAAGACCTATTCAGTCAAGCAACATAAACAATGCCTCCATATGTGTGGTCTGTCCAGTAAAATGATACAAAGAAAACAAGCTTTAATTTGCTTGATACATTTATTTCCATTCATTTTAAGTCTGATAAAGGCTTAGATGAGAACCTATGGACTGGAAATGTAAGGATTGCAAGACGCAATTTATGTTTCTTCACACTTAAGCGTGGCCTTGACCTTATGATTGATGGTTTACATTGTTCGAGAAGCAGTGTTAATGACTTTGGGTCTCAGACAGGTTTCTGAGCTGTATAGTCCTATCTAGAAGAAGGTGTACAGATCGCTTCTGGCACTCCTCCCTTCACCCAATATCAAGAACTCTGATTATTGTGATCATCACAAACAACTTCACAGGCACGAGTGCCATCTGCTTTATCTGTGGATACATTTTAATTAACCATGCATTCTTTTTAACCAAAGCCAACATAAGGAACATGCTAATGAAACATTGTGCTAATGAAACATTCCAAACCTACTGTACATAAGCTAGTCTTTCCATTTATCTGCGGCAGGTGGCGCTGTTGTATCCTTGATCTGTCTTGTGGGCGGAGGAAAGGCTAGAATTCCAGGTTGGGAAAGTAGAAGTGAAAATACTAAGCGCAGAAAATCATCTAGTCGAGTTGTCATCGATCACCACAAGTTATTTTGCGGAGCTCAGGTGTTGAGATATACAAACAGAACCTGGGCTAGTAGAAGATACAGTACAAAGAAAAAGGTACGGATTAATAATTTATCTTGCTTTTTTTTTTTTAGGACTAGCATTTCCGGTGTGTGGAATGGAAAGCATACAAATTAGCCTTAGTTTCAACTCAAGTGACAAATGAAATAATACTGTAAAACGTGAAAGGAAAATATATGGATAATACTGTTTATATTGTGTTTTTATTTTCTGAAGGTCAAAGTAATTTTTGACACAGGAACTACTGTGCTAAGTTTTATGAATTGCCATGTGACTGAATTGCATAACCTCTTTTCGGGTTGCGGCATGCTTTTCACCCTAAATGACATCCTACTGTTTGGCAAAGTGTTTAATAAAAATAAGAAATTTGAAAAAATGTTTTCCTTCATTGAAATACTACTCTATCATCTGAGACCAGGCTGGGACTGTGGCCATCTTTAGCAAGTGAAGCTTAACACCTTCCTGCCAACCTGATCATTTCTGCGTGTTGTGTCATCAGCCTCCTATACTGTGAAGTGCAAGGGTACTCAATAGACGGACTCCGGACCGTACATTTGACCGGACCGCAAAGTCATATGGCAATTCATGTTTTTACTTGCATCCACATTGGAAATGCTGTGCGTGTTTGAGACAGCATGGTTCATATGAGAGTGTGGTACGCGAGGGTACAGTAGGTGTTCATTTGATAGTAACAGATACTCGAGCTATGAAGCAAAATGTACAAGTCATCAGCTCTATGGCTAATAAAACGACCGTAATTAGTTTTTTTTTAAATACACAACTGATTTTCAGAAAATCGCACTTCACAAAGACCAAGAAAACTATAATTGTACTGAATGTAAAATTACTGTATTCATTATTGTAAGGTGTTTTTATTGTTAATTCACTTGAAAGAAAGCAGTGTTTTTTCAGTTCAGTTTTTTTTTCTTCTTGTGCTTGTTTTGTTTGCTACAATTAGCTTTGTTTTTGCAACAGTGGAACACAATGCTGACACAGACACATAAGAATAAAGTAATATAATTCTATGGTTATGGCAGGGAACAAACTCATGCTGTAACAAGTCAGTAAAGAAGGCAGACTAGTAAAAATGAGACAGTTTTGATTCCCCGAAAGCTCCTTTAAACCTAGTGAAGAATTCTCAAACCATACAAGCTATTATAGCACATGCAGTTCCAATGCATTTTTTTTTCAGCATGGCTAGGGACACTACCAAGATGAGGACTTGACACGCCTCCCTTGGTCTGTCCAGTTGAAATATCTCAATCTTGGGATGAACTTAATGGCCATTCTCACATGGCTCCTTCCTGTATCCTCCTGACAGCGTTTACAAACATACCAAAGCTACATTTTGTACCACCCACCAAGACAGCCATTTTACTGCATGAGAGGTTTGGCAATACTTAATGGATCCTGAAAAACCAGGAACCTCTATTCTTTAGTTGTGAAATGCCATAAGATTACATTTTCTAAAAATGCAGACAATAATTTTTATGTTCTATTTGCATTCAGCCGTTGTATTTTATGATTGTTTATAATGGAGGAGTAGTGTCTTATTCTTTATCTCCTTTGCCATTCTGTGAATAAGCTGTTCTCAATCAGCGCTACATTTTACTGTGACTAAAAGAGAGTGTTGGTTTATACTTGAAACGTGTGCATTAAAAGAAATGTTTCCATAATGAGGTGCAGTACAGGGGACAGTTTCTCTGAAGTGTGCATTAGAGCTCCTGGGTAGCACAATAACAACTCGCCTTGGTTTTTTCCATGTTTCCTGAGTAGCAGGATGAATTGTTAAAAATGTATATGTATCTAGAAGTAAGGTTGGCACAGAGCTAATTATAAAATGAATAGCAGTAAATCACAGAGAGCAATAATTCCTTTCTGTGGTAATATAAATATTGCCTGCTGTGCTAGAGATTATTACAATTGAATTGCAGGTATCTGGCTCTTGAAAGTGATAATCGCTAAGCAATGAAGGTAAATTCTATAGTTTCGTGATACAATAACTGGATCAAGTTTCCTAGATATTGGTCGTCCACATTCTTTCTCTTAAAGACAAATTAATAATACAACATGTTACATTTATTATTTGTTGGTATTAATTCAGTTTATTTTAAGCTTTAGCTACAGTGCTAGTTTTCAGCCAGTCATAAGATATTATATCTACCTCGGAACAAGACCAAACCTCATGGATATTAAAAGAAGTCATAAGAAAATATTTCTACGTACAGGCAGGCTGTGTACTGTATAAGAGAAAGGATATACACTGCACTACTGTGTGTGTTTATTTTTATTTTGAGTGTTGGTCAAATGAGATGTATGTTTATAAGTTATTTTGCAAAGTGAGAGAAAAAGTTGCCCTTTTTTAACATGTATAGGAAACTTGTTTAGCAACCTATTCCCCTACTCTACCTTCTGCTCTTTAGAAGGTATTGGGAGGTGAAAGGGTGAGAGAGGGGTAAGGGGGTTGTGAGAGAAGAGGTGGAGGTCTAGAATGTGCCAGAATTCAGTTGCTTCAGCCGTGTATATTTTGTGCAAAGTGATCACAGCACAGAGAGAATGCGTGCTTGGGATTCCAGAAGCCTTATACAAGCTTGCAGTTCAGTCCGAGTTTCCCATTTGTCAGAGCCTGAAACCGCAGGTCCTCAGCTGGTGATATACTGTTTGCTGGAATAACCTGAGTGGGCTGATGTTACTGTAGATTAAAGTGGAAAGTCTAGAAATATCAGGGGACTGTTCTGCCTGGGCCTTGCCAATGACTTGTTGAGACAGTAAGCAAAGCCTTGAAAACACTGTGAGTACTTGGTCTCAAAATGTTGCTCTTTTCTGTTGGCTGTTGAACTTGTACTGTAGGTATGGTATAGAGAATTATGTTTTGATCGAGGTTTATATGAAACAGTCTTTTAACTAACATTCTTCTCTTTCTGCTTCCCCAGAACTTAGATTGGTACAAGTGTCATTATGAGATGTCGTCTCTCAGTGCCTCGTTTGTGCAAATCAAGTTCGATGACATTCAGTTCTATGAGAACTGCGGTGGTGGAAGCTTTGGAAGTGTTTACAGAGCAAACTGGAAATCGCAGGACAAAGAGGTGGCTGTAAAGAAGCTTCTTAAAATTGAAAATGAGGTAGGAGTTATAATTGCTTGTGCTTTTTGCCTGCAATTTGTAATTGAAAGTATAATAACCATGTTAATTACTCTTTTTTTTAAACAGGTAGTATTAACTTTCATACCCTCTAGTTTTGCAATCATTAAAGTCTTGAAAGCTGAATACTGATAGTTATATTTAATATTGCTGCTTCATAATTGCATGATTTCATGCAAAGATGTGCATACGATAAATGTTTCTTCGGAAAAAAAAAAGAAAAAGGATTTAGCACATAATTTGCATCACTTAATACCTTGTTCATGCTAGGGTTTTATTAACAACTAAATTGCGTATGATTATTTTGTGTTTGTATTCATATTTAAAAATTAAGAAAAAACACTTCCTGATGGTCTTTCTCTACATTGGATCCATACTTGCAGGCAGAAGTGTGGCATATTTGTGTCAAATTCCACTGCTATTGCACAACAGTATAAGTGACAGATTCATCGGTTTGCTCCATAAAACAAAATCGGAATAAACAATTAGTCAATTTAAAGTTCTAGGACTGGGATGTATTTCTGCAGTGTGTAGCTGTGGGTTCAGATTGTGGTATGAACTTTCTCAAGTAGATCCTCGGACCCAGGGTATAAGCTTGCTAGAGGCATTTGGCTGTTACAAGCCTGAAGCAATTATTTATTTGTTAATGATAACCCTTTTGGACAGCAGCAGTACTATTCTGCATAGTTTCATATCAGAAATCTCCTTTACAGATGGTCAAGTAACAAGTGAACCATACTGTAAATCCCGTTCTGTGAGATAATAGGATTGTAATTGCATGAAATGGTCGAGGCAGTGGACCTGCGCTTCAGTTATAACAGGAGTATGCTCTCTCAAAGTGATGTACAGTAGAAGCTTCTTGTTGCTGTAGCATACTTTGCATGTTATAAGAATCTTAAGCGTGATATCTGGTTATAGTCTTCCCCAACTAAATTCTCATCAGTGTGCTGTCTGTAAGATGGGTTTGTTTCTGTGGCCTCAGTATAAAAGGTGGGTGCTTGGCTCTAATATTTCCTGACTGTCTCAGACTTTACAAGGTACCCATTTTTTTTTTTTTTTGCACACAGTACCCATTCATACAGTAACTCCATGCTTACAGGGATTAAACCCACAACCTTGCATGCTACAGCCACATGCCCTAAATACTAGCTGTATGTGATTCATCTGAAATGGTACATTTTCACCGCTGCACTGATAGCCTGTATGTATAAATATAAATGAATTATAATGTAAATATGCCATCTTTATACTATTTTGTTCCTATTATTTTTTTGTGCAGGCAGAAATTCTTAGTGTTCTCAGTCACAGGAACATCATCCAGTTCTACGGAGCGATTCTTGAAGCACCCAACTATGGTATAGTCACAGGTAAGATTTAACTTGAATCTTCAGTACGGCTATTACACCGACATGCATTTGATTGTGTCATGATGAGTATAGAGAATACAAGAATAAGAAACTAACCAGCTGGCAATACAATGTTTTATAGATAAAAGAACACATTTACAATACATACCATCATTCACATAATTGCTGCTGTCTCTCCATAATTGAGCTTCCTCATATTCCTCCTTCAATTGCTATGAGAATTGTAAGAGAACTTTATTGTATTGCTTTGTTTTTTTTTCATCATTGTTAATGTGCTCATTTATTTAAATAAATGTGTTTTTGTAGCATTTAAGTCTTAACATCATCTAGTTTAAAAGTGATATTCCAATAAGTGTAAATACATATCAGTAATAAAATGTAATACATTATTTAATCATTAAAAACTAGGGCAGCTAGCCTGGAGATCGCAGGTTCGAATCCAGGCTATGTCACAGCCGACTGTGACCGGGAGTTCCTAGAGGGCGGCGCACAATTGGCTGAGCGCTGCCCGGGTAGGGAGGGCTTAGGTCGTCAGGGGAATCCACGGCTCGCCGCGCATCAGCGACCCCTGTGGCCGATAGGGCGCCTGTGGTTCTGCAGTGGAGCCGCCAGATCTGTGTTGTCCTCCGGCACTATAGGTCTGGTGGCATTGCTGTGGATCTGCAGTGCGAAAAATGACGGCTTGGCAGGAGCACGTTTCGGAGGACGCGTGTTCCAGCCTCCTTTTCCCGAGTCGGCGGTGGGGTTGCGAGTGGTGAGCAGAGGATACAGATAATAATTGGGCATGCTAAATTGGGGAGAAAACCAGGGTAAAAAATTGGCGACGACTAAATTTATTAAAAAAAAAAAAAAAAACTAGGGCAGCTGGGCTATTAGGGCTCTAGTTTCAAAAGTATCAATACAGTGATTTGGGGCACCAGGGCACAGGTGGGTATAAGGGTTGCCCCTGATGCATCTTCCTGTAGAATTACAGGCCTGTCTTGATCACATGGTGCATTAGTAGAGAACCCCTATTCATACTGTGGTAACTCCTCATATTTGCTTTGCAAGGCGTCCTGGTGCTACACCTGAACTGGACTGTCCTTCCATGAAAATTTCTGATACTACAACTTACTGAACTGCTTAATCACTCTGTATATGAATGATTATTGCATTATATTTCTGAGCCTTTTGCATTTGCCACAAGGCAGCTCTTGTACCTAATGTCAGTCGAATCCTATTTCTTTTTTATTTCCAGTGACATTGTGATTTGATTACAAGAACCCGTGGATTGCCAAGGAAATGACTGCACCCTTTAGCAAGTCGTAATCTAATTAGCACTGGGGAAACAAAAAATAACTGTCCCTGGCATGCCCTCGATATTTCCACATTCATCAGCACTGTTATACATTCTTTTCAACCGCCTGATTTACCGCAGGGCCATGATTATGGCTTTCCTCCAAGTAATATGTATGAAAAGTAAAATAAAAGAATGTAATTTTAGCCATAGTGTATTTGTAAAACTAGTTTTAGGAGATGTGCAGTATAACGGAGAGAGATATGTTTTTTTTACCATTTTCTAAAAATTTCAGTTCTTCAAAATTTTTGTGAATTGCTTGTCATTTTGAGATTGGTTATCCTTATTTTCAGCGGCTTGAATGATAGTATTTTAAACAAAGAATATTCTGACTTAGATTCAGCATTTACTATCGTTGAGTCCAGGTTCCTTTACCTCTGTTTCAGAATGGGGGTACTAGAACGTCAATGCCTTGCCCAGAATCCGATGCAGAGCTGAGATTTGAACCCAGAATCTCCCATTTCTTAATCCGTTACTTACTACAGTATAGCCAGCTTGCAAAACTTCCTGGAATAGACAAAGATATTATTTTTTTCATGTTCAGCCCACTTGTGTGATCTGACACTTTGCAATTGTGGAATTCCCAGTATGAGTGATGCAAGCAGAGTTGTGAAGAATGCAGTCCTAAACTTAAAACCTCGGTATTATTTGTGGGTTACCCTCCCTCCCCCACCCCCCACCAAATAAAAAAAAAAAGATTACCCGATGCCCTTAACTTTGCCCTAGGCATGTAAACTGCCCTGAGACATTCTTTAGCTACTGCTACTTTAGAGATTTGATGGAGCACATGCATGACGCATCAGTTTTTAGCTGTATCTTGAAATCCAGTCGTTCAATCTTGATAAAATGTGATATGGCCATTCCTAGCACAAGATTATGAAGAAATAAGATTCTTGAAATGTAGCTGTATTCTATTTTTCTGATTTTGTTGCGCTTATACGTGCTATATTCTGGATACTGCTCACATAATTGAACTTTGAATGGACAATACATTATTCCACACACTGAGGGAGTTCGGTAGCTCATGGCACACACCTGCTGGGCTGAACTATTGAAGCCTGCTCTTGGGAACTGAACTAGTCTGATTTGGACCTGGGAACAGCACATTATTAAACATGTCTGTTGGATTGTGTAAAACATTGCCCCGTGATTTATGGGTACAAGGTCTTGTTTTGTCCCTTGTTTTAGAGTTTGCAAACCATAAAGGGACCTGTACTATAGAAAGTGGAACTGTCCCAACTTTTTAAAATTAATGTTTGAGCAGATTTGATCCCCTTCCTCTTTCTTGTGCTTATCATCTGCCTTGTTAAGATACAGTACTGTTGAAGAGACAGGACTGAAGTTCCCCAAACGTGCTTCTAAAGGCCACAAGTGTTCAGCAGGGGTAATGATCTGATTTGGAAAACAGTTTTTCAGTGGGTGACAGTGCCTCCCTGCAATGCACGTTGTAATACACACGAGGACAGTTTATGAGGGGAGAAAAAAGTATTCCAGGCTGATGACTGATTGACTGTGTTACTGTTCAGGTCAGGTCAGCCATGAAGAAAGGATTTGATATTCTTAGAAGCTGATGTGTGAATGAACATGTCCTGGTTTAGTACTGATTCATCTGCCTGTGACAGAAAGGTTTCGGGATATGTATTCTGCATTTACTCTTGTTTTAATTTCATTTTAATATTGACCCGGATTTAACTTGCAGTCTAATGCCACCATATTTTGTTTGTAAGTAAAAAAGAAAAAATATTAAAATTTGGGGAATCCTTTTTTTAATGTTTTTAGTACAGGTAACTTTTTAGTAGCAGAATCTGATTAAATGTGGCCTAAATGTATGTAGTTGATTGTGCTACAAACTCCACTATTTGGCACCAAATGCAGTGGCAGAAAATGTTTTTTAGAGGATAAGTTTGTATTGAATAAATCAAAGTTGGTTAAAATATGTGACTTCCGAGTCTTAAAGGTTTGGCTAATTCAGGTTTTAAAATGCAAAATAAAACCAAGCAAAACAATATTGTGCGTAGTCCAAGTTGAGGCTCATGAAGTTATTGGTGCAGACTGATCAGATATTCACAGCTGCTGTCTGGCTTTGGCACTGAAGGTTAAACGGTGTAAAATAAATCTGTGTTTGAGGTTACCAGTCAGAGGGTCAGCCTCTAGTAGAAATTACTATTTACTGTTGACTGAGGGTTCATTTGCCATAAAAGTGTATACCGTGACTGCTTACACGTTTATGTGCGTTTTGATTCTGTGAAAAGCCTCTAAAATGTTATTGTATTAATTGCATTTCTAGGTTTATATATATCTATATATATTACTAAGTAGTACAAATATAATATATATATATATATATATATATATATATATATATATATATATATATATATATATATATAGTAGAAGTAAAGTTAGGCATATTTAAAGCATTCCCAAAGTCCCTGTTACATTAACTAAGTATATGAATGATTATTGTTATTAACGAAGTCCAAACTCCAAAATGTAATTTCATTGCAATTTAGTCACAAGCAGTGAATGTCTTGGTTCAAACTGTATAGTTTAGTTTACTGCAGTAAGTGTACAAGTTGACTTGAATGTGTAAGAGTTGAGTTTAAAAGCAGCGCTTTGAGTGAGTGGTATAGAAAATCTTTTACGTCATTAAGAACTCTCTTGTATGTAATTTGTAATGGCATACTGCGTAAGAGGGTACTGAATTCACTTTTGAGACTGTATTTATTGTTTCAATATTTATGTGATATCTGTTTTCTTTCAGAGTATGCTTCAGGAGGGTCTTTATATGACTACTTGTCTAGCGATGAAAGTGAGAAAATGGATATGGACCATATCATGACCTGGGCAATGGAAATCGCCAAAGGTAGGTTTTCATAGAATTTCATGTTATCTACATGACAACAATGTATGGGGCTGGAAAAAATAATAGTAAAGCCTACATTATTAATACTATATGTCTTCTTTTATGTCATTTTTAAGTATTAGCTGAGATCATGCAACAGTGTGTTTTCCGTGAGAGTAATGCTTTTACCCAGTTACCTGGGGCAAAACGAAGTTAAGTGGCAAAACTAAACCTGACAGTATTAGAACAAGCAAGAGTTGTTAGTTGATCTAGATAAATACAGGCACTATGCCAAAGATGCCGTGAGAACTATTGAGGGGATATGCTATTTATGCATGCAAGCCTACACATTATTAATGTGTTGAAATGCTGTATAAGATAATGACAGTTCTTAAGCACTGTACTAAATAGAACTGTAGCTGGCCAGAATCTAAGACGTTTTACTGTATATCCTCGATTCTGTGAGGAGTGAGAACCATATGAGTCCAAAGGGCACGAGCACTGGTTAATACAATGTTGATATCTCACTTTGCCAATCAAAGTAATACATATGCTGTATGCAGATAAAGATTAAATATGTAGCCTAAGAAAGAGCTGACATTTCTTTTGTAAGTAATAAAACCTCATCTTTGGGGTTGTAGGTAATTGCCTTTCCTTTCAAGAATAAATAAATGTTTATCGTGACGTTACACAGCTGTCTGCAGGTTTGGCTATAAATTCACATGGCAGGTAATGGAGTGAATGTGTAAAGCAAGTCTGTGACAGGTCTGTGTATACATTTTCAAAGCTTGTCTTGGCATCACACTGAATGTAAACTAAAAGGAAACCTTTTCTTTCTACCTTTCCTGTTAGGAATGCATTATCTACACATGGAAGCGCCAGTGCGGGTAATCCACAGAGACCTCAAGTCCAGGAATGGTAAGAACAGCTTAAATGGTGTCTCATGTGCCAGGTCCTTTCATTTCAGAGCCGTGTTTTCAAAGTGTTTTCTTCATTCTTGAATTCCTATTTTTTGAAAGGAGAAAAAAAAAGTGTTATTGTTACAAAATGAGAAAACAAATACCTCAAAAGTGCTGAAGTTGTGTGGTTCTAATTTTGTAGAATTACTGGAGCAGGTGATTCACCTCTTTCAAAAAATAGGAGTTCATTTAAGACTGGAGTAAACGCTCTGAAAATACATCCCATTGTGTTTCATTGATATGGCTAAGAATATGTATATGGAATGCATTGTTTTTTTCTAAATAATGACCCTGCTTGTCTGTGATGTGAAAAAGCCTATGTTCTCCAGGTCTTAGGTTGTTGGACAAGTTTGTGTTGGTGCTTTCACGGATCCTAGCATTTAATTGCATTATTTATACAATAAATTAAAACTGTATGTGTTACCAGGTGAACTTTGTAAAAAGCTGTTAAGTTAGCATTTGCAGAAGAGCGTAAGTTTTTGAGTATTTCCCCACTATGGTAGTGGAGAGATAAACAATTACTTATTAGACCAAGACAGCCCTAAAATGGCACACTCTTTTTCTGTTGGCAAGTACAATAATTGAGTGGACAAGCTGACAAACCCTGGTTTACTGTATTAAAGTTATAGTTTTTTAAACTTTACACACATTTGTCACTTTTTTTTCTTTTATTCTGTATTCTTTTAAGAATATTTTGTAACAGCATCTTGATCATTTGCATGTCTGCTACTACTGTATTGTTATTAACTGTGTAACTGTTTTTATTTCTATTCCAGTGGTGGTAACAGCGGATCGAGTACTGAAGGTGTGTGGATTCATTTTCAGACCTTTATTATATTTAATTATGGTATAGCGTGGTGTCTAAGTTGAAAAAAATCCTAAACGTCTTTTTGTATTTGCTTAGATCTGTGACTTTGGTGCCTCAAGGTTTCACTCCCACACGACACACATGTCACTGGTGGGAACCTTTCCGTGGATGGCTCCAGAAGTAATACAGAGCCTGCCAGTGTCTGAGACGTGTGATACATATTCATATGGTGTGGTGAGTGATGTCTGGACAGTAACCCTTATAGCACCTGAAACAATATTTTTATGTTTTCTGCAGTATGCTACGTGAAAGACTGTGGTAAGTCGACCTTATAACAATGCAACACAGGTGAATGCACAAGCTAAAACATAAAATGTAGTATATTCTGTTAAGTAAGCAGTGTAAGCATGGGGAAAGTAATTTAAACCGCAAAACTATGATGCATAGTTACCATTGAAAACTGCTGCAGTTCTTTTTAACTATATTGAAAAACATTTCACAGTGTCAACTGTTTGTCTGCCTGTTTTGTAAGTATGTATGTACATATGGCAGTGTGCTTGGTGATCTACATTTTCATGCTAATTGTGGCGTGGATGTTTGTTGCTAAATCAAATTACATTTATATGATGTGCAGTACACCGTATGTTTTTCTTTAATTTGAATTGGGGCACATTAAATAGCTCATTGCTTCCCGTAACTGAGTAGGCAGATTTGTAAACCGTCCGCATGCTCAGATTCCAAAGAGCTGATGGCAAGCATTACAAACTGTAGTGTGACAGGCCACATGGACACAGACGCACAGCTCATATGTCTGTACTGAAGCCCTCTATCTGTCGTACAGCTAATGCTTTCCCAGCTTCTGTTAAGGACGTGTTCCTGGAGTAGCAAAGTGTAATGAACAGTGGAGACCGTGAAGGTCATGGGAACAGTTTGTTGTCACTTGAACTTAACCCTGATTCAGTAGATCCAGTTAAAAAGGGAATTTTACATCCAGATAAAATCAATTGCGAGGGTATAGATTTTTTTGGGAACATAATTAGCTGGTTATGGTTTGTACGCATATAAAGGTTTGTGCAAAATCGTCGACTTGCCTTACGAACAAGTTGTACGGTATAAAAAAAAATATTTAATTGCATGCTGAACCAGTTCCATAAGTCTTAACCCAAGTACTTTACTCCACAAAACATGTATATGCAAGACCTCCAGTAAAGATGTGCAAATGAATTGATAGTTGTTTCTCTATTTTCAGGTTCTTTGGGAAATGCTAACACGGGAGATTCCTTTTAAAGGCTTAGAAGGGTTGCAAGTTGCCTGGCTTGTGGTGGAGAAAAACGAGGTAGAGTAACCCCCTGTTTGGTTGAAGGTTTTTAAATGGCTGTGGTTATGAATAGAGAGTTGTCACACTTTAATTCTGTATAATATAGTGCCCATGGCAAAGAAAATGCCAAATTGAATTCAATACAACACAAGAACTACTGTAACTTTATCTCGCTGGATATTCGCAATGGAACGTTCTTTGGAGTAGTCAAATTTCAAGACATCTGCCAGCATGTGTTAATAATAGCCTGCCCTTCTTTAGCCACTGGAACAATATGGGCCATCAATGAATGCCTTAGCAAAGTTGCACTGTATATTTATAGGTGAATTACATCAAGCTTGTGTGTGTGTCTTGTTTTAATAAGCTGCCTTTTTAGCAAACATATACACCATGTATCCTAAGCAACCAACAAACAGTAGTTTGAAGAAGTCTATGTTGATATATGTAAAACTTAAGATAATTCTCAACATGACTGGCTGGTTTCACAGACCCTATTAGCTCTTATTTAGTTGTGCAAGATTAGTGCAAATCGGGGTCTGTGAAACCAGCTGTATTTCTTAGTTTATATTCCAGTTCATGACCTTTCCTTAAATATACCCTCCACAGGCAGCCATGGCAGACAGATCCACTGCATCAAAGAACATATAAATACATTTACATTTTATAGACCGATCAACAAACAAAATGTTAGAAACAATGTTAGAATCTGCGTCGAAATACTGTATGTAGTAAAAGATGTTGAAACACTGCAACAAAAAAAAGGCTGTTATAGAAGACGTTCCAGTTTTAAAAATAGAACACTTATCTAGGACACTTACAATATGCTAAAAAAAAAAAAATCCTTTTTGTCTTTTGCTTTGCAGAGATTGACCATTCCCAGCAGTTGCCCAGCAAGTTTTGCTGATTTAATGAAGCAGTGTTGGGACTCAGATCCAAAGGTAGGTTGCTCTGTATTAAATTAATGCAGGATGGCAGCTTTATATCAAACCTCTAATTTGCACTGCATGCTTGGGATGTAACTTCATACTCTCTGCAATCAGCAGACCCTTAATCCTAGCACCGGCTGTCTTAGGAAACAAGTTATCTTGAATATGTACAGTTTCAAGTCCTTGCATGCCCTGATGTGTAGGCTTAGTGTTTAAAATATATGGTTTACGGCTGTGTGGGCGTGCTTATGAACGTAGTTACATTATTTTATTTTTTAAATAGCTGTGAAAGTGTAAACCTAAATGAACATCCTATTGCTGCGTGTGTAGATAAAAGTCTTCACGACAATGAAGACATTTGGACCCATTTTGAGGTTCAAAGACTGATTTTATTTGAGGAATAAAACATACACAGCAGCAGAAAAATAGAAATAAAACCTCTCCATCTGTTGCTGTCAAGGAGCAGTTAAATACATTATCTTTGCCCTTGCTGTATGATAAAACATGATGTTTTTAATTAGAAGGAAATTCAAAAAATTTACAACACAACAAAGGAACAGTAGACAATCCAGGCCAGTGGCTCCAAAGGCAGTAAAATTGCTTTGGGGATAATCCCATTGTTAATAAATGACCAAGGGCAAATATATCCAAGATATCATGTTTGTATTAAAAAAAAAAGACAGTCACTAATGAGAGACTGTTTGCTAGCACTTCTAGAGTATTAATAGAATGCATTGACATGCCAGCCACTGTGGGCCAACTGCACCTCATCAGTAGAACAGGGAGCCAAGACATGGTCAACCCTACATAATATAATACTGTTGATGATGTGTCTAGCACAACAGTGTGTGCACATGAAATAATCCTCCTATTTTTAAACTGTTCAGTGTGTTCTTCCTGAATCTCTATAGTGTCCAAGTACTAACGGCTGTTAGATCTATAATAAACAGTTACGGTGTGTTGTCTCAGCGGGAAAAGACAGTCCTTATGCCTTCATTTCAGCTAGAAAGTGTAAAGGTGATTTATTGTAATAAATTAATTGATTTATATGTATTGGCAAGACAGGTACTGTGTGACTGTTTTAAGGGTGGGGGAGGGTTGCCACCGTTTGTTGTCTGCATTATTTATTGCTTTTTAGTGGTTAGTGTGGCATAGGTTCTATCACTGGGGAAATCATTTTCTATAAAAACAACCTGTGTTTCTGTTTATTGTTATCCTCCAGAGAAGACCACATTTTAAGCAAATCATGATGACCCTGGAATCCATGTCCAATGACAGCCAGCTTCCAGACCAGTGCAATTCCTTCCTGCACAACAAGGCCGAGTGGAGGTACAGCTACATCCCCTTTACACTTGGCAAATTTAAGCCATTTTAGTTTGAATAATTCCTCCCACACAACTTGCTACTGTCAACACAGCTGAGCTACTTCAATCAATTTTTTCACTCCTTTGCCAAGTACCCGACTCATCTTAAACTGGTTGAGGCTGATCTAATGCAGCTGTTGCCAAGACGGTGTGTTTTGGACTAAATACAGATATAATAAAATAAAATGATAAACCATTTTTCAGTTCAGACACTAAAGTAGAAAGACATTAAAAGCATACATGTGTGTAGTGTTACAGTATGTACAACTAAAAAGGGATTAAATCAATACATCCAACTTCATGCTTTCAGAGGTGTTAGCAGAACTTACCTGGGGTTCTTCTATTTATTTGCCACTGAGTTCTCTGGTCAATTAAAATGTGTGTTTTGGGCAGTGTGGGAGTTTTTAATCTGATCTATGGGGTATAGGGGATGTTCCACGTTCTAATAGGTTAACAGCCGTCAACATTGCAGTGTAAAGCAATTAAGAAATACATGCTGTTTATCACTTGTGTGCAACACAAGGAGAAGAAATAAAGAAAATGAGGCTTGATTCCAGTTCTTTTTATTTTTTCACTTCCTTTTACCATCCCAGATTTACCTGGTCAGTGCCTTCAAGGGTAGGGGTATAAGTTGGGTGGTACCTGGCAAGACTGCCATCTAACAGTGAGATATGAGGGTTGCCCTTGAGGGTAGTCTCTTAAACAAGGTTAGAAATATCTGTTTGGTTACCTAAAAGCAGTCTGTGCTTGGCAACATAATTGCATTATTGTGTGAGGAACTCTGTTAAATAAACCTGATTGACATAGGTCATGCCTGGAAAGCAGAATTCCCAGTCCTGTTCTCGCTGCTTTCTACAGTATATCACAGCTGTCTGGGCCTGTCCCTGTGAACATGAAGGGGGAGGGGGAGGGGGGGGGGGAGAGAGGAAACGGTGAGAGGAAATTCAGAAGAGGGATCTGAGATTTAAAAATAGGACAATAGAAGGGAGAGAGGATGAGAAATTCCATGGGTGTTTGTCAGTAAACAGGCGAGCAAGAAAATCAATTACAGGAGAAGTTTACAGCACGAGTGGAAAAACTGACCATGTGTGGAGTTTTAGAGCTGCGTCACATGCCTGAGTATAAATAGCTGCACTCAGAGCCAACGTTAGCGCTACCCTGACTCGACTTGGGTCGTAGGGTTTTAGACTGCAGCCCCTGCAAGCAGTGATACTGCACTGAACAGCATCACCTGCTGGTCATATCAGTGACCTGCATAATCCAAGATGTTTTTGCCTAAACTCTAAATCAGGGTTGTGTTTTAAGTCATCCAAAACAATGCCGGTCCCTCGTTTTGTCCTCATCTACACATTCATGGAGTACCAATGATGATCAAACTGAGTTTTCTCTGATAGTGTAATAATTAATTAAAAAAAAAAAATCGACTATTATGACCTAACCCATTATGCCTTAAAAGTTTAAATGGCGAAGGTCACAATATTCTAATAGATTTATATTAGTTTTATATTAGATCACACCAGAGAAGACCTAAGAATTTTAAAGGGAGTTACTTGCGGTTGACCTTGACCTCTGACCAAGCACAGTATATTGCAGTGACTGACAATGACATCACCATGTGCTTCAGGGGGTGTTTGTTTTAGTTCAATATAATATATATTTTTTAGGTGAAAGTTCTAAACTATGCCTAGGTAGATTCTTCAGAATGATATACAGTACTTCTTTTAGTACTCCTCCTTCGGGGTTATGTGTGTTAAAATGATCCTGGAAACACAGGCATAACATTCTTTGTGTGTTAATGCCAGGACTGTGTCATTTAGACTGGGAGGCTATTGATGGAGAGATCCAGGTGGAAATTGTGAGCAATTTGTATCTGTCGGCAAGCGGCCATCCTGAACTGATTGTTCTTTGTAGATGTGAAATTGAGGCCACGTTGGAGAGACTGAAGAAGCTGGAGCGTGATCTGAGCACCAAGGAGCAGGAGCTGAAGGAGCGGGAACGACGTCTGAAGATGTGGGAGCGCAAGCTGATGGAACAGTCCCACACGCCGGTGAGTGAAGCAGGAGGGGCTTCCCTGTCAGAGCTGGAGCTAATCCCAATAACACCCTATCCAGCATTGTGTCAAAAAAAACATGCGCCACAGTTGCTGGGATCACAACAGAGTCCAGTATGTTTAATGGCTAAAATGAGTTATGTAGTAAGAGGGTATGGATTCATAGATTTAGGTTTGCTACAAAACTAAGGTTTCCTTTGGAAAAATATTAAATTGGTTGGGTTGTAACTGACAATATTTATTTATGTTTAAAAAATATATATATGAGAAGTATATGCGTATGTATTGAGTCTACAGAACGTTGCATTTCAAACATATGCTGACACAGTATAGCACGCTGTGTGTGTGTTTTGAATTTAAGCAGTCTGAAGTAGTGCATTGGTGCCCAAAGTGTTCTGCAGACATGGCTTTCACCTTCACTTTTATCTAAAACTTCTAAAAAGATTTTTCTTGCCAGCATTCTAAAAAATTAACATTTTGCTCTCTATTTTGGGAAATTAAAAAGGTGTGTGGAAACGCTTCTCCTTTCAGTTTACTAAAAAAAATAAAATAAAGTAGCCACTTCACTACAAACAAAAAAAATCAAATCTAAGATCTTTTTCCTGACTTTATTTTGTGATTCTAATTCCTTTTCTTTTCTGTACCTTTTCTCAGCTTTTCTTGCCTGTTACTGCAAAGATTTCGGAAGAGTCTTTCTATGAGTCTAAAACAGAGGAGTCAAACAGTTCAGAGATGTCTTGTCAGATCACTGCTGCCAGTAATGGGGAGGTAGATGGCATGAACCTGCAGGCCATGATGAAAGGCTTTGGGGATATTCTCTCTATGGACCTGGCAGGACCTGTCTTGCACTCTGGGATACAGATAAACATGCAGGCCAAGCAGAACTCCTCTAAATCCACCAGTGTCAGAGAAGGGAAGAAAATCAACATGGCTGTGTCTCTGGGTGCATTTAACTGGTCAGACGACAGCGACTAATGCAATTAGTCACTCACCAAAACCCCTCAGGCCTGGAGTATAGTGTAAAGCATAGTTATGGCAGCACCATAAACTTGTATTTAATTCAGGCCTAGACGGAATATCTGTTAGTTGGGAAGCCCGTAAAATTTATAAAACAGCTTACTTGGCCTGTGTTGAAAGTGGAATTAAAAAATCAAATCTGTTTTTTGGATAAAGTCGTGGGATCTCTTTGTATGTGAAACTACATGCCCTTTTTTTGCATTATATATACATCAGGACTGTGACAAGAGTTCACTGAAATCCCTGTACCCCGCCGTAGCAGCAGAAAGAGTATTAACGGTACTTATTTTTTAAGCAAAATACTGTTTGTTCATTGTCATGAACATTAAGGGGTAGATGTACTAAGGTAGGTCAGTCGCAGTGCAAACATACCGCAATTTGCATTTGCGTTACGACAATTCGCAAAGTGCACATTTTGTTGTATGTACTACGACAAAGCCGCAATATACTTATTTAAATATTATTTGCCTTATCTTAGCGAGAGTTGTGCGGCGTTTTTTTTAAATAAAATAGCGGAAGTTGAGTTGTGGTTTGCTGCAGCAGAGAGTGCCCAAAGGATAACGTCTATACATGCAAGGGTGCAAGAATCAAAATAACATTGTTTTTGTGTATATATATATATATATATATATATATATATATATATATATATATATATATATATATATATATATATATATCAAATGAAAGGGAGTTTAATCCCATCAGATTCAAAAGTGGGGCCCCCACCTTCACCCCCAAAAAGCTTTTCATAATCATACAGTAGACCCTCGCTAAACATTTACAGTTCTCGTTTTAAATATAAATCATTGCACTGAAATAACACTAATGTGTTTTGGGTAGGCTACACATTACATTATGTAAAAATATAAATCTGTACAGTAGGCCTATACAGTACAGTAGTAAAATCAAATGAATACCTAGCGCACTTTATTTTTACTTTAGCCTACTGGTAACACAAAATAAATCATGCTGCTGCATTGTACACATTGGTGTAAAGATTATTTTAAAATTTTAAAAGATTATTTTAAAAGATTATTTTAAATTGAAACTAAATGATTTTAGGGTTTTGTATGTTATTTTAATTATTATTATTTTTAACTTGGTCTACTTAGTAGCCTAGACAATTAACACACAACAGATCATGTTCTTGTACAGATGCTTAGAATGAGCTGGAGGGGTTAGTGGCACATGTGTGCAGTCTATTGCTCCCAACATGCTGGGAAAACCAGAAATTTCACAGAAATTTGTTTTCAAGGCTTGTAAATACACCCTGCCTTTAGTGAAAATTAGGTACTTGGGTGTTCGTCTCAAAAATACATTGAGCACAACTGGCAATACACGAGAAAAAGCGGACTCAGAAATGTTTAAAACATGCTTTCAAAAGTTCTTAACAATTTGTTAGAATAGTAAGTGTAGCAATTGCCCGCAGCTTTAGTACATCTCATTATAATATTTTTGATCCCTCATTTGCACTCCCCACCCTGTTTTCGCGACTTTCTGCAGGAACGCCCAGAATTACATATTCATTTAAGGCTAAAGCGCAAATAAAAACTGCGGCTGCTAAGCATTCGTTAAAATGATGCAAACAGCGTTGCGTTTGTTTTAATACATTTCCCGCTACACTTCCTTCTGGTTTCCATGTGGTTTGCAACGATTGTGAGAGACGCAACACTTTAGTACATCTACCCCATAATCTTTAAAATGCGCAACAGCTGCAAACCACCTACTTTATTTTGTTTAGCCTATAAAACACTTTTCATCTAGCTAACATTATATTACACAAACTGTTTTTAATGAATTACTCATAATGTTTCATGTGGAAGTAATGTATGTATTTTTATATTTTATTTTAACGGTACTTTTACTTGCCTAACAAATACAACACCGTGATTACATAACATAATACAATATAAAAATGTCGTTGAAGAATATTTTATTTATCAGGAATGTTCATTGTTTATTTATTTTGTTTTAAATTGATTGAAAAGTTTTTGGTCTGGTTGAGTGGTTTTAGCTAAAACTGTCACCCTTTATTATAATTCTTTTTTTTTATTGAGTCCCACTACTTGCTTCTTTTATTATTTTATTTTATCTTGATTGTGTCAGTAGATGACATCTCTGAGTAGAGTGGGTTTAAGCTATTTCATAAATACTAATGAGGTTATACAGTATAAAATATGTTTAAGGGTAGCATCCATGAAAAGCAACACAGGCCAAATTAAGTGCAGTTTTCTTTCGTCCCACTTTTTCCCCATTACATTTGAAAGGGATACTTTTAAAGCGTCTACATTTCCCTTCTAAGTTGAGTTACAGGCAACTTGCTTTCCTATAATGTGTGTTCTTTATGATTATCCATGGATTCTGCTTACATTATTATTTGCCACTATTTCAGCAAAAATGTTTTTTTTTTTTTTTGCTGGAATAGATAGTGTTGTACAATAAGCATGGCAAATAACGATCTAATGAAAAACAACAATATAGAATACTACAGGACACACATAGTGGGATATTAAAGAGAAATGTAGAACATGTAGATTAGATCATAACATTTGTATGAGATAAAGGTAGTTCTGTGTGGAATGTTGGTTAGATCTAAACCCTGGCAAGAATTTCAGATGTTCCCATTTTCCAGGTTTCATACTGTATTGGTGTTATACAGTGAGTGCACCTTATATAATTGAAATTCACTAGGCTGGTCTGATCTGCTACTGACCTAGGTGCAGACCAGTGCAGTGCAAGGGAAGCCTTTCATCCCAACGGTGCTTCCTTGTGCTGTGTTTTTATAGCTGCTTTTCTTAAAACCAGCAAAAAAATGAATGATGATTAGTCGGTTAACAACTTTGAAATCATGTGAAAAGTCAACCACTTTATAAAGGTTTTAAACTAGTATTATTAAAGTGACAGAATGTCACATGCACTGCATTTACAGCTTATGCACTTTTTTTTTTTTTTGTACAATACTACATTTGAAATGGATACTGTGACATAATCCTATTTATAGTTCACATAGGTGTTAAAGCCAGTTTGATGTGAACTTGGTTTTGTTTTTTTTTGTTTGTTTTTTTCTGCTTTCCCTTCTGTTTTTCAATAAACTTTTGACATTAAATAATGTATTCTCTGCTTATTTCTGTTCCTATTTCACATTTGTTAAATAATTTCCTTCTCTGATTTTCTTTTTGTATTAAGTAATATTGGGCCCAATCCACAAAGTTTTAACTTATGGGTTGTTTAAAGTTTGTTTTGAAGGATAAATAAAATCTGTATGCATGCAAGTTTTGATGCTTGATTGTTCATTTTTTCTAAAGTGCACATTTCCAGGGCTGGTGTTTATGTAACATGAGTTGGCTGCTCAACAGCAGAAAATCACTTTTTGTCGAAATGTTTGTCATTGAATTTATTACATTATTTTACTATGAATTATGTGCTAAAGCACCTAAATCTATCTATCTATCTATCATAGATAGATAGATAGATAGATAGTTAGATAGATAAAATTACACACTGCTGTGCAAAAGTCTTAGGCATGTTGCATTTTTGTACGCTGATGCATTATAAGCATCAACAATTTACTCAAAGCCTCCACTAGTGTTTTCTACTATTATAACAACCTTGACTTGCATAAAGAAGGAAAAACACTGAGTGAAATAGCTCACATCACTCGATTTTCAAGGTGTGGTATCCGAAGCATAATCAACATGTACAGAGAAACATCATCTGTAATTGACAAACCCAGGACTGGAAGACCCAAAAAGCTGTCTAACAAGGATGAGCAATACTTGAAGATAATATCCTTAAGGAATAGAAAGAAGACAAGCATTGAATTGACAACAGAACTGGCAGAAGGCACAGCTGTCGTTGTCCATCCATCAACAGTCCAAAGCACCTTTGACAATTGTACCATAGTCCAATTTCTGTGTTCTTGTGCATATTTGAGCCTTTTAGTCTTGTTCCCCTTTCTTAGCAGGGGTATTCTTACTGCAACACATCCTTTAAGTCCTCATTTCAAGAGTGACCTTCGTACTATTGATTTGATGGACAACGACACCTGTGCCTTCTGCCAGTTCCGTTGTAAATTATGCTTCGGATACCGCCCTTGAAAATCGAGTGATGTGAGCTATTTCACTCAGTGTTTTTCCTTCTTTATGCAAGTCAATGTTGTTATAATAGTAGAAAACACTAGTGGAGGCTTGGAGTAAATGCTCATAATGCATCAGAGTAGAAAAATGCAACATGTCTAAGACTTTTGCACAGCAGTATATATATATATATATATATATATATATATATATATATATATATATATATATATATATATATAGTGATTGTTATACTGTATTGAATCTATATTGAAGAAGTGGTTTTAATTCCTAAGATTTTTAACTTTAAGCTAATTTCCTGATTTTATGATATGGAAACCACCATTTGGATTATTGTAAGATTCAATAATGCTCTCATTCCACTAGATGGCAGCTTTCACAATTTATTATTGAGATATGCAGGAGGCTGTTTTATGGAGTTCAAGAATTGAGTAGTTCTTGCTAACATTGGCTTCTGGGTTAATTAATGATCAGTATTTCCCTGGGGTGTCAATAAGTTTCATTGTGATAAATGCAAAACATTTGGTGTTTTTAAGTATAAAGTTACTTTATATAACTTTGTATAAGTATAAAGTTACTTTATATTTCTAGGAAGTTTTGTAAAAGTTTTTGTATAAGGACTGTATGTTGTATATACCAATACCAATTGAACCAAGCACATACTTCAAGCAACAGTTTGGCAAATAAGTATTTTTAATATGCTGCAAATTTAAACTTTACTGCTGAGGTTATCCAGTACCAATGAATGGTGAGTGTGCAGTTCGCTTAGTGGAATCACTGGTTAGTAAAATCATAATTTGTTGAATTTACCAGTTCTTTTCTACCTCCCCTAGATAACAAATATATTTTTATAAAACATATTGGCCATTGTAATTATTTTATGCTAATAATGTATTTTTTTATTGTGCAGCTATTGCCATCTCTTGATATTTATGCATGGACAGAGGAGCATGTGGTAAGCATACAATATACTTTGTAAATGTAATATGTTTTAATCTGTTCCACATATATAAACAAACAGTATATCAAATATACTGTATAGAATTGTTGTGTAATTTTAATTAGCATGTTTTGAGAGCGAATATGTTATTTAATTTTAATGTTATGTTTTACATATTCACAGTATTTCTGGATGCAGCAACTATTTGGAGAAGGTAAGTTTTTAAATACAGCATCTAAAGCAGTAAAAAAAAGAAACAAGAAATATGTAACAATTATCTTAATCTTTATATATTTAACTGTATAGAAATCTTAATAAATAAACCACAGTACTGGTATAACACGTTAAACAAACAAAAACAAAACAAAATATTATATATATATATATATATATATATATATATATATATATATATATATATATATATATATATATATATATAAAAAAAAAAATATGTGTGTGTGTGTGTAGCAGGGCAGTAGGAGAGAGCCCTCCTATTATTATTATTATTATTATTATTACTATTATGATTTGTTTATGTATAAATGTGACCGTCTCCAGATTAATTAATTTATTGATAATTTGGAGACAATCACATGTATAAAAGCCTGTGTTCTGTGTGGGTGTTCGAGAGGAGCGAACGAGAGAGAGAGTCAAAGAACAAAACTGAAAGTAAGAAAATAAAGGATCAGTGAAGGCAACTGCCCAGACTGACCTTAGGTTTTGTTTTGTGTTTGAGAATTTGTTTTGTTTACCTTTTTATTTCGCTCCTTGAACAGTGTTTCTTTTTGTTCAAATATTTTGATTTATTTTTGTTGAAAAATAAAAATAGCGCTGGAGTGCGCTTTGTACCTGACTACCTGCCTGTGTGCTTGCAGTTTCTGCTTCTGGACTGACGTCAGCACTCAGCCGCCCTGTCACTATATATACAGTACTGTGCAAAAGTTTTAGGCAGGTGTGAAAAAATGCTGTAAAGTAAGAATGCTTTCAAAAATAGACATGTTAATAGTTTATATTTATCAATTAACAAAATGCAAAGTGAGTGAACAGAAGAAAAATCTACATCAAATCAATATTTGGTGTGACCACCCTTTGCCTTCAAAACAGCATCAATTCTTCTAGGTACACTTGCACACAGTTTTGAAGGAACTTCGGCAGGTAGGTTGGCCCAAACATCTTGGAGAACTAACCACAGTTCTTCTGTGGATTTAGGCAGCCTCAGTTGCTTCTCTCTCTTCATGTAATCCCAGACAGACTCGATGATGTTGAGATCAGGGCTCTGTGGGGGCCATACCATCACTTCCAGGACTCCTTGTTCTTCTTTACGCTGAAGATAGTTCTTAATGACTTTCACTGTATGTTTGGGGTCGTTGTCATGCTGCAGAATAAATTTGGGGCCAATCAGATGCCTCCCTGATGGTATTGCATGATGGATAAGCATCTGCCTGTACTTCTCAGCATTGAGGAGACCATTAATTCTGACCAAATCCCCAACTCCATTTGCAGAAATGCAGCCCCAAACTTGCAAGGAACCTCCACCATGCTTCACTGTTGCCTGCAGACACTCATTAGTGTACAGCTCTCCAGCCCTTTGGCGAACAAACTGCCTTCTGCTACAGCCAAATATTTCAAATTTTGACTCATCAGTCCAGAGCACCTGCTGCCATTTTCTGCACCCCAGTTTCTGTGTTTTCGTGCATAGTTGAGTCGCTTGGCCTTGTTTCCACGTTGGAGGTATGGCTTTTGGCCGCAAGTCTTCCATGAAGGCCACTTCTGACCAGACTTCTCCGGACAGTAGATGGGTGTACCAGGGTCCCACTGTTTTCTGCCAATTCTGAGCTGATGGCACTGCTGGACATCTTCCGATTGCAAAGAGAAGTAAGCATGATGTGTCTTTCATCTGCTACAGTAAGTTTCCTTGGCCGACCACTGCGTCTACGGTCCTCAACGTTGCCCGTTTCTTTGTGCTTCTTCAAAAGAGCTTGGATATCACATCTGGAAACCCCTGTCTGCCTTGAAATTTCTGCCTGGGAGAGACCTTGCTGATGCAGTATAACTACCTTGTGTCTTGTTGCTGTGCTCAGTCTTGCCATGGTGTATGACTTTTGACAGTAAACTGTCTTCAGCAACCTCACCTTGTTAGCTGAGTTTGGCTGTTCCTCACCCAGTTTTATTCCTCCTACACAGCTGTTTCTGTTTCAATTAATGATTGTGTTTCAACCTACATATTGAATTGATGATCATTATCACCTGTTTGTTATAATTATTATTATTATTATTATTATTATTTATTTCTTAGCAGACGCCCTTATCCAGGGCGACTTACAATTGTAAGCAAATACATTTCAAGTGTTACAGTACAGGTAATACAATAAGAGCAAGATAAATACAATGACAAGTTCAAGCAAGTACAAGTGTGACAAAATACAATTCAATACAGCAGATAAGTGACAGTGATAGTTACATCAAGATATGATTAAATACCAAATACTACAGTTTAAACATATGGCAGGTTACAGTACTCTGAAGTACAGGATTAAATGCAGTAAAGTAGGGGGCAGGTAAGAGTAAGTAAAGCAAATTTAAGGAAGGGTGAAAGTGTCCCAGGGGAAACAGAGGAGTTCTACAGGTGCTGTCTGAAGAGGTGAGTCTTAAGGAGGCGCGGAATGTGGTCAGGGACTGGGCGGTCCTGACATCTGTAGGTAGGTCATTCCACCACTGCGGAGCGAGGGTGGAGCAGGAGGCGAGCTCTGGAGGCAGGGGCGTGGGAGGTAGAGCCAGTCTTCTAGTGCAGGCGGAGCGGAGAGGTCAGTGGGGGTGTAGGGAGAGATGAGGGTCTGGAGGTAGCTGGGTGCAGTCTGGTCAAGGCATCTGTAGGCTAGTACAAGAGTCTTGAACTGGATGCGGGCGGTGATCGGTAGCCAGTGGAGTGAGCGGAGTAGTGGAGTTGCGTGGGAGAAGCGAGGCAGAGAGAACACCAGGCGGGCAGCAGAGTTCTGGATGAGCTGGAGCGGACGGGTGGCGGCCGCAGGGAGGCCAGCCAGGAGGGAGTTGCAGTAGTCTAGGCGGGAGAGTACCAAGGCCTGGACCAGGAGCTGGGTGGCGTAGTTGTTTAATCATACACCTGACTATATGCCTACAAAATCCCTGACTTTGTGCAAGTGTACCTAGAAGAATTGATGCTGTTTTGAAGGCAAAGGGTGGTCACACCAAATATGGATTTGATTTAGATTTTTCTTCTGTTCACTCACTTTGCATTTAGTTAATTGATAAATATAATCTATTAACATGTCTATTTTTGAAAGCATTCTTACTTTACAGCATGTTTTCACACCTGCCTAAAACTTTTGCACAGTACTGTATATATATACACTGTATATATATATATATATATATATATATATATATTTTTTTTTTTTTTTTAAGTACCAAATTACAAAACATCAAAAACTGTTCATAGCTTTAAGATATAATGATATCAGTGATCTTTATCACAGTTTGTATGTTATTACTACTTTAAAGAAGCTTTTGTGCGAGAGGTTTTTTATTGAAGTGTTGTTTGATTCCTGTTGGCCATTTTGCTTCACAATTTTTAGGGGAAAGCTTTTGTGACATGAAGAGATATGCAGATCTGTTTAAAGAAAACCACATCACAGGCAAAAGACTACTACTTCTGAAGGAGAGTGACATGAAGGACATGGGGATCAAATCCAGAGGACACATTATTCATTTGAAGGTACGAGTGTGACAAAGATTCTGTATAATGCAGGCAGCACTTCAGTCATCCTTAAGCAACTGCTGGCAGTAAAGAAGCAACATTGACCCCACCTGAGCCTGTCATAGTTTACTTACCTCCATGCCAAATAAAGAACTAGTCAGATTTAGCTTCCAGTGCCATATAGCTGTATTATTACTAAATATAAAAAGTAAACTAATAAACCAGAGGGTGGAGTTTCTTAGCTGAAGTGTAATCATTGACATTGTGTGTTTTCTTTCAGACTGAAATTGAGAAACTAACCCAAGATTATTTGAGTCTTTTTCATTTCCCTCCATTAATGAAGGTAAGTTCAATTTCTGTTGAATCTTGAAAGCTAAATGAAAAATACTGTTAAAAACTGAGAATCTACAACCACGCTAATAGTATAGACCACATACATATGTCAAATGTTTCAATAAAACAAGCAATTCCTAGCGTTATTAGAAATGCATATCATTGTGGTATTTGCATTCCTGTATTTCCTGTATTTAGGATGCTGAATCTGAAATAGAAGATGATGCAACAAAAATGGTGAATCTGGAGCTGGTTTTCGGTTACCATTTTAAACCAGGAAGTGGCCCTCAGGTATAATACAAATATATATATTGTTTGTGTGAACTTGTTTGTGTGAATTTCATTACAAATTAAACTAACAGGAAGTTAATGCCTGTAACTCCACAAATTATGAATATAATTCAGTATGCATGTAACTACATAAACTAGTATTGTGGCAAATACTATAAACAATATATGCATGTTTATAACAAGTTGTGCATGTATACGGTGCTGGGTGGTGCAGTGACTTTCTCTGTGCTGGGCCACAGGGATACTCACAAAAAATATAAAGGTGTTATCAGTGACCTCTATTTCAACTTATTGGGCCCTATTTTGAAGCAACTATAAGAGTTGTTTTATTTTTTGCTTCAAAATAGGCTCCGCTAAGTGCAACAGTTCCTGAGCGCATTTTTTACTGCAATTTTTATTTGTAAGTATTTATTTATTTATTCATTCATTTATTTGTTTGTTATAGCCAGGAGATATACCAATTGAGACAAGGCCTTGTTTACAAGGGGGTCCTGGAAGGACATTTGAGTTGCCCCTCATTTTCATTTTTTTTTCTCTCATGGCCCTCAAGGTCCTATTTTTTGACCAAGAGATCTGTCAGTTGTTTAATCTGAACTTCAGTAACCATACTTGTGTTTATAGATTATCGCAATTAGTCAGCCATGCCTTTAATTGACATCCAGATGCTGGATGACAAAGAGTTGCCCTTAAGTAGTTTACAGTAAAGGCTATAGCGGTATATATCGTTTATATTTTGCAGTTCCTTTACTGCTTAAAAATACCTGTCAGTTTCAATTAAATAAATGTAAATGTATACAAGCTGAGGATCCTTTTCAACCGCATATAATTCTTTAGATAGCAACTGTCTTTAACCTTTCACCTTTGAAACAAATATTGAGCAGTCTCAAACCAATTTACATATTTTGCTGTAACACATGCATTACATTTTTTTTTTAATTTAGTTCTTTCATCTAAAGCAATGCTTCATTTCCATTCTTCACAAATCTGGTTCTTTGTAGGGGCGTCTTGTAAGAAAAAAAAGAAGACTGCTACTCTAGGGCTGTTTGAATATAATCAAAAATTGCCCATTTAGCCAGAAGTCATTTTCTTTTTAAAAGGCAAATGTTATTTAATCTTTCAGCTGTTCATTGTCCCAGCATAAATAGTTTCTTTTCAGTGCATTTGCAGGGCTGAAATGAGCCTGCTAATTGCCTCCCATTTCGACTGACATGTGGTGGTTTAGTGGGTAGAGAACACAGCAGGGAGAAGGAAATAGGAGGCTGAGAAAATGAGAGCTAATTATTTTCCCTGCCTCATGTCAGGTTTTATGTCAGCCTTGTTTTTACAAACTAGAAGGTTTAGCACTAAATAAAACAAACGGGCGTCATGTTTTTATATACTGGTGGTGTCATGGAAGCAGCTGCACTTCTCAAAGACAAAGTAATGCCTTCAATTGTGTGGACACCATCTGACAGCCAGTATAGGTCTCTGCTAATGAGGATATCACAGTGGTGCCAAGTGAAAGGTTCTGAATTATGTATGAATCGTCATTAGAACAGCCATAGTCCTGTACATCATTACTAGACATTGTTTCTGACGAAGTGATTAAAACAACCTCAGTTCTAGACCCCGGTGCAACTTGTAAATGCTGGTTTGGGTTATTAGTGCACTTCTAAGCCAGCAGCTTCCTGTGGATTTCTTTTTAGTTACAAGAAAACCCTTGGGACAATGCAAGAGTGGGTCATGACACCCTATAGAACAGGCCACAGCACGTTAACAGAGCTTGTGTTATCTCAGCACTGTTGTGTGTTTTTTTTTTTTTTTTATGTGATCCAAACACAATAGCATTCCATAAATTGTGGGGCAAAAGTAGCTCAGCTGTGACCAGTGGCAATAAATAATAGTGAAAACTGAACTCTCTGTCTACATATCGACCTTGATTATAGCTTTTTCTGGAGACTGCTAAGGTAAAAATACATAATTTTATGTTTACTGTAAGCATACAGTGGAGTACTGCTAACCTCACAATAACAAAAACAAATGTTTGTGTATTCGCCTTAATATTTAGGCTAAAACACAACTGAAGGATTATATATATATACAATGTTGTTTACCAATGTATTAAGTGTTATAAATATTGTTTTATGTGCTATACCTTCACGGCAATGATACCTCTTACCATTCGTCTTACCAAGTGGTAGTTGAAAATCTGGTGAATTAAGGCTCAGGGTACCAATATTTATGACTCCAACTCTATGAAAGTCAATGGAGTTCATAAATATTGGTACCCTTTGTACCGTATCGTGTAACAAACAATATTTATAACATTTAATACATTGGTAAATAACATTGTTTTAACAGTAAAGTGCCGTTCCTGATCTCTAAATTCTGTCTTGTGAATACATAACAATGGCATCCAAGCAAAGCATTGGGTGGAATTTCTTTACCAAGCAGGAGAAAACAGAATTTGCAAACTCTGCCAAGGAAATATTTCATTCGAAGGAGGAAGCACACTTACTTAATGTGCTCCACATTGTTCTATTTTTATTTTATTTATTTGCTTATTTTATTTTTTTGGTAATAAACTATATCGGCGCAATAACTGTAAATAAAGCATTCCGCATTGGAAGCCACAAGGTTATTATTAATGGATCACAGAGTTATGTTGTTTTCTTTCCGATTTAGTTCCTGAGAAGAATAGTCGGCGCAGTTGTTATTGAAGTATACTTGCCGCTCGCTGTGTGTTATTGTTTTCTGCAAAACATTGATATCCTGTCAGCTAAGAAAATGCTTAATGCAAAGCTTGTTTTAACATTGTCTTTATTACACCGGCCAGAGACCCACGCTTACAACTGTATTGTCATATTTTCTACATTTTCTTTAAATTCTCAAATTAATAAATCGATACCCGGGTCGTAAAGAGAGACCCGGGTAGCGTCTGGTACCCGTGCCGACATCTAATACCCGGGTAGCATCTGGTACCCGTGCCGACATCCCCAGCGGGACTCAACAGAAAAGAATGAACTAATTAACTTAGATAAATATATAACATTTAAATAAATAAACAAAATTCATTCAAAAGTTGTGCATGTTGATGCACTGGGGAGGCCAAATCAAGACTGATCCTCAGAGCCAGCATTGCATGATAATATAAATATAAGTTTATATAAAGTAATGTTAATTAGAATTAATACAGATTCAAAGATAGAAGTAAAAACGATGTCACAATATATAGAACACCATTACATCATGCAAGAATAAATCATGGATTTGAATATAAACATATTTTTATCTTGTTCTTAATTGTATTATTACTTTTACTGTGATTCTTGAAATGTATTTTTGTTTACGACTGTAATTCGCCCTGGATAAGGGCGTCTGCTAAGTAAAATAAATAATAATAATAATAATAATAATAATAATAATAATAATAATAATAATAATAAGCAATAACAAGTACTTGTCATGCTGTCAAAAACCTATAAATACCTCCAATGTTTTGATTCAAACACAGGCTCCCTTGAGAAAGATATGTACAGCATAAAGAAACGTTGGGCAGCTGCCTAAATTAAAAGAAATGTGGGGTCTTAAAATGACTTAACTTTCAGTCCATATCTAGTGGTAAAGTATTAAAGCAGGGCAGTTCAAGCTTACCGAAATCATACCATGGCGACTACTAAAATTAAACAATAATGGCACCGCCGGTGCCAGCTTCCTTTAGGGATCTTGTTCAGTGTAATAAGAAGCCCTTGTAAGGGAGAACTTGACAGCAGTAAGAGAGAAGGCTGGGATTCATCTTCTCTCCAGCTCGACAGACAGATGGGATGGGTCCTGGAGGGGCAGCCCTGAGCCAGCTGCACGGTGCTCTGATCAGCCACCGGTCCATGATCACAAGAGCTTATTAGGCAAGAATACTTTTACACCATTTTCCATCAAAGCATTTTATTTCTGTAGTGAAATACACAGCGGACAACAGTAAGACACCAGGGTCTTTTCAGTTCAGAGACGAGTGTGGAAACTATTGGTGGGCTAGCTATTGGTTTTGTTATATTGTTTGGAAAATTTTAATCAGCAACAATAGCCTAGAGAGTAACCAGAATATTGAAGTATTATTATTATTATTATTATTATTATTACTATTATTATTATTATTATTATGAAAGAACACTTACTTTTACAGAATCCTATAAATCAGTGGTGTGAAAATCAGCCTGAATACTATATAATGTATAGTTAAGTAGGACAAAAAAAAAAAAGGTGTAGCTTATGTTAATGCGACAAACTAAGACATCTGATACAAACTCATTTTTTATGGTTGTTGCACATCAATATCAGGGTCTTCAGTGTATAGCAGTAGTAGATTGGCCCAAGGGGAGTCCCCTACATCAAGTGCCTCATCTTCAGGGATACATCCCCAGGAACCGACATGGCTGTTAAGTGGCTATTAAGGTTTTCAGATCACATGAGGTCCTCTTGTCTGATTAGGGGCTGCTCAGTGGACACCAGTGAGATCTTATATTTTTTTTCTCTCTTTCAAATCCAAAATAAATTGTATTCATTACAATTTCAGTTTTATGACTTTATATTTTCAATTTTTGATGTTAGATTTACCAAATTATGTTTCTACCATACTAATATTTTTTCCCGCCGAAGCATGAACCTGGTATCCCTACAAATAAAATAAAACACGATACACAAAACAAACAGATTAACCACAAAAAAAGTTTGAATATAGCATGTTATATATATATATATATATATATATATATATATATATATATATATATATATATATATATATATATATATATATATATATATATATATATATATATATATATATATATATATATATATTTTTTTGTTCTTTTGGATATCTCTCGACTGACAGACATCTGGTACACCACAACCATTCCATTCTGCCTGCAGACACCAGCTGTAACCTCCTATAATAGCATTACTGTTAAATGTCCTCTAGGTTGTGCTGTTGATTTAGAATATGTAAATATGGACTTGGCTGTACAGTATATCACATTAACGTGCATTGCAAGTGTATCTTATGTGTTCATTGTTTCTATTACGACACAAAGGGTGTTACGTGATATTACCTTTTATTAAATTCATTTAATCAGAATAATTCAAAGCTTTATAAATGATATTTTCAGTACCTGATCCAATGTGTGATTTTACAACACAATGATACAACAAAATTCACAAAAATTGACTTAAATCAGAGGTATATAATCATTTAGTAAAGGTGTCCATACATATAGTAAATTTAGATTAAAATCCTTTTTTTGCAGGGGAGGGGGGCAACTGTTTCACATTTTCCAAACTTTGACACCCCCTTACGAAGAACCATGTAAGTATTCATGTTTTTTTTTTTTTAATGTGTAGGACTGCAAATGGAAAATATACATGGAGCTGGATGGGGATGAAGTTGCCATAACGTACATTAAAGATGTAACTTTCAGTGTCAATAGGTCTGACGCATATGTCATAAAGATGACCAAGGTAAATATGCAGTTTTCCAGTAGTGTTCGTTTGTCATTTTTAGTAAGGCTAATGATTACATAAGCCTGTTTGTTTAGCACTGGCTGCTGGGGCGGTTTGCAAAAATTAGCATTTGTAAAAAAAACAATTACAAAAATCGAATAAATAAATATATATTATTAAAACAGCTGAGCTTCATAACTTTTTTTTTTTTTCAATGGCTCATTAGAATATCTGGCATTCAAAATGATTTCAGTTTATTTTGCCGGTATACCACATCTTTAATTGAATTCAATGTCATTTTTAAATCAAAAGACTTGTATTCAATGCTCGAATATATATGAACACTTTGCATGTCAATTGTGTAGCCACTGAAAGGGTTTGGATAACTTCTTCTGTAAAAGATGTTTAAAGGATGCTAATGTGTTGTAGCCACCTTTCGTGATGGACAAGTGGATTGTTGGAATAAGAGAGGACCAGGTTGTGGAATGTGTTGTTAATTATGAGGTGAGTCTTCATTTCAGAATTCACTCATCATATTTTAATGTGAATAGCATTCCTTTTGATTTCAATGTAAATCTGTGTTTAAAACATTCAGACATACATTCTTGCTTCTCAATTGACAAAAAAAAAAATGCTTTTATAAGTTCTTTGTATAAAAAATGTTTGTGAACTGAAACTAACAGACAATGATAAATAAATAAATAAATAAATAAATAAATAAATAAATAAAATGTGGGAGCAAATTTCCATAAGTATTGCTTCCAAACATTTTTTTCAATTTCCACAAGAATTCACTTACCCTTAGTTCTCCAGAGATAGTCAAATTTGGTTCATTCCAAGTGCTCTGCCTGTTATATTTTGTTTCAACAGAATGATGTAAAGTCTCCCAAAACAACAAGACACAACCATACTGTCAGGTGGTGTTCTGTCAATGCTCGGGATGAGATAAAAACAGTGGAGCTTGTAATACAAACTGCTCTACCAAACACAGAAGGCAAACAAAGCAGTAGATCAAACTCAAGTAAGTCTTTCTTATAGGTATTCATAAAAAAAGCTGTACCAAACATCTCAAAGCTGTCATACAGTAATTCAAACCACAATGACTAATTTGACCACATAGTACACTCGTAATGGAGTTACTGTCCAGACTCATTGTGCAGTTTGTTCAGATATTGTGAGGTTAAACCTGTTTGCAATTCTTGCACTGTAATGGATGGTAAAAGGTTTGGGACTTTTCATACACATCTGTTGCTCTTCACAGTACAGTGCACACATCTACATAACTGAATGTAACATGCGTATTGGCTTTATATAAAATTCAGATAACAGAAAGAAGTCAATATGCACAATCCTGCACAATCAAGACTAACATCTTTGCAGAGAGCTGTGGCAATTTCCTGTTTTGTCTCATTTCTTTCACTTAGTTCAGTCTGTGGCAAATCACTGTACAGTATTGTTTGTGTGGTGGATCATTTTGTACTGTTTGCTTGTTTGAGATCTATATGTCATGAAGCTATGGAAAGTGCATGGATTTCTCCTTCTGTTGTGCAGAGATCTTGTCCCCCAGTTTCATACTCAAACAGTTTTCTAGCTGTTGACCTATGATAATTCAGTATTTGTTGATTCAAAACATATTTGATATCCCTTTTTACTTTTAAGTTGTAGATCCTCAGTGGATATATGACCTGAGAATGAAGCAGTTACTGATGAATGCAGCACAGCAGCATCACGCATCACTACCTCCTGCCAGCAGTGCCAGTGCAACTACTTTACCTCAGTTCTTAACATTCTGCGCCAATCAAGAATCATATGCAGCAGCAGTGAGGAGATCCCCTAGTCGTTGTCAGGCCTCACCTTGGAATGACTCCAGAAGTTCATCCCCAACATCGGAACTGACTAGAAAACTCTCCTCGGTGCACCTCGGCTCCAAGGGAAGCAGTCCCTCCAGCACAGCGTCAGAGAGCACTTCAGATAAAGGAAGTACAAGAGCTGGTTACCACAATAATTATTCAGGTTACCGTTCCTTAAGTGTTCCTGGAGGGACTTACAGAGACACAAGGTCACCTACAGGAACAAAACCAGAGAGGCCCCATAGAGCTCCACTCCATTTACCAAAGACAAGTAACTGGGCCTCGGCCTCGCCAAATAATCACAGGCTAATTCCAGGGATGTCTTCAGGAGTGAACGAAAGCAGAGGTGACACAGAGGCACCAAAGGTCGGTGAAGGTGGTTGGACCAAGGTTGAGCGTCAGAAAAAGTCGCCGAGGCAGGACAACAGACAGGCAAAAAGCAGGCCGAGGAGAGGCAGCCGTGGTCGTGGTCGAAGTTGACTCTGTTACCCACAGGTTGCTGCTCTCTTCAGACACTGAAACATAGTTATGTTGACACTACCTTGATGTTCCTATGTGGTCAATCTGTCACTAGAGTGCAGTATCGTTGTACACACTAATCCAATCGCATAATTCTGTTATTTTTAACAATGGAGGTGACACTTCTAGCTTATTAGCCACAGAATTAGTCACTGCCTAACCTCCCCTCCTTTTCCTCCTCCATTACCAAATTGTAAAGGCTTTTTAACTTTACCAATTCAGCTCCAGATCACTGCCATTCATACTTTATTTTTAAACTTAATTCAGCTCTATTTTTAATATGGCTGTACAGTGATTGTTAAAGCTTTTTATCCATGAAATTAATTCTACCCAACTGTTATTTTTTATTGCAATATGTTAAGATTGCTGCAGCACTGCAGAAAATGTGCTGGACATTTGTTTATCCTCATTCTCTGATTAATTACATTATGGCATCTTGACAATTGTGTTCAACAGAATATATTTGCAATTAAATACAGGACATGAAACATTTATTCAGATTATATTTCAATGTGTTGATTTATTAATATTTTGAATATTTGTGTTATAATTTATATACCTGATCTCACTATTTGTACTTGTAATATAATTATCTACCTGATGTAAACTGTTTTTAACATGTCATTAAGAGGTTTACATAATGCTATTTTACTGGAAGTAAAGTGTTAGTTATATAATCCTTTTTTAACTGTTATGAGTCTCCAGAAATTAGCATTTTGCTTTGAATATGCCAAAATTACTTTAGCGATGTAACTAAAAAAAAAGTAAAGAAATGTGTTAATTAAGCAACAGGATTCTCTATGTTTATTTCATTGTGAGAATTTCAGAGTGACATGTACTTCAAAAGAGTAGATTGGAAGTCATTAAATTATGACATAAATCCTGGACATTGTGCATTTGTTATGCTAAGGTACTTTTTGTTAAATAGTTGTATTTGAAACATGTAAAACTGTCAACTACCAGCAGGAACACCATAGAGAGTCAACAACCAGTAATCTGACATATTCAGCTATTACCTCTTTTTAAGTCCAAAGAAGATTTGGTTTATATTCTGGTTAGAGATAGCTATTGATTTTCCGGCCATGTTTGTTCAGGAGATCCTGACTGATAAATGTAATAAAACGCAAGTTAATCCCGCCAGAACTGAACAGCTACGAAATCACCTGATTACACAGAATTGTTGATTCATATTGAATATGAACTAAATGAAACCGCATGGCGCACTGAGGAATAAGCACGTATGTCTGTGGTAATCACTTTATAAAAAGAAATGTTCTTGATTACACTGGTAGCTTGCTCATTTTTTATTTATTTATTTATTTATTTATTTGTTTATTTATTAATAATAATAATAATAATAATAATAATAATAATAATAATAATTATTATTATTATTATTATTATTATTATTATTATTATTATTATTATTCTCCAGCTGCCATAAACTAAGTTATATATGAAGAGGTTGTTTACTTATTTTGAAGGCTGACTTTTTTAAGATTTTGAGAAAAATGTCAAATACCGGGACTGTGCCGGCAAAACCTGGACTTCTGGTCACCCTACCTCTATGCAAATTATCCTTTGATCCAACAAAAAGTACATTAAATTGGCGCCACTAGACGGGTCCTTTAATGTGTAAACTATATAAACAACGAACACAACATAAAACCACGAAGAAAAACAACAACATGCATATGTGCTCCTATTATTACATGTCGCGCGAAATAAATTAATGGTTGTATATAAGGTTGCTCACTAAAATGTATTTATAAGTTGTTTTAGTTTTGTTGTACCTAACTGGACCTGGTCTAAAACCGCGAAATATATGCGTGTGCCCCGCCTTTGTGGGGAGGGGATCGGTTTGCTCTCTAAAAAAGTTTTGTAAGTTTTACTCATAAACGCAGAAACAGGGTCGACGCTGGAGGAGCTCGGTTAAGGATCACACGTGAAATACATTTTTAACACACCACGTAAACAAGTCACTATGGGCCCTTGTCGTACTACGGTAAGAATGTGCACACTTTTTTTTACTTGCAAATTGCTGAGATTGAAACCTGGTGTTGAAAAACTAATTTGGGAGATGGGAGTTGGAAGGTATTTATCACATTGCCTTACTTTAGGGAAAGTAAAATAATTAAATAATTAAAATAATAAAGTAAAATAATTCAATAATGAGATGTTTTTAGTTTCAGTATTTTGCATTTGAACAAATATCAGATTGCAACTTGCTGTCAGGCTTTAAAAACTACTTTGTGTTTATGTTGGGCTGCAGCTGTGGCATCACATCCTCTTCAGGGCTTGTACTCACTTTCACTTGCAGCACCATACTAAGTTGACATTGGTTGGTTGCTAATTATTTATTTTCGTTAGTTTATTTAATGTTTCTTCATCAATACTTAGATGTGCAATTGATAACTTCGCTTATGTTGCGGATTTACAAGTGTCATTTGATTGCTTTAATTTGTTTGATTTATTTAATTTTTTAAACTACACATTGCTTCGTTTTTATTACAGCACATGCATATCATATAAACCGGACATTAATAACTTGTATCTCAGACTTGGCAGCTTGTTAAAGGTAGGGGTGGTCACGTGGTAGTGTTCTAGTTGTAGACGCGGGAAATTGTGTCAGCTCTTATGAGCAGTTTAATTGAATAGGACTGAATTGTAACTTACAAGTTAATGATGTTAGCACTGTTCTGAAAATGGTATTTCAAATGGACTAGAACTGAATGTAAACAGGTTAGGGTACAAAGCGTATTTTTCTTACTTTTGATACACAGTTGTCCACGTCAGATTGGGGGTGGGGGGGTGGGGTTGCGTTGTATGTAAGGATATTGAGTTACCCACAGCTAAATTAAAACGAAGTTCGTTTTCAGTTCACGCAGATGTGACAAAAGGAAACACCACTGCCATCAGAATTTACTTATTAATAATGAGATTGTATTTACTAGTAACTGACACTGCAATATATGCGACATATTTATAAATTAACAGAACTCCTGTCAAAAAATAAATAAATAAATAAATAAAAGTGGCTGGAGTCTGTGTTCCGGGCGGACCGTGTGCTTTACCATTCAGTCTGGATTGCATGCCAGCATGTGCTGTTGAAGCTCGGGTAGGGGAATAATGCCGTTATTCTTTAAAATCTGAGTTTTGAGCTGAGAGTTTGAGCGGCTGGCCCTTTCTATATTAGATATATGCCTTCCATCTCTTAAGTACTCCCTTTATGACGTGTTTGGGGTCGGTCGGGCGGCCGGGGGGGGGGATGTAAATACCTATAGCAAACACTTTGTTTTATAGCCGGGCCCTCTACTCCCAACAATCTTAAACACAGCACACATATTTTACACAGAATTGTCTAATACCGTTTTCAACATTACAGCGGGTATCGCTTCCTGTAAGAATGAATTTGAGAAGCTTTCGAAATGTGCCTCTGGTCCCCATGGAAACATCCTCCTCTGATGACAGCTGTGACAGTTTTGGCTCGGATAACTTTTCAAACACGGTAAGTGTAAGGATATATATATATATATATATATATATATATATATATATATATATATATATATATATATATATATATATATATATATATATATATATATATATATATAATATTTAATGGTTTTATAAACTGTATGGGTTTACATTTAAAACGAAATATCTACAGCTTTTTTTTTTTTAAATTGTTATTTCTTAGAAGAAAACCTTCAAATCAAAGATCGTCACAGAAGAACTGGCTAAGATTTTTGATGCCGACTCGGATGGTGAGTCTTTCTGTGGCTTCCAGTGCACTGAGCTGCAAGATGTAATGGGAGCAATGGTGAGTTTTCCACACTCCTATCTGATTATGTGTTAAAGAGGAATGTTAGTCTATTTCATCGCCTTGAACATTTTTTCTTAAGTGGTGACTGAGTCTGACATAAAAGCACTCTTCCAAAAACCCAGAATGTAGTACCTTGCATACTTTTATTTTAATGGCACTATTAGAGGGAACCAGTAAAGAGCATAACAATTCTTTTCAGCCTGTAAATTAGGCAAAGTGGTATGAACTTTGGAGTATATATTTTTAGAGGATGCTTTTAAATGGCAAATCTTTGAGTAATCAAAGTAATCAGGTTCTGTTTTTTCAAATAATTCAGGTGGAAGTGCTTAGTACTGGAGGGCATTAGAATTTATATTTTTTATGTGAAAGTTTACATGGAGAATGAGGATTCTATCACCTCTCAGAATTTTTTGGGTGTGTGAACTGGTCCATAACTGGTAAACTACAGTAACCCAAAAACAAAATAACAGCACAGGGTATACTGTAGTCATGAAAAATATCACCAGTTCAATCCCTAGGATCCATGTGCACGAACACTTAACCTGTGACCTAATGCATGTATGTTACAGCATGTTTTAATGTTTAACTGAAAATGTTCCATATTTTGAAACTCAGAAAGTGGAATCTGAAGATGAGTCATTTCAACCAAGAAGGCAGAGAAGGTCTCCCCCATTAAAAGTAGCCCTGAAATTCCCAGTAAGGAAAGGGAACGCTAGGGAGAAGACACCCGCAAAGCCACTGCCTCCACAACAAAAGGAATCGGAGTCTGATTCAGATTCTGATGACGAAAAAGGCCCAAGCTTCATAGAGAAGAGAGCCATTAATATCAAGGAGAACAAAGCTATGGTAAGCGTAGTAATTAAAACATTTTGCATAACATTATGAAATGGTTCCTGCCATCTTTGTCACAGCCAGCACTAACATTATACATGAAAAATAATATTAATAGCAAATTTGCTTCCTATGTACCTGCATGGACCTCTCAGAACTACATTTCCCATCATCCTCCTGTTCACATACACTACCGGTCAAAAGTTTCAGAACACCTCCATTTTTCCAGTTTTTATTGAAATCTATGCAGTTTAATGTCTCAATGTACTCTGAAATTAAAGCATAGAACAAATAAACAATTGGAGATAAAAAAGAAATCATGGAATCGTTTTGTTTAACAAAATTTAATCTAAATTTTTGACTCCTCAAAGTAGCCACCTTTTGCAGATATAACAGCCGAACACACTCGTGGCATTCTTTCTACAATGGAAATCAAATATTGTTCGGAAAGTTCTTCCCAACACTGTTGCAGAAGTTCCCACAAATGTGTTGCACTTGTAGGTTGCTTTGCTTTCACCCTTCTGTCCAGTTCATCCCAAACCAGCTCGATGGGGTTTAAGTCTGGAGACTGTGCTGGCCATTCCATGATTTGAAGCCTACCGTCTTGTTCTTTTCTTCTAAGGTAGTTCTGACATAGCCTGGAGGTATGTTTTGGGTCATTATCTTGCTGTAGGATGAACCCCTGACCAACTAGGCGTATACCAGAGGGTATTGCATGGCGCTGCAAAATGCTGTGGTAGCCGTTTTGGTTCAGGGTGCCACTCACTCTGCAAGTCGCCGACTCTGGATCCAGCAAAAGAGCCCCAGACCATCACGCTTCCTCCTCCATGTTTGACAGTTGGTGTCACACACCGAGGAACCATCCTTTCAGCGACTCGACGGCGTACAAAAACCCTGCGTGATGAACCGAAGATTTCAAATTTTGATTCATCGGTCCATAAGACCTTCTTCCAGTCTTCAGTAGTCCACTGGCGGTGCTTCATGGCCCAGGCAAGCCTCTTTTTCTTATTTTGCCATCTTAGCAATGGCTTTCTTACTGCCACTCGACCTGTCAAACCTGCAGCTCGAAGTCTTCTCTTCACAGTTGAAACTGAGACTTGCTTACTTCGACCAGTGTTAAGCTGTGCTTGAAGCTGTTGTCCTGTGAGCCGCCTATCACGCAAGCTGTTGACTCTCAGAAACTTGTCTTCTGATTCTGTTGTGGCTTTGGGTCTGCCAGACCTCTTCCTGTCAGAGTTTCCTCCAGTTTCCAAGTGCCTTTTGATGGTGTAGCAAACTGTACTCACTGACACCTTGGCTTTCTTTGCAATTTCTCTAAAGGAAAGACCTACACTTTTAAGGGTTATAATGGTCTGTCTGTCTTCCTTTATTAATTGCCTTTTTCTCGCCATTATGATAGCAATATACTACTTCCTGCAGTACAATACTGTCCAAATAATGCTTAAGAGGGCGTAGTAACACAGTCTGTTCCAACATATTCATTGGGACACCTGTAGGAATTGTTAGCATCAACTTTCAAGGCTTAATTTACTTCCATTGCTGCAGAACAGCTGTAAGTTGTTAACCCATTACTTGTTCCCTGAAAAAGGCCTTTTTGTATAACTCTGAAATGTACATTATTTTTCAGTTTTTGGTAACCTAAACTTTTTTTTTAACCTCTGGCAGTTTACCGCTTACCTTTGTACCATTTCAGGTTATTCACTGGACTTGAACTGCTTAAATTTCAATAAAAACTGGAAAAATGGGGGTGTTCTAAAACTTTTGACCGGTAGTGTATGTAACATGGATTTACCGGTGAGCAGGAGGATGATGGGAAATGTAGTTCTGAGAGGTACATGGGAAGCCATCTTGAGGCAGGGAATGCAATTTAAAAGTTTAAAAACTGGTTAAAGTGTAAAAAAAAAAAAAAAAAATTTAAACAATGCACACACCTTACGTAAACAGTTGTAGCAACACAAGAGAACATGTAACACAATAAAATATAAAGGTCCTTATGTACCCTTTAATACTGTATTTATTATGTTCTTTAATGTTTTATTTATTTTAGTAATTCATTTAATTCTGGATTTTCTTACTTTTTCAGCTTGCAAAGCTTATGGCTGAACTGAAGAATATGCCAGGATTTTTTAATGGGAGAATGTCTCTGCCTCCGACTCCCTCGGTAAGAATCTTATTCTTTTTATTTTTGATAAATCCTAAGCCTACCAGGAGGACATTTTGGCTCCTGCCTAGAGGGAATAAAAATGTATTTGATGAACAGGATAATGTGAAAGAAGTTAAACACAGGAAATATAGAAAACCTGAACCGTAGAGAAAAGATTCAAATGAGAGAATTCCGAAGCATGTGGGAGAAGTCAGAAGAAAATAAGGTTTAAGGTCCTTGATAAAGTGAATAGGTTGTATCATTAATTTGTATTGTATACAAATAAAACAAGTGCTGAGTAAGAACATGCTCTTTCTGCCCCCACAGCCCAGGAGACCCTCTCGGCGCTCTCTGGGAACAGGCCCTGGGAGGAGGAACCCTGAGCGCAGTGCCCGACCCCATACCCGCTCGCGCTCCCTGATTGACGGGCCCCCCATGCCTTCACCAGAGGAGGATAGCGACGAAGACAAGTACACCTTGGTGAGGAAGAGGAGGACGATGGATGATGACTATCAGGTAAGGGCAATATGTAACCCTTATTGGGGTGCAGATTCCATTTCCATTCAGGAATTTTCTAACTTTTATCATACTGCACCATTTAAGGACTGAGGGACAATTTGTTAAAGCAGCATGTGGTTTCATCTGATCACAGAAGCTAAAAAGGATTGGTTGGGGAAAAGCTGCACCAGTTAAATCCATTGAACCCATTCATCCAGAAGAGATTACATGCATTATTGATTGTATTCCCTAGCTAATCACAATCTCTATAAATACAGTTTCATCTGTCTATTTACTGTATGTTTTGTTTCTTCATTTGCATATTTTTCTAAGTCCATCAACACATTTTGACATTATGTGGTATAAGATCTGTAAAGAAAGATAATGTAGTAGACTACCATTTAAACAGTTTGGAGTAGTTGTTGTGGTGCCCTAATATTTCCAAAATGTTCAACCCTTTATTGAGTCATGGTAGTTGCTCCACCCATTCTGTCTTGGTAGGAGTAACTACTATTAGTCTTGGTCCTGCTGTCGATTTAAAATAAAGAAAAACTTTAGAGTGATATGGATTTGGGTGCTTTGGTTACAATTATCACTGATTCCAGTTTTCCTCCTGCTGCAGGGTGAGCCTCGCAGGAGAAGCTATACAGGTGCTATGACCATCCCTCACATAGTGCGTCCAGTGGAAGAGATTACAGAGATGGAACTTGACAATATCTGCTTTAATGTCAGAGAGAAAGTTTATAATCGAGCAACAGTAAGTGTTTCTTATTGATATATAACATTGCACAGCTGTCTTTCTCATCTTCAAAAAGTAGTTGCATAGATTTTATGTTGGTTGATGAATGTAGAATAAAAGGTTCAAGCAGCTTTTATTTAAGTATTTTAACAGTTGTATTTTATTTTTCTTGTCAGGGGTCCACTTGCCACCAGTGCCGTCAAAAAACCACTGACACCAAAACGAACTGCCGCAATCCCAAGTGTGTGGGAGTGAGAGGACAGTTCTGTGGCCCGTGCCTTCGGAACCGCTATGGAGAAGAGGTTAGAAATGCCTTGCTGGATCCTGTAAGTACCAGACACTTGTACAATTAATTTTTAATTTTGGCCTGCTATTTTAAAAATGCTTCAGTTTAACAGCACATTACATTTTTGCTGTGCTTCTGTTTATTGTCTTTTGGGGCCCTATAAAAAAATGTTAAATTATTATTTTAGTGACTTGTTCCAGGCACAAATGGTCTGCCTAATTTAAAATTAATTGGTCACTGCAGCTGTCTGATATGAAGCCACCATGTTGCTGAGAAACTTATTGTGTTAGTGTATCACTTAAGTTTGTACTTTCTTGACCAAGGCATCATACTGTGATGTCCTTGATTTTGAATACTGGAGGGGAATACAAATGAAATAGTGTCCCTCAATTTGAAAGTATTTATGTCTCGTTGGGACAGAAACTGAACTATAAACTTAACTACTCATGAAAACACTGCAATCGCAGATGGATTTCTTCTCCTGTAAGCAATAGTAATAACTGTTTGTCTCGCTAAGAGTTGTTGGTGGCTACTGCAGCACACAAATTGTTTAAAGACCACAGATAATGCATCATTAAAAAAATATATATATATGTTTTCAGAAGGTGCAATTGTCACAATTACATTAGTTCTATTGTGGGCAACATGTGGTCCCAGAGCAAGTTGCTATCTCCATAACATGCTTTTGTAAATGTTGTAGAGATCTGAGGAATCAAAGGATTAACCAAGATTTCAGCTATTCCAATCTGCGTCACTGACGTGCTGGCTTTGATCAGGAGTTAACTTGTACTGTTTTCTTATAGAACTGGCACTGCCCCCCTTGCCAAGGAATCTGTAACTGCAGCTTCTGCAGACAGCGAGAAGGGCGCTGTGCTACTGGTGTGCTGGTCTACTTGGCAAAATACCATGGATTTGACAATGTTCATGCTTACTTGAAAAGGTAATTTAATTAAGACTGTAACATGTAATGTAACATCAGTGGTTTCACAGACCTCGATTTGCTCTAGTCTAGGACTGCTTTGCCTAAAATATTAGTTAGTCCAAGATTAGTAATAATTGGAGTCGGTAAAGCCAGCCATAGGTGTCCAAGATTATTAGTAAAATGTAAAACCTGCCTTAAATGATTTTACTGTGTTCAATTTAATAACTTTTTTTTTTTTTTCAGTCTTAAAAAAGAACTTGAAAATGAAGTGGATGAAAACTAAAACAGAAAGATTAAAACATTCAAAAAGATGACTCCCCTGCTGTTTTGATTTGCTTTTGAATGTATGCAGTTTTTGTGTTTTGAACTTCTAGGTGCTTATCTGATCCTGAACCAGTCAGTCATGGAAAAGAACAGATTTGAATTCCTGCCTTCTGTTAATAATCATACAAGTTTAAATGTTAATGATTTGATCTTTTTATGTTGGATTTTACTGTTCCGCTTAATAGATTTTAAAGTGTCTATTTTTGCCACTTCTGTAACTTGCCTGTTTGGTGAATTGATCAAATGTATTTTGTTAGTAATTTTTAGCAAAGCTTAAAAGATATAAGATAAGCACTTGTGGTTTTGTGATCAAAATTGGTTAACACTGCTCCATTCCTGTGTTTAATTCCAATGAATATGTTATTGTTGGCAGTATATCTGTCTCTGTGTTTTATTTCCAGCACTTATGAAATGTACTGATATTTGAATTAATTTGTGTTCATATTGAGACATTGCGCCATTTTGTTGAATATTTTAGCAAGTTGTATGTAGTAGAGTCATTGATCTTGCTTTCATATACTGCTTTACCCCAATCAGTGTGTGTCTACTGGGCTGTAAAATTGACATTCAGAGCCACCAACCCCACTGCAGCAAGTTCATCCAGAGTCATGAAAGACTGCTTACCCTGCACTCCAGGAGGGTTCTCATATGGAACAGGGGTAAAGTTGATTGTTTGATGGAAAAGCAAAGATTCTGCTTCCCATCGACCTACGGAAAGGAATACTATACCTAGAAATGCTGATAACATTTTTCTAACATTCATTATTGATTGATTAAAGTTACTGTGTAATGATTTTTGATTTAAGATAAAGGGTCTCCTTTTCTATGTATTGCCAGCACGTGTTTTCAGCAAAATAAAAAGAAATGTGGAAATTCAGTATGTTTATTTTACTTCAATTGATACCTTACAAGCTGCTGAATACATAACACTGCAATACATTACCTATTGTGCTATTAGGGTTTTTTTGTTTGTTTTTCTGTTCAAATAAACAATTCTTCAAAATGTGTTGTACAGACTTTAATAGCTTAAATGGGTACATTTTAAAACAAACACAGTGATTTGTATGCTTTCTACAAACTTAAAAGCAGCGCAACACCAGCAAGGACCCATTAGGCAGGCCTTTCCTTTGTTTTTAAATAGAAAGTCCAGACACACGTTAGTTTGGTTTTGTAAACCAGGAAATCATAAATGTTGCTCGTCTCCAGTCTGTCATTAGGAATAGCCCTCACAAATATTACCCGCATGGGTCAGGTCTTTCAGACGAGCCTCTGCTGTTTCCACTCCTTGAGTGTCCCACCTGGCACCTGTGACGGAATGTAACAAGAATCACTAACACAGTATTTCTAGGCCAAATATCTGCATTATTGAACTGTGGTGGTGATATTAAATGTATAAAAAGTGTACATTAAGTAATAATTAAAAAAAAAAAAAAGAAAAGTTTAGCCTGGCTAATAAATAATTGGATTACTCACCTTCCATGTACAAGCCATAGACATAGGCCTCTTCTCTGGCTGGCTGGTTAAATTCTTCCTTAAACTTTTTTGTGATGTCCACAGTCAAATGCATCTTATCCAAAGGCCCATTTTTCCCTGCCAAATCTGCATTAAAGCTGAAATTATATGAAGCTTAAAAAAAAAAAATGTTAAAAAATAAATTTAAAAAAAGATTACTTTATCATACGTATCCACTACCCCACTGGTGCCATTTAAAACCAAAGGACTGGTCACTATTAGGCTAAAAAGGAAAAATGCAAATATCGACAGTGTTTAAAACACTGTCCAAATGTGTCCAAATGAAATTAAAACAAACCACCAGACAGCTTGGCATATCTAAACTGCTACATAATTGAGCAAGAGAGAGAGAGAGAAAAAAAAAAAACACTACTCTATTGTATACGTGAAATAAATTACCTCAATTTGTAGTGTTAGAATTTAAAACTTTGATTTAAAAATCAAGACAGTTGAACACTTACAAGTTTCTTTAGTCTCTGTAACAAGCGAATTCTATTATGTTTTTGTTTTCTTCTGCCTGTGAAAGCAAAATATAGAAAAGTGACATGAATTTGAAGCAGTGGACCTCGGATCTATGGGCCACCTTTATATTTGGGAATGTGATCTAGCAGCGACTGACGAGAGTTGAGCCAAGCTATTTTGTCGTAACTTATTACAAACCTTCAGGCTGATTTTGCTTTTCCATGATGAGCTCCTATTACTGCCGACGCTGATGCTGAGCTACCTTGACTATACTTAACATTATTCATTTTTAAATGTCCATTCAATGTGCCTTGAAGCTTGACAATATAAAAAACAACATGCTAATATTTCTTTTTATTTTCTAGTACTGATCAAGACCTACATAGTAAATACTGTAGGCTCTCATTAACATTGTAAGAAATACATTTTTCATGTTCCTTCATTCACTAGTCTCAAAAAAGGTAAATGAGAAAAAAGGTACATCTTTGTAGTTTTATGGTTTTGCATTTTAGCAAGTTGCACTGAAATTCACATACGCTTAATTTCTCCTTTTTATTTTTAGTTGTTTACTGAAGCGCTTTTTTTTTCTTCTTTTCAAAACAGAACTGCTTCAAAAACTATTAGCATAATAAAGATGCACTTGAAACTACCAGTATTAAACACCAATGATCATCCACTTTGAGATGATGAATATTTAGGGAAATAATTGTTTATGACATTCAAGCATTGAGCTGATCTGGTAATCAAGCTATGAAATACAATATTTATTCATTAGAGCAAATTTAATGAGGCCTCCTGGCAGTAATTATAAAAATTACTGTAGCAGTAAATTACTAATGAGTTCTGCCACACTGCTCCCTACCTGTGAGGAAGGACTGGGGGTTGAAGAGACCTGATATCCAGACTACGCTGGGGAGAGAGAGATCCTGGGTTCAGGTATCTAGTTCACGGCAGTGGAGAAGGAGATCATTGTACCTTTGGAGCATTGAGTCAAATTAGGAACCACTGTTTTAAATTAGTTTCATCCATAACCTAAAAACACTCCGAAATCAAAATCTGAAAATTGGTCACAAAATGTTCATCGAAGCATTTCAAACTTAAGTTTCTTTTAATTTTGGATGTATTCTTTATAAAATAGTTGTCTGGGGTGATGAGAAAATAATCCAAAGATGAAACCATTATGCTAAGCCACGGACATACTTTTCAGCATTTTTTCTACAGGACAGAACTTATTTTCTGAGGAGAGCAAATTAAACAGTACAAAAGTAGAAACAATTACCACACCAGGTCAATCAAATATAGCATAAATATATCTTACAATACAGAATCATATATTCAGGTAAAGGAAATAAACATTTTAAATAAATAAATAAGTAAATCAAATTCAAGTGTAGGAGGGGATGAATCTTAAAATCCATCATATAATTTTAGATGCACAAGAATGACTTGTTCTATTTTGACCCCTGCAAACCTTAACAAGAATTCAAAAGTGTTCTACAATTGATTTTTCCTTTTTGGATGCACACCTAGTAATACAGCTGCTGTTTGGCTTATGACATGTTACTTACCACTGTGCTAGACTGTACGTTGATGGATATGCTAGCTTGGTCCAGGTGTCAGGAACATTATCAAAGAAAAGAGCTGTCTGCAGTTGCTCCATCTCTGAGGAAATTGCCAACTCACCCTAACAAAAGAAAGTGTAAGTGCGCTCTTTGTGGCTCAGAAGAGACCGTGATAAGATGACATGATAAATAGCGAATTCCTTGCGGGAAAACACATCAAGTTGAACTTGACAATTCTGTTATTTCAGCAGCTTCTAAAGGTAAATCACTTTTTTTCTGTTTTATGTGTAGGTTAATTTAAGTGAATGTATTTAAGTGAATGTTAGGAATAATTTAAAGATGAGACAGATTGGAACTGACATGTATTCTATCTGGAATGCATTTACTGTTGCTTGTAATTGGCTAGTTACCTAGTCAAACCCGTTTCACATCGCAGTCTAGACAAGATCACCAATTATTATCACAAACAATAATGCAAGCAGCATTTTCTCGGGGTTTAATATATATGCAGTTTAGTTATGTGTGAATTATAATGCAGAAAAAATACATCAATCAAATTCATTATGAGTGTTGACAGATGGTAACTGGCTAGGTAGGGGGGAAAAAAAACTCAACCTACATTCTTGAAAGCACACTAAACTATAAGGGAAGCATTCTGCACTTTTGGAAGTAATGTCAGACATGTTGTACTCCTCACGCAGTTTCTCCAAAATATTGTCAAGGATAATTTTTACCTTAAGAAATACCAAACATTATATTTTAGTTCAGGTTACTGAACATTTTTATTTGTATTGGAGCATATGCAAATAGTTTGTTTTCAGATTATTTTATTCAATTTTTGATTAAATATCCTTACTGCACAATTCTACAGAACTGTAATGCTTTGGTTGTTAATTGATTTGAACACATATTTTGAATATACATTTTTAAACAATAAAATGCAAAATATCAAATATTCAAAACTCAAGATGTGGTTTTAAAATGGAGTACATACTGGACATAATGCAACTCTTACAAATGTAAAATAGATAGAGAGGAATATAGATAGGAATTATTATAACTGTATAATTCAAATCAAGGTAACAGGAGAATAGTAGTTTTCTGTCAAACTAGAACATAAAGCGTTAACGAAAATGAAAAATAAACATAGGTTTGGTGACTTGCCGATTATCAGTAGGAGTTGAAAGACAGTCCTATTTAATTCTTATCTTTAACATAGAAGACAAAATAACAACAACAACACTTGCATACATATACAGACATACATACATACATACATACATAAACATCATTGAAAATTGGTTTTGTTCCTTTTCCTAAAGCTTCCAGTAGGGGGAGTTCTAAGCCAGGCAACACCTAAAATGACTACAAAAGCACTAAAGCCAGCTCTAGATAGAGATACACCTTACCTGTCTTTCATGTTTCCCAGCACCAAACAATGTGTGTCTTTTAAAAAGCATTGACATGAAGGACAACAAATCAACAGAGCATTTTTTGTCCAGGCTCCACTGGTAACCTTTAAAGAAAGGTTTTGTAGTTTAAATTCAAATACCTGGTTTGGCTGCATGTATTCCTCAAGATAAGTGCGACACAGCCTCAATCATCGGTGATGTGACCTCCATACATGATCTCTCCAAACAAGTAGTAAAGCTCCTCCCAGAGTACCTTTGGCACAGTATTATTTTTTTTTAAAAAGTCCCCTTTCCCATTGGTTTAAATTGTAATAATAATACAAAAAACAAAAAAATACATATAAATTACTGGCATAATATTTTTTGGGGACATTCTTCATAAAAACAATGTTAACTTATTGGCATTCTTACTTCTTATTATACTTACATGAGAGTAATACATTATTTAATAGTACTACATTTACTACTTACTCATCACCAGATCGTAATGGGTTAAGAGCACTTTGACTGCTCCCCTTTCTCCGGGTAATTGTAGAGAACGTTCACTGAGATTGTGAGGTCCCCCGTGATGAAAGGGTACTTGCCTTGTGGTCCAAATTTCCGCCATTCTGCAACACTGGTGTGGAAAAAGCAGAGAGAGAGAAGAGAATAGTCTTGAACTCCTGCTCTCTGGGGCACTGATCCAGAATTTTCTGGAATGAACAGACATGTACACACATTACACTGCTTGCACTTTATCTACGTTGTGTATTATTGTATAAAGGTTACTCACTGGCCTCAGCTCTACCAATCAATCAATCAATCTTTTACTATAGCACCCTTCACAATAGAAGTTTCAGCGCTTCACAGAGTAAAAAAAAAAAACAGTATATTGTCAATTTAGAACAGAATCCAGCAGGAAACATGAATAAAAAGTCAATACAATAAAACAGTAAGAACCGAATAATTAAAGTTGCAGACAAGTAATTTTTAAGATAAATAGGCTAGACTATAAATGTATATACTGTGTATATATATATATATATATATATATATATATATATATATATATATATATATATATATATATATATATATATATCTGATTCTGCAATATTCAGAAATAAATGCAGATAAACAACTTGATAACATTACTTTCACCATTGAATCAAGCTAAGTTAATCAGACTCTATCTTATAAGAACGACTTGCATCCTGAACTCAAAGCACTTATCTGGTTGAAATTTTCCAGAGCAGCGTGCAGATTGGCCAGCATGCCAGTTGGTGGTTCACTGGTAATTTGGTTGGCGTTCTCCAAGTGGAATAATGTGCGCCTGAGGGGTGGGAGTGCCACTAAATGAATAGTCTAGAAAAAAAGGTTGGCTGTTTATCAAATTTGCTACTTTAAGAAAAATAATACACAAACGTGACCGACGTCCAAAATTTAAAAACATCCAATGGTCTTGCCTTTTTAATAATAATTTTGTTTCTGTAAAGAAAAAGAAAAAAACACACACATACAGTAGGTGAAGGTGATACAATATTAATTCATCTTTGGAACATTTACTGTTATCACAGTCTTTGTCTGCGAACATAGATTAGTTATCACAGTTTCATTATTGTTTTTCAGCGATTGCACTATTGCATTTTAATCAATTATGTGTTAATACTTGCCAAATTAGCGTAATATAAACTAAATGCTGTGCTGATGTAGTTTGTCAACTGCAACATCAACACTTCAACATGACACACATTTCAGAGTACAAGCATTATGGAATAATCAATAGAAGCATCTTCAAGCACAATTATTGCACTTAATCAAGTTCAGATGCCACTCAAACAGAATGGAGTGTGGCTTGCTTTTGCTGAACCAGGTGTGCACATTAACACTGGCTTTTCATTTCTTTCTTTGTTCTACAGTATCTAATTTACCTCAGGATTATCGTATTATAATTCAGCCACAGCCTCCTGACCTTGTCCCAGAGATACATTGTGCAGCTTCCCAGGGTCCACGAAAGCCAAGCTTTTTACCTGCATTTTAACACACATCGTTTACAATGAAAGATTTTAGCAGGCATTTTAAAAACCATGCAATTCATTTTTTTCCACCCCTGTATTAGCTCTGCTAAAGATGTACGACGAGAGTAGCTGTACATTAATGGACTGGTATTTTATATAATGATCTTTAATTCTGCAGATTTGAAGCAGTAAATAAGAGCCACACAAGATGCATTGTTCTGCAGACGTGGACTTGTCTAGATTCTCCTTATTGTCTATTACCCCCAGAAGCTTTCCAAATGGTCCTGAAGGATAACTGATAGGGTTACAGACCATCCATCTCAATAATGACAGAGTATGTCCAAGTCACAAAGGAGGCATTCCATGAGAAAAGGTGTGCCCCTATTCTATTACTGCCCTCATTAACAAGTCATAAAAAAGTCAACATACCAAGCAATGACTAAAGCCCACTAAATAACATTTTACTAAAATAAAAATTGATTTATTGAAACATGGAGAATGTAGAGATGTATTTCGATTATTTTTATTTCATTATAAAATTGATACGGTATCAAAATAAAAAAAAAATCTCCATATTTAAAAAAATAAAAAAATGTATTGCATGAATTTATATTTTCATCAAATGCTTTGTTGCCTGTTACAAGTTTAATTGGGCCCTTAAATGAGCTGTTACAATAAGGTCACAATATTCAAAAAGAGTTACATTCTGGACCTGATTTTGAAGCAGTTATATAGGGACCAAAATAGTAACCAAGTAGTTTCTCGTAGAATTAGTTCAATTATTGTTGAGTAGTTTCTTGCTAGTTTTAGTCTGACAGACTTTGTACAGTACTACATTGTGCAATGCCTTGAAAATCATCATGCTTCAGAGACCAGTACAGGGGATGTTTTCGGTTTATATAAAAACTACAATTCGCACACACAAGAGGAGTTGTACCTGGAAAGCCAGCTGGGCTGCGAAGGTAAGTTTGTCTCTTTCAAACAACCCTCGACTGATGTAATTGAAGGAAGAGAAGGTAATGCAGTGGATGGTAATGCAGCCTTGTGAAACACAACATTAAACGCCTAAAGAGGAAGAAGAAAATGACTAGCAATATAGATATTCCCTGGGAATAAATGCGTATTTGAAGACCACAGGCAGTAATCTGGAAATGGAATCTTACCTTAAGTGAGAACTGGTACATTGGATTGATTTTATTGAGATCATTCATTATGAAGTAGAGCAGAGAAGCCCTTGCCACTGCAGGATGGTAGTGCTCATGTGCTTCATTAATTTTTACTTCATTAACCTTCGCTTCCAGAACCTACAACACATAATACATAGTAATTTGTTAGACTCAAGGAATATTGTCATAGTACTGTTTGCCACGGATTATTGAGGTGTTTAGAAAAAATAAAATGTGTTTCTCAAATCTGATCAATAAAAACAATATACTTAAGTATTGTGTTGTTCTCTCAAGCAGGTACCAAGGCAAAATACATTGTATTTGATAATGACATAACAAACTTAAAAAAAAGTACAAGACACATTTACAAAACCGTGAAATCGTTAAGTAAATAAGACACTTAATGACTCATATGACCAAAGAGTATTAAAAAATGTACATTAGAAACTGAGAATATTTCACATGTAAAGCAGCAACATTCAAAAGACATCTTCAATATGTTCTTAATTGATGGCTAGCACATGCTAAGCTAATGACACAAACATTTAGAAGTTTAGACAAGCCAGTACAACGCATTAAAGTTGTGTTAAACACTAATCTCATTATTTCCTTTTTTTTTGTTTGTTTTTGTTTTTCTTGAAAACTAAATCTATGATTATATTAAATTCATGTCTGCAAAACATAAGTATTTTGTTTATGTTCTGTCTCAAATTTAATTCTAAACAGACAGGCATTACAAAAAATCCTCATATACTGTAATGCTAATATTACATTAATCTTCAAAAAAGAATCTAAACTTTACAATGGTTAACAGATACAATACAACAACTTTGGTCTTTATTTTTTGCAGGGGCGCTCAATTCACAAATAAAATGCGGTCTGGCACGGTACAAGTATATTTCATGGTATTTTTTTCCCTGCCAAGTTAATTTTTTGTAATTCATAAGATCAATGCATGAAAATATTATTATATCGGCAGCATTCCAAACATCGATTTGATGATGATTTTTAATTAAGAGGGGCAGTGTTTGAGGCAGTTTCGTGCAGTAGCTTTATGCTATGTACAAAAAGATTTGGCAGTACTCAAGAATTAAGACCATTGCACACTGGATCCATTCCATCATGTTACCATCAATAATCCTGGATAACACACCAGATGTGTTTCATATCCCGTCATTCATGACTGCTTAAACAACTCAAATATACCATGAAGCTCAGGTATCTACTTACATTAAACGTCATTGGTTCCTTTACTTTTCTACGCCTGTAAAAACACATTAGAATCAGAATTATTTTGATTCTAAAACCAATGCATCAAGTGTCCCACCTCAGCTACTGACTCATGGTGTGACCCTGAGCAAGTCACTTAACCTCCTTGAGCTCCATCTTTCAGGTGAGACGTAATTGTAAGTGACTCAGCAGCTGATGCATAATTCACACACCCTAGTCTGTAAGTCGCCTTGGATAAAGGTGTCTGCTAAATAAGCAAATAATAATAATCACCCTTGCACGACAATTACATACTTGGAGATACAGTTTGATACTGCACACAAACTCAGTGTGGAGCGCTATGCTCCATATAACTGCTTGGTATCATTATTTTTCATATTAGCTGCCATGCTTGTCCCAGATTCTTACAATGAGAAAGTGATCGCACCAGGAAAAAAAGCATCAGCTAGAGCCCTGGCATGAACTAAAACCAACAAATGAAGCAAAATCAGGCTCAAATTGCAGATTGGGGCTGACACTGTAGTGCTGTTAAGTTCAACAGAAGAGTAGGTGGTAGTGATGGGAGCTGTTTTATGTAAAGGACAGCCAATGATTACAGTGAATGATTACTGCTGATGAATGTTCTAGTTATCTCAGAGCAATTTTACCTTCATCTCGATTTCAGCAGCGGTGTGCTTCGTTGTTTCTAGTTTCTCCACCAGAGGTTGTCTCCTTAGAAGTTGCTCTCGGCCTCTGAAAGTCGGGTCAACAACTCATCCTCGAGAAACTTCAGCTCAATTTTAAAATAATTCTACTGCTTGGTGAGCTCTGACTGAAAAAATAAATTTAAAAAATCAGGAGAATTACAAACAAAATCTTTTCAACTTTGTATCCTGTATACCTAAATACCTAAGTCAGTGACATATCTATTGCCCTTCTGTGGCACAAAATTCAAATGACAGCACAAGTACAGTTGAAAATATGGCAAGCTTGTTTGTTCTCTATTTTTCAAAATAAGGCCATTAAACAAGACTAGTACCTATAGGTCAGGGCTCAGGCACATGTATTGGGTATCTTAGAGATGGCAGTGCTGTCAATCCTAAACACTGCACCCCTTCCATGACGTTTGCCAAGAAATACCTGCTTGGATGCATGCCTCTATGAAGACTAAATAACATAATGCTCTGTGTGGTAACCAAGCACTTGTGGAGAAAGCCAAAGTTAAAATAACCACTTTTAATAACTCATTCATTACTGAATAATAATACCAATCTCTAAGAAAAACTAAATGTCGTGGTCAAGTAGACAAGTGTCTTAGCAGCTGCTAAATAAATTGTCATTATCAAATGCTTTTGTTTCTTCCCACAATCAAGGGTAAAAGGTCAGGTCACCGCCCCCCATGGTCCTTTGAGATCTTTATTGGACTTCATTTTCATACTGGTAGCATTGCAAGTTCCAGTGGTCAACACTTTCTTACCCTTTATGACCAAATTGATGACTTTCAGATCACAGCCATATCTGAGCTTTATCCATTTAATCCCCTGGAGCTGTGTGTCAATCAGGAGAGGCCAGCGCTCACAGTTAGTCAGAATAGTGGCATTCTGTGTGGGCATTTTGTCACTTGGTAAGCCTTCATTGTTCCATTTCGCAATGGAAGCCTCACCGGTCAGCATGCATACTGGATCAAGACCTTCAGTCATTGGAATAAGGACCTCGAGTAACAGAGAAGCTAATTAGAACCGGTCTGAGTCACAGCAAACAGGAAATCTACATAATGATCAGAATATTTCACAAACAGTTTGCATCGTGGGCTGTCAGTCTGTATGTGCAAGTGGGTGTGATTTATGTGTTAACGAGAAGTATTTAAACACATCCATCCACAGAGCAGTCAAGACCTTTCACCCTGATATACTACAGCCAGCAGTGATGATGCTCAATTATTTTTCTCTGGGCCACCTTTAGGATTTAAATTCAAGGTTACTGTATGTATTCTCTTTATCTGTATCTTTTCTTCTGCAAAGCATACCCAAAAAGTGCATTGAAGTAAACTGAATGTTTTAACAATCACAGTTAGATATTGGCTTTACTACTGTATTTCTTTCTGAAATAATACCTAAAAGTACCTTTTGACTCCTCAAATAGGGCATCCAGAGGTTTTCAACAAGCTCATGACGGTACCTCTTGGAGAAGGAACCAGCGTAGGATATAAAGCACGTTAGCAGCACATCCCCACACAGGGTTTGCTCCTGTTCATGATACTGAGCAACAGAGTGCACCCAGCGGACATTCTCGGACTGGACAAACAAACCGAAAGAAACCAACATAAATACAGATATGAAGAGGAAGTGCCAAATTGGGGGTGGAACCCGAGTAAGTGGCAACAGGAACAAAAGAGAGATCCTGCGCTACAACAGTTGAGGGTGTATGTGGAATGTGGACGGCCCCCCAATTGGAGAGGAGCATAAACAAGATGCCCCCTTAGTGAGGAGTTGATTACAGCAGTGGAAGCACCTAGTCCAACAAGATGGAGTGTTGTACAGACAAGTCCAGGATCGCAATACTCATGAGGTACGGCTACAAGTACTTACCCCTGAGCAGAGTAGAGAAGAGGTTTGGGAAGCTTACCACACTCATGTTGGCCATTTGGGGGTAGATAAGACATTGTCTGTAGTACGACAAAGATTCTTTTGGCCCAAAATGGATAAGGATGTACAGACTTAGAGCTCTCGCTGCAACCGCTGTAACCTATAGAAGGCTCGACCGGACGGTAGGGTGAAATTGATACCAATTCAAACCACTGCCCCATTACAAGTAGTAGCAATGGACTTTTTATCTCTGGGTAGGCCCATGGATGCTTTTCCGTATATTGTAGTTGTTACAGATTTATTTACTAGATTCTCTTGAGCCATTCCAACCTGAGATCAGACTGCTCTTACTACGACGTGTGCCTTGTGGCAGCATGTAATTCAGCCACTTGGGTGTCCTAGGTTCCATTCAGACCAAGGGCTGAATTCTGAGTCTGACTTCATTCGAGGGCTGTGTCAGTATTATGGTGTGCGAAAGTTCAGGACCACCCCTTACCACCTGCAGGGAAATGGCTTATGCAAAAGATTTAATCAGACACTACTGGTACTATTGGGCACCTAAGAGGTAGAAAAGCAGAATAGATGGCTCGAGTATCTGCCCAAATTGGTACATGTGTATAATAGTACTGTTCATGAGACCACAGGGTATATGCTTTTCTTTCTAATGTTCTGGAGAAATTCCCGCCTTCCTAACGATGTGCTGCTTGGTGTCCCTGAAATAGAGGTCCAGAGGAATCAGAATGAATGGGTTAAATCCCATCATGTGAAATTGCTGGGTGCTTACCAGAAAGCAGGGAAGCGGTTAGAATTAGCTGCTGATATGTCCAAGAGGAGGTATGACCATACTGCCAGGGATGCCCCATTGTTGCCTGGGGAACATGAGTGGGTGTTAGATAAATGGAGGAGAGATAGGGGAAAGTTGGCTAATGGGTGGGAGGAGGAACCATATGAGGTCCTAGGGCAGACAGACCCCAACGTTCCCGTGTATAGGGTGAAACCAATTGTTAGGGATGGTGTTGTCAGGGTAATGCACCGAAATATGTTTAGGCCTTGTTTCCTGAGGACGAACCTGAGAGTAGATCAACTCCATTAGCACCTCGAGCTGTAGAGCCCCCATTAGTGCCTCCTCAACCCATGTGGGGTTATTTGTTTCCCTGAGATATGGGAGAAACTGCACCCCCATTGTGCAGGTCTACCCGAGAGAATCAAGGGAGACCACCAGTCAGGCACTGAGAGTAAGGACCCTGACGATGGTGGTAGATGTCACTGGGGACAACGACAAAATTAGCAGGGAAGTGTGTCACGGGTGACTAAGATTTATTTGATGTTTGTGTTTTTTGTGATAATGAATTGTTTTCTTTTTCGTATTATTATTATTATTATTATTATTATTATTATTATTATTATTATTATTATTATTATTATTATTATTAGTATTATTAGTATTATTATTATTGTCATGCACTATTACTATTGTTTCACTGTTTTGATTGTTTTAAGGACACTATTTTGATGTGTGTGAGCACGGTATGATTTGGGATGTTTTCGTTGTCACCCAGAGCACGCACACAGAACGGAGCTGTGAGAAACGGGACGTTAATAAATTAATGCAGATTGCTTACAGGTGCGGCCAATTGAACCACTGCATATAAATGCTGTATGCAGATTCGGAAGCAGAGAGAGATCGGAGGGAGCCCCGGAGAACGGGCAGAGATTCCGCAGATTCGAGAGGAGATTTGGAAGCAATAATTCCACACGAGGAGAGCCTGGAGAACGAGCAGAGCTGGGAGGTCGAAGACAGAGAGACTAGAATAAGAGGGAAGAACGAAAGCCAACAGGGTAAAAGTGGAGCGAGCGTGAAGCAGCTGGGATCCGACCTGATGGTGAAGACAGACAGAGAACCAGTGCTTGGGTAGCTGCAGCTGAGGTCAGCAAGCAGAAGCAAGAGGCAGGGTGCGTCAGAGAGACAAAACCAGGAGAACTATAATTACAGCTGAAAGGTGGAGGAGCAGTGGACTTTACAGCGACTAAAGACAGATGGTTAAAGAAGAGTTAAGTACATTGCAATTTAATTACGCCTCCGTGTCACCACACAAGCATATGTATTTTCTAGTCTGTTTGATAAATTGTGGAGGAGGTCATTGACTACACTTGTGTTTTATTGTATATGTATGCAACTTCCTGTCTGTCTTATGCACCCTGTTGATGGAGGCACTAATTGCACAAATACGTGTGACTTTATATGTGTGGAATTATTTGTTTAGTGAAAGAGTTAAATAACTTGCACTTTAGTTAGATGGTGCTGATTGGTCTTATCCAGTTAACTGATGATTTTAGTGTTTTTAGTACTATTTTTAGGGATACTTCGCTTGCTTATGTATTTTGATGTGTCTATGTTTATCAGCGATAAATTGGTTTAGTATTTATTAGACACACAGTCTCCCTGAACTGGAGTAAGGATTTTAATTGCAGTATTTGTCCTTCTTTTATCCCGAGTTGGATGCCCAGAGTGGGACAACTATCCCCCAATATGTGAGGCGGCATCGGACAATCGCTGATGTGCTGTGTGCAACGCAAAGGCCTACCTTGTTGAAGGCTGACAGGTGGAGGGGCATCAGCAACGGCAACGGAGGACTGTCCATGTAGACCGTCTTAGTCTGTAGGTTGGGCTTGGTGGTGGAGTGGCACCCCCTGTTGTGTGTGAGGTAAATTTGAATAAACAAATTGCTAAATTGGGGGAACAGGAAATTGGAACCAAGTCTGGTACCGATGACCTTAGGAGAACTGGTTAGTAGAAATTGTAGTTTAACTGCTTCTTAGTTATTTATGACCCTTTTTATCATTGCTGTATACCAAATAAACATAATTGATTACTTACCTGATTTCTTGTTTGGTGTGTTCTGCTGCTGGTCCCCTTTGTGGATGCCTCAAACCTTTGTGACCAAAGAAAGTGGGTTAAACAAAATTATAAATACTGTCCTTTTGCTATTCGCACAGGACTGGTGTAGTCGGACTACATTTTATAGCACCTGAGGATGTTGGACCGTGGACCTCCTTAGGGGACGCGTGACATAGATTAACATGAAGTGGTTTTCATTTTAATATTCTTTTAAACCAATGGAACAGGAAAAGGTCAAGAAACATTTCTACTATCAAGGTATAAATGAACAGTAATCTATTTTTCTTCAGCTCATCAGCTTCTTTGGTAAGTGCTGGAGTTATTGTCAGATCAGCAGTGTCTAACAAAGGAGTACTTGCTGCAGACTGCTTCATTAGCCTGCCCTGAAGGGCCTCACCTCCAGTCCTTTCACTAATCTGTTGGCCAGCTCAATGGTCTTGTTAGCTCTATTCACTTCATCTTGACAGCGGATTTTCTCGGCTATAGCCTTCGCAAAGGCAGCTGTTAAGGTAGACAGGCTTGTGTCTAGTTCCTTTAAATAAAAATAAATAACTAACAGAAAGCAAATCAGTTTCTATCAACAGTATACAAACATGAGGACAGCTGTGCTGATCACAGGTTACCAGTATTATTCTACAAGTGTATTGCTTGCTGATATGTCAGAGCAGTAGATTCACAGCAAGAGTAATCCTGTCCAGATATTTGTAAAGCTTCTCTCGAGGACTGCAATGGGAGTAAAGGATCTGAAGAATTTGCATTCAGATTTACTAAGGTTTTGCTCAATGGAAAAGTTTCTACCTTTTTTCTTTTCTAAAATCAAAAAGTTATCTTTAATATTAAATAGTAATTCAAGAGCACCCACATTGTTTCTATATGCCTCACAACATACATTGCATAACCTACAGTACTGTAAAGTTTAAGAACAAGATATTGTTACAAGCAAGATTACACTCTAGGAGGCTAAGACCCATTAAATCTAAATTTGTTGGATCTGTAATTTAATCACATGCTGGGATTTTAATTCTGTTGTTTTATTTTCATCATTGTAATATATGTTAATGTATGTCTATTAGCTAATGAGCTATGCAAGTAAATAAAATGGATAAACAGAATAAGATTTTGCACCACACCAAACATTTTGTAAATAAAGCCCTATAAATCGAAGTGATTTACTAGTTTCAGTATATTAAATCTGTATACTGTATCTATATAATATTATTAAATGGAAAAACATGTATTTGTAAGTATGAGAATTGTTATTTATTTCCATCTTGCCAGTGATACATAATCATATTTTTTTTGCATAGTTAAAATTCATTTTTATTAAGTCTAAAATGACATTATAGCTCTTTAAGCGGTTTTAGTTATAGAACAAGGTTTTGATGTGAACTTTGCAGGTGCAGTTTACTGAAACATCCCAAAAGGCTATGCTTAGCCCCTGAATCTTTTTTTTAAATTTATTTGAAGAAGCAGCCTTTTCAAAACAAGGTGAAGTTCAATGAAGTCTCTATGCTGTGATGATCAAACAGTGTCACATCACTATGGCAATAGCTGCCAGGGCCAGGAATACAGATCAGCTTTAATTGTACAAGGCCTTACTGCCGCTGTATGTCAATCAGAGCCTATGAATTGAGGAAAATTTGCTCTGTTCATTCTGTTAAATGATGTATCCAATTAAACCTGTTCGAATTCATGATCTTCAGTCAAGGTTAAATGAAAGTAGTTACTCCTGTCAGCTAGGTGATTAAATGCTGCCTACATCAAGCACATTTATGTGCAGAATTAAAATCTTGGTATAAAGCATGAATCTTTATGCATGCCAGTTAATTACCTCGCAGTCCTGCTTCTTAAATGCCCAGTACATTTGTTCTTAATCACCAGGTTCATTTTAAAACTTACGTTATACTCCAAATTAAACTGGATTTCAATGGTCAAATTAAATTATTTTACAAATGGAAATAGCTCAGCCTTTTAGGACCCTACAGTGGACAGATTCCTAGAGATAGTTATATATATATATATATATATATATATATATATATATATATATATATATATATATATATAACAAGTTAGAGAATATGCACTATGATGAAAAAAAAAGTTCAATAAAATGTCAACAATAATATTTGGTGTGAGAATATAGAACCTTGATGGTTAAACAATTCTAATTTGACTGAAAGTCTTCAATATTCATGCCCTTTATTGAGCTCAACCGTACAGTCTACAGCTAAACCATTAAATATCAATAAATGGAAATCTGGTGTTGGTGCATTGGTTAAATTGGTATATTCCCTGGTAATCTACCCGAGACGACAATACCAGAATCTGGAAGTCAAGCTTATTATGCCATTAAAATGAACTTCTTTTTAAGGAACTAACTTTCCCTACAAGAAGAATTTTAAATGCAGCAAAAATAAAACTAAAGCAGAAATAATATATGTATTCCATATATATATATTCCATACTGCCACTTGCAGAACCTTTATGTCACACAGTATTAAAATCATATGCCAATATTCAAGGACAAAAAAAGGCAAAAAAACACAAAAGAAAACAGCAACACACTATATTATTTTAAATGCCTTAAATATGAAAGGATATTGCATTTCAAAGTGTAGCAATATACAAGTATTAGCAATAGACACAGTATTATCATATTATTTTTCCAAACTTTTATTTTTCCACAGTATTATTATAAGATTTTTCCAAAATCTGCACAAAATATCTTAACAAAATATCATAATAACAGGGGTTTTATTATGTATTGTAAAAGGAAGAATCTCACTTTAGAATTGCTAATATTGATTAAATCTAAAGCTTTCAAGGCTGTTCAATTATATTTTCTGAAACAATTACACTTTAAATCAAAACACTAAAGACTTTATATTTTTCTTTTTTGCATTTTGTTCCTTCCCATCTTCTGGTGGACATTATTTGAAATACACTTTCATAAATGAAAAACAACAAGATATGAATTAAAATGGCAACTATTACCAGCCTCGAAGAACAAATCAGAAATGCAGAAAGCCTACTTACATATTCACAGAAAGTGAAATACTGTAATGAAAAACAGTGAAAGAATACTTGTTCTGTAATAATGGTCTACTTTGCCTTCATTATTAAATGTCAGGTACTAAAGTGCGCTGCTGCTTAGTGGAAATACACCATACTCCTTGCAAAGCATTCTCAGAATGACCTCCAGTTTCTCTGCCACGCCCGCCTGGTCCGTGCTGGCCTGAGATAGCTTGCGTCGTTTGAGCTCCACTTCACAATACACCTGGCATTGGATTGTAAAAAGACACTTTAAGAAGATTCGTTTTTACATCCCTTTTAACTACAGAGCGGTTATAAAGAAAAGTTTTGTGGCTACAACTTCTGAAACTTCTGAAGTGAATGCTTAATAAAGTTTATATTTAAAAGACAAATTGTACTATTAACATATCCAATCGTAGCACCCCTATACACATCTGCTGCCCTGTGGTGGGAGTGGAACGCAACCTTATATACCCATAGCCCAACACTGAGTTATCTATATCAATTTTAAACACTTTGAAGTCATGTTAGTAGTAATATGTTTCCTTCAAGTGGAAATGTTTCGTTAATACCTTAGCGAAATGCTGCAAAAAATAAATCAACAACCCCATTGGGATACGGCCACAGCATGTAAGGGTTTCACTTATTGCTGTTACTTGCACTTGTAAGTCAAACTTTCTGAAAAGTATCGAAGCAACAGTGCATTAAATTAGGGAAATACTTACATACATCTTTTGGTGGTGTCAGTGTGACAGGCATGCAGATTAACAGGAGAAATGAAAAACAGTAATATTCATTATGACAAAAATGAACAATTATGCAACTCGACAGACATTAATGATGCTCCGGGAAGATGCATTGAGCCTCTTATTTTTTAATGAGCATGTGCACTTTTGAGTAAGTTTTCCATCTACCTGTAATAAATGAGATCATGCTTGTAAAAAACACACAATGAAAAATGATTCTGTGTACAGGATTAAATCACAATATTTCTAAATAGGAACTGTTGTATTCAAAACCTGTTTCACAGAAAGGGGTCTGTTCAATTGATCCAAATGGCAGCAGATCTAAACTATCTTTAAATAAACAATATACTGGAATATATAATATTAATATTTTATTACAACTACAATATTTAGGCATTTAAAAAACGTAGTGATTTAGAGGATTTCTTTCAGGTGTTATAATGAGTGAGCATGACTGTTTCTTGTTTTTTTGCATTCTATTTTACACGGTCTTTGATCTACAAATGCCTGACCGTGCTCTATAACAGTAAGCTTACATTAGTATAATAAAAGTACCTACCTCGTGGAAGCATATTATATTGATAACCCAAGCGCACAGCCCTGCAGCAGCAGAGGTCTTTGTCCACACAAACTCAGGGTTAAACTCAGGGTCCCGGAGATACTCCTCCTTAACCACTCTGACTGTACCTTCAGGGATGTGCTCCTTGTCAAAATGAATAAGAGCTTCCAAAAAATCATCTACCTGAGCAACAAAGAAAACCATTAGAATTACACAAAACATGTTTAAACACTGTGAGGCATTCCACAGTGTCCACTGCTCTATTCTTAGACACCACCATAGTCAGGCAGCGGAACTCAAAAGTAAGAAACATAAACTTATAACATCTCCTACGGTTATGATCGTAATGGAAACATTCAAGCATGGATTGCACGTGAGAACAGACAAATAGTCTCCTGATTGATTAGGCAGCTAATGGGAGCTCACTGGTATCAAAGTTCTTTGAAGCTCCCCCAGCTCCTGCATTGTTCTTTTGGCATTAGGATTCCTCTGAACTACCCTATATATAAATAAGCATGCCTGTCCAGATGGTCACCTTTCACATCCAGCCCTCCACAGCTTTGTCTTCTTCAGCAACCCTTGGCTTCTCAGCTACAACTCTCCAATTCCACTACCCCCATCTGTACACTGTTTTCACATACACATTTCTGTTCAATCTGAACAATTGATCAATTCAAGTATTTTCCCTTTCTCTTCATGAAGCTTAGCATAAGATATCCAATGTAACATAATACCCAAACTGCTCTTCAGTGAATCCCAGTATTTTTGCTGCTATTCTATATAAGCATAGTTCTTCATACTTTGGTTCGGTAACCTCACTCATGTACATTTTAGCTGCCTTTCAGCTTCAATCTTTCCAGGAGGAGACAGCAGCACCAGAACTGCAGCGGACACGTTGGTTACAATAACAGGGGGGTTGGGGAAAGTTCTAAGCTCAGCAAGGTTTAACTGCATAGAAAAATGTAACACACAAATACATTATTTTACACAAAGGTTAAAACAAAATGGTGTTTCTTTGAGCAGAATTAGCCAATGATACCCTATTCAAGGTATTCAGAGCAGCGTTGGCATTTAGGGCTGGCTCGGCCTTCACAAGGTCCTCTTCAGATTTCTGCAGCTGCTTTGTCACCTCTGCCTGGATGGCTGCAACCTGAAAAACAGACGTCACAGCGACATACTTTGTCAAGATATACTGCTGGCACTTTATCCTGTAATACTCACTTGCATTAATATGAAAGAAAAGGGCCAGGCAGTGTTTTCACCAACCAAAATGCTAAAGACAACCTTAAACTAAAATGGAGACTCACATATTGACAAATAAGATCCAGGCGTAGGGGTCAAGTGTTACCTCAGAGTTAGGTACAAGGCTTTATTAAACCATACATCCCCCAATACATATAATAAAGAAACAGCATCATTTCGGTTGGACAGTCTAAAAATCCCATAGAGGTTTGAAAAAGAAACAGTCAGAAGGAGCGGGGCATATCAATGCCTAAAAGCTTGAATTAAATATTTATTTATTCAGAATAAATGAGATGATAGGGCTGAACTCTGACAACATGCCCTCGATGTCACTCATGAGTGCTGATAAATGCACAGAGGAATATACCCTTTGCTCCTCTGCATCGGCAATGGCTTTGTCTTGGTTCAGTTGCTCTGTCTGCTGTCCTATCTTAGCAATGAGCGCCTCTGTGTCTTTGTTTCTCTGGTGACACTCCACTTCCTGAATCACAAGCTTCAAATCCTCCACCTGAGTAGTCATAATAACAGACCCTAATTGAGCTTCAGTGGTATTTTAATTTAAAACATGTGTCTGAAAGCCTTGGGCTTCCGTTTAATGTATTTAATGAATTTGGGTTCTCTGGGGTGGTGTGCTCACATTCCTATAACAAGTAATAATGCTGATATAATGAATATGAGGAAATTATTAATTCAGAAAATTATTGGACATTTTGCTAATATATTGTCCCAATAAATATTAAAAAAACACCATTGTTACCCATTGTTCAAAAGCAACAATTAATACAAAACAGTCAATTGTATGTTTGTAATAATTGTTACCCTGCTACAGTAAGTATAGATTTTGAAGCCTAAACGCTTACTTGAGAAGCAGTGGTTTGCAGTTTCTGTAGTCCATTTTCCACTTTTTCCGTCTTCTGTTAACTCCTTCCTCTTTTTACCCAGCAGATTCTGATAGAGTTTCCAAGAAGTAGCAGTGTTGAGTAGTGGTTAGGGCTCTGGACTCTTGACTGGCGGGTTGTGGGTTCAATCCCTGGTGGGGGCCACTGCTGCTGTACCCTTAAGCAAGATACTTTACCAAGATTGCAGAGTAAAAACCCAACTGTATAAATGGGTAATTGTATGTAACAATAATGTGTATTAAAAAAAAAAATGCAATTGTATGTAAAAATAATGTGATAACTTGTAACAATTGTAAGTTGCACTGGATAAGGGTGTCTGCTAAGAAATTAAGAAGAAGCTTTTAGGTGTGGTGTAATTATAATGCTTTTCATTGACATTGACTTCATTCACACTGGTGTGTGCATAACAAATGAACAGGCTAACCAAAGCTTTAACTTGAGCCTGAAAAGAATTTCACAACATGTTAAAACATTTCTTTAACATTTATATACATTTGAGAACTTTTTTTTTTTTTAGAGCAGAACACAGCTCATCACTTCTTAGTAAACCGTTTTAATTCATAATTTATTATTTAATGTCTGCAATATTTTAAATGTCTCATATTCCCATAGTTATTTAATATATATATATATATATATATATATATATATATATATATATATATATATATATATATATATATATATATATATATATATATATTGCATACATACATTTACTATCCAAACTATACATTATTATTTCAAAAAAGCTTTGGGAAAAGCTTGTATTTCTTTCATGTAATTATCTAAAGATGCCTGTTCGGAATTCATTTTGCATTCCTTATTAATTGTTCTTTAGTACTTCATGTTAGTCCCAGTTGTGTTTTAAAACCCTACAGCATTTAATTTCTATTAAAATTAATCTCTTATTAGATTGCCTACATTCACCCTTTGCTACTTAATTTTTCATAAAATATCAACTTAATTCAAGCTCATTAAGCATTATTATTAGCCATTTATTGTTATCTTTCCCAGTGCACTTCAGAATGGCAGCATCTCACACCCACTAATGTTCGGGTGTCATAGTGGTATTAATTACTTTTACACAGGAATTATTCATTGCTATCTGTTAAAATGTTTAACCACGTTTTTAATGGTCATTTACAGGCACCATGGATTTATAAAAAAAAACAGAACAGTGCTTTCTCTATTTTGAGTAATTGTCATAGAGGTTTTCAGAATTTTTTTTTAAAATACTCTTATCAAATAGACTTTGCTAACTTACGTTAATGAACTGCTAGCTTTCATTAATTTATAAAAACGAAACACTCTGCATCATAAAAGATGGAGATTGTATTTAGGGGCCTTTTATTTGAGGCTCAACAGAATATGACACAGTGTGCTGCTAAACAAAGTGCTTTCGGCTCATTCCTTCCTTTGCATGGAAATGTATTTTCACAGCTGTCAGAATGATGGACAGGGGGACATTGACAGGAGCATGGCTGTTTGCTTGTACCTGCACACAATGGCCCAGTAGGAGTCACAGTGTGTTCGTGAGACAAACTTTGTCCCATTTTCCAACACGTTAAGTTTGTCTCCAGGACACACATGGCTTCACTAGGGTGCCTAACCTCATTCATAATAGATGCTAATCTTTTCAGGGCTGACTGATGACAGCACTTCCTGCCCTTCACGGAATTAGACTTCAGTTTTATCAAAGGACTTGAACTGCCTGCTAATTAGAGTAATTTCCTTCATCATGAATTATTTATTTCTATTGTAACTGATCACGGCAACAGTAATGGGTTCCGCCATACTTCTCTCTCAGCCTTACCACAAGCGAAAGTAACTTTAAAAACTCTTAATGTGTTTCCTCCAGGACAGGTTTAGGAATACCTTGGGAGGAAATCGCTTCAGTTTTCAGATAAGTTAGATGCCAGTCTTCTTGTTTTTACACATGCAGAGTTTACTGCTTTCTTTTCCTGTTAAAAAAAATATACATTTTTATTTTTTTTTCTACTGAAGTTTCAGGAGTGGCTGCGGCTCCAGCTGTCCAGGATCATTGAGAAAGGGCTGCAGGAGGGTATTCTTTTAACATATATATATAGATGTGGTAAACTTGTACTGCACAGTTAGGTCTGCAGTAGAAAACATTTGGAACCAAATGCAACGAAATACATGTTTTTAATAAAAGTTTGTAGTAGTCACAAAGTAAAACCAAAGATAAACCCTAACAGTTTACAGCTGTATCAGGGACTAGCTGTAGTGATTGGAGGGGGCACACTGGGAGACCATTGCAGGCCCCAGATGACTGTGCTGCAGTGGTATTGGCATTCCGTTGCCTGCCAACCCCTCATGCACCTGCTATAGTATCTCAAAGTGGATGGTCCAGTGCAAAATGTCCTCGTATGCAGATTTGTGTTTGATTGGGTGGCTTTAGAAATAACCGAAAGGTGACACAGAGGTGGATTGTTCAGGGCTTGAAATGGTTGAAACAGCAGCCAACTGAAGACAGAGTTATGGTGCTTTCAAAGGTTATACAGCCTGAAGTGTTATTCCAGACCTTATAACAGTGCATAATTTTTCTGCATAAAAAAGCTACTCACACCAGTGTCTAAAAAAAACCCCAAAAACACAGCACTGTGTTGCCAATAATAGTCTTTACTTTGCAAATGATCCTGCCTGAAAATGTTTACTCTTGTAATTATTCTAGTAGCTGCTACTAAAATTAGTTGGATAATTCCCAATTATCCAACTAAAGTAATCAATTTTATACATATAGAGGATTAAACGTGTTTTATGCAAAACTCCAGCCCATCTATCGTCTCGATTCTAGAGCTGCTTGAGGCCAAGCATGAAACCAGTCGATGGCTGTGCAGTTCACCAGCCCTGGGAACTCCCTTGCTCTCGTTCTCAGAGTGAAACCAACTGGAGAGAAGCAGAGAACAACCTGGAAAGGACATGTTTGTATAAAAACTAGCATTAGCCAAACTATGAGGGTACTGACATATTTAGCATAAGCGCCACCCAAGGCGAAATGGTAACCAAAAGCTTTAATTTGAATGAGGTTTTAAAGAAAGAAAAGAAAACCATAACAGACATTGCTACAAAATTCAATGGAAACCAGGAAACCAAATGCTAACAACATGTTAAACAAAGACCAAATAAGTAAACATGTGTTTCTATGCACAGTTTACAAATATCAGTTCTAGATAGACCACAGACTACCATTATTAAACAAGAGGCTATACAGAGATGGCATTGATGTTATTTTGGTTTCTGTATTAACAGTCAATGAGCCAATATTGACTGCAGGATAGTTTATAATTAAAAACACATGGATGTAAATAGTTGCCATGCTGTCTCCTTCACAGACACACATTCCAGCGTCGTCAAGTCCAGGAACACTGTACTGCTCTTAACATTACGTATTTTGAAATTAAAATACGTAACGTTAAAAGAAATATTGCAACCAAATGTACATTTACAGACTTTTTAAAGAAGTACCCTCTTTGACAGTGCTTCATATTTACATGTTTTAATCAACCCTGTTTTTAAAATGATACTGTATTAACTAGAATTGAATTATACATGGATTTAGAGGGTACATCTTCAAAGTGTTTCCTCCAGTTTTTAATTACCTTTCTATGTTAATGATACAAAAAAATAAAAAGACTATCAAATGACTACTTGCATAGAGCTAAACTTTTGCCTCAAATCATGAACTTTATGGCCACTTTATTCAAGTCTCCTACATTTGCTGAATAAAACATTATCATACATAAACACTAACAACTGTGTATAGTTCTATTTTCTGTATGAAAATACTCCTGTTTAATGAGTTTTAAGAGTTAACCTTCAGCTGCCTGCAAATCCTCTCAATGAAGAACTGCCAGTAGTTTTCTCTGGTGTCTAGGAGTCCTAGTCCATGCAGCTCCATCCGAATAGAGGCTGTGATACAGTCTACTTCCTCCTCACTAAACAGGTCTGGAACATCTCCTGACAATTTAATCAAATGTAAGCAGTCCCTCAGTCATGTGGGCGTTCCTATAAATTTCTCTATCCATCCCTCTACTTCAAAAAAACATAATTTAATCTGTAAGAATATGTCCTAGTATAGGATTAAACTGTAATTTTGGGTGGTGCTATCTGGTAACTGTAAACAATTATTGAACACTGCATAAAATGTAGCCAAAAATAATAATAATATTTTTTTGTATCTATTATATGGATAGCACCACCATAATGAATCCGAGGGTGAGTGTTTTAGAACCTGGAGTATTCTTCACTTTTTACAACTACATAGGTATTATGTTTTCATCTTCAGTCACATTTTTTTAAAAAAAACAAACACATATGTTACAGTGATTTGGGTGCGAGTGGTGTGGTGTACAAAAGGATCGTACAAGCAGTAATTCTCCCAAAACGTCTGTGTTTTATTAAACAATAAACAAAAAGGGCTGTCCCTCTACCAGCGATGGTATCGAGGGGTGCACGGCGGGCTTGCAGACCCAAACAAAAAGTGCACAAAACAGTGCTCTTTAAATCCAGGGAATCGTGGTGCGGGTGTGAAGGAAGTGCTCAGGGGTGTGTGCTGGCTTGGTAGTGGCAGCTCCCGGGTCCCTACTCCTCCTCTGCAAGACACAAAACAAAACAAACAACGCTCAGGCCGTAGGTTACGTTCTCAGCGTAAGGGGCCATACTTGCGTAGCTGCGTCCCCTTTGTACTACCCAACTCCTCCCTGTAATCAGCTCAGCGCCCCAGTGTAACCAATTGCTGCTCGGCCCGCAGCTGAGCACAGGTGAGTCGTTTTGTGTACCGACAGCTACGTGCCCCAACCAAGATGTCCGACTTCCTGCTTCCGCCCACCGTCAAGTCGGCCCGTCTATGGGGAAGCGTACTACCAACCTCACACAGTGCTCTTTCTGGTTGGGAGGGAGATTTACAACATTGATTCTTTTTCTTTTTATCACAGTTACAGATGATTTTTATGATACCTAGTTACCAATTCTTTCTTTATAGGTCTGCTCATTAGTATTAAATCTCATTTTTAATTATGCTGACGCTTCAACTTTACCTTTAAAAGGTTAAATCAGTCTTTATGTTCAATGAGATGAAAAATATCTGAACAGAAATCATACTTTTTAAAATAAAACTTAAACTGTGTTATTATATATTTTTAGGCTCTTTCATATGTGAACAATATGAAATTATATATATATATATATATATATACAGTACTGTGCAAAAGTTTTAGGCAGGTGTGAAAAATGCTGTAAAGTAAGAATGCTTTCAAAAATAGACATGTTAATAGATTATATTTATCAATTAAGCAAATGCAAAGTGAGTGAACAGAAGAAAAATCTACATCAAATCAATATTTGGTGTGACCACTCTTTGCCTTCAAAACAGCATCAAGCATCAATTCTTCTAGGTACACTTGCACACAGTTTTTGAAGGAACTCGGCAGGTAGGTTGGCCCAAACATCTTGGAGAACTAACCACAGTTCTTCTGTGGATTTAGGCAGCCTCAGTTGCTTCTCTCTCTTCATGTAATCCCAGACAGACTTGATGATGTTGAGATCAGGGCTCTGTGGGGGCCATACCATCACTTCCAGGACTCCTTATTCTTCTTTACGCTGATAGTTCTTAATGACTTTCGCTGTATGTTTGGGGTCGTTGTCATGCTGCCGAATAAATTTGGGGCCAATCAGATGCCTCCCTGATGGTATTGCATGATGGATAAGTATCTGCCTGTACTTCTCAGCATTGAGGAGATCATTAATTCTGACCAAATCCCCAACTCCATTTGCAGAAATGCAGCCCCAAACTTGCAAGGAACCTCCACCATGCTTCACTGTTGCCTGCAGACACTCATTCGTATGCGCTGTCCAGCCCTTCGCGAACAAACTGCCTTCTGCTACACCCAAATATTTCAAATTTTGACTCATCAGTCCAGAGCACCTGCTGCCATTTTTCTGCACCCCAGTTCCTGTGTTTTCGTGCATAGTTGAGTCGCTTGGCCTTGTTTCCACGTCGGAGGTATGGCTTTTTGGCCGCAAGTCTTCCATGAAGGCCACTTCTGACCAGACTTCTCCAGACAGTAGATGGGTGTACCAGGGTCCCACTGTTTTCTGCCAGTTCTGAGCTGATGGCACTGCTGGACATCTTCCAATTGCGAAAGGAAGTAAGCATGATGTGTCTTTCATCTGCTGTAGTAAGTTTCCTTGGCCGACCACTGCGTCTACGGTCCTCAACGTTGCCCGTTTCTTTGTGCTTCTTCAAAAGAGCTTGGACAGCACATCTGGAAACCCCTGTCTGCCTTGAAATTTCTGCCTGGGAGAGATCTTGCTGATGCAGTATAACAACCTTGTGTCTTGTTGCTGTGCTCAGTCTTGCCATGGTGTATGACTTTTGACAGTAAACTGTCTTCAGCAACCTCACCTTGTTTGTGCAAGTGTACCTAGAAGAATTGATGCTGTTTTGAAGGCAAAGGGTAGTCACACCAAATATGGATTTGATTTAGATTTTTCTTTTGTTCACTCACTTTGCATTTAGTTAATTGATAAATATAATCTATTAGCATGTCTATTTTTGAAAGCATTCTTACTTTACAGCATTTTTTCACACCTGCCTAAAACTTTTGCACAGTACTGTATATATATATATATATATATATATATATATATATATATAAAGACTATTATAATGAACTCTGCAGTTACTGATTGCAAATGATTATGTTAAGCCGTTTATTTTACTTGGGTCACATAAGGTGACTTAATAGCTCCAATATAACTAAAATGCAAGGCTAACCCCTAACCCCCACTGATGAAGCCTATTCAAAACTCAAGTGACCCGAGCCTATTTAAAATGTTGTATGTCTGAAGTGTTTTGATGATGGACATGTTTGTCAACGTTTTAAAGCAGAAATCTCTGCTGCTATTATTATAATGCCCTAACCTGCATCACTCAAATGAATTGCACACATTACCTGATGCCAGCATGTCATTAATCAGCACTAGAAAGCGTTCATCTGGTATCTGAGCATCTGTATGGAGGAACACTGTTGTTCACCCCAACTATCATATAAAAAGCAGCAATGTCACGCTATATAAAAAAGTAATTATAACTTAATGAATGTATTCTAATGAGTTCAGATGAGTATATATATATATATATATATATACAGTATATACAGGAAAATAATTTCATCTAGGGTTTCTGTGACGTCATAAATTAAGAGACCGAAGGTAAGTAATTTATAAACTGTCACAGAAACCTGAGACGGAATTGTTTTCCTGTAACTCACTGAAGAGGCGCATCTATTATTTTTTATAATACATGGATACCCTTGTGATGCTAATATTAAAGAAGACGAGGTTAAGCTGTACAGTTCGTTTTTTTAAACGTAGTGTTTCAGTGCTGTACAGACATTTTATGTCGTTATCAGTTTCTCCAGTTTCTCTGAGATACGAATGTACCAGCTGTACATCATTTTTTTTAATGTATTCTCTTTTTGTTGATCATTAATGAACATTTCTGTACTGCTCTCAGAAAGGATAACCACTTAGAGCAAGCAGTGCAGATGTAACAGATATTTTAATGACCTAAAACAGAAGTGGATCTACTGTAAATACTGCGTGCACTAAATCTTTTTGAATCCTGCTGGGGCCATTTATTGACCCACATAATATTACTACAACAATTAAAATACAGTGAAATCAGGTCCTCAGAAATTCAGTTTTAAACATAAAAGAATATAAAAGTAGAAAAATGATCAAGAAAAAATGGGAACATGACCTATATAAATATGCAGAATGCTTTTTGCATGCGCTTCCTCTTACCTTTAGATCATGTTTGCCATAACCTTTGCAAAGAGTTATTTGAAAGACTTCAAGCACACTGAGAAATGCGACGAGATGGCATCTACAGGGAAAACATATTCATTTACACAGGTAACAGAAAATAAACACAGTGCTCTTCTGTACTGCACACACAATAAAAAAGCACCAAATCACTAGCCAGCATGTTCACACATATAGAAAAATCATAAACCTTAGAACTGTATTATTCATTCTGAAAACTCAATTAGTGGACACTATCATGAGGAAGTTGACTTCTGACACATTCATGTTCTTGGTGCGCTGCCATCATGCTAAAATGTACACCAAAAAAATAGCATTCCATGAAATCTGTTTATTTGACAGATACTTATTTCCCCCCCCATATATTCATCGGTAGCACTTTAGAGCCATGTAATTACATTGTAATAACTGAGTAAATACCAATAGTTCTTGCTCTTACACAGTAATTACATGGAACAGCTTTTTATCTGACCTAATTACATAGTAACATAGTAATTAGTTATTTCGCAAGTAACAACCATATACGAGCAGGAAGCTTTAGTAGTTACTCAGCTATTGCCATGTTATAACATGACTATGTCTGCCATGTTATTATTATTATTATTTATTTTTTAGCAGACGCCCTTATCCAGGACGACTTACAATTGTTACAAGATATCACATTATTTTTACATACAGTTTTACATACAATTAGTCCAGAGCCCTAACCATTACTCCACACTGCTGCCCTGTGTCCCAATTCCCAAGTCCTACCCATTAATTTACTCTATGCCAACGATACATCAACCAATCAACTGCCACTCTCTCATTAACAAAGGTAAAAATAAAACCTTTAGTGACTGTTATATATTTGATCTTTTCTTTTCAATAAACTCCCTACTTTCCATGTAGCCATGGTCAACCACCAGACCATAATGCCCACTAAACAGGGTTCTGTTGCTTAATCACAACACAATTCATGCATGTCTGGTAGAAGATGAGGAGCAACACAAGCATGCACAGGGCGTAGCTTGTAAAATAAACATATATGCTGGATGGCTTCTTCAAAAAGGATGAGGTTCATCACAGCATGCAGTTCATTGTAGTGCTCCAAAGCCTCAGTTAATATTTTATGCAGTTTTTCCCAGTCAGACACTGGGAAGTAGAGAGGCTCTCTAACTCCATATGCAGTGACAGTAAATGAGGGGCTGATGGATAAATATCTGCTTGTCAATGGCCTAGAATCAAAAATAAATATGGCATATAATGTAGAACGACAGGTGATAACGACGGTAATAGCCACAAATTCATCCGAATTGCAATAGAATCATTTTAAAAAAGGTAACATTAAAAAGTGGCTGCAGACTCAGAATGAATTCCAATGGAACACTGTAATAATAACAACCCCTCCACTGGAATTCCTAGCAATTTGCTGCAGTTATTTAAGAGTTTAAACAAATAAAATAAATTGTAAAAACTGACAGCAGTTTTCTCTATACCAATGAAACAGTTTTTACCATACGTAGTTATATTTAAAAAAAAACTTCATATGGAGAATAATTAGCTACATTTGTGCGAATAAAAAATGCATGCTGAGTGTATGCATGCTGAATTTCATTACAAAATACCAGAAGTACCTCAAAGTATCTCTTTCCGATATCAATGAGTATCTTGGTGAAAAGCTCAACGTCCTTTTCCCCCATAAGCTTGTCAGAATAAACTCTGGAGGATTCATGAAGCCATAAATAAACTAAATCGATGGGATAGCTGACACATTCTGGAGCAGCGAAGAGGATTCCCTGCAATCAGAAAGACAGACAGGCAGGCAGGTTTAGAAACTTATTGACATTCGAGTTCATGTCATAAAATCCTGGTGCGAACATAGTGTAGTGTGCACATTTATTAGATTTGTCCTTTATATACTTTATATACCTACCTGCATGAAAACCTCTGGGTGTGAGAATTTACATTTTCAGGCAGTATTCAGTGATATAGAAACAATAGGCACTCATGTGAAAATGTTAAGACCACTGTGCTTGAATTAGGCATTTAAACAACTTCTAAAAAGTCTCATGCATTTTATCATTTGTGGCTATGTGTTCCTTTTCTCATACTAGTTTAAATTAATTGCATGTGTGCCCTATTTAATCAATTAAATTAGACTCTCACTAATTTGCCTATTTTGCCAATTATCCATGACTTTCAGATCCAGTTGTTTGATTTCAAATGCACAACAAATTAAAACAACAGAAGCAATGAGGTGTTCTAATAAACTTGCACACTACTTCAAGTCAGTTATTATACAAACTGAACAGCATAGAGCACATTCCAACCTGTAGTTTGGGCAGACAACTGGACTGGTTATATCTACCATATATGAATTCCATAACATGCAATTCCTTCCTCTTTTTATGCTATGTATGGAAACTAATCCCTGTGGCGCCAAACAGATTACGGTCACCACATTATGTTGCAAGCAATGCAGCAAGAGAAAATCCACATTAATATTTACATAGAGTTTTGTACCCTGGAAATTTCAAGAACACGAATGGAAAACAGAAAAGACACCAGTTGACAAAAAAAAAAAACAACAGTTTTTGGTTTACAGTATTATGATGTAGCCTTAAACAGGTGACACATCATAAGATGTAATTGGTCAGCAACAGAGGGCTTCCTGCAGGCTGCAGAAAACATGCAGGCCTTTGCCCCACACAAAAGAACATCAAATAGGGTCAAATATCTTGCAACAAAACCACACAGCTACCAATAGAAAAATACCTAAAAAATGTTGGACAAATCCCTCAAATAAAAAATGTAATGGAATCAAATTGCTGTGGGCAGGACATTCTGGGTCATTCAAGATGGTGTTGTAGATTTTAGCCAAAGCATTAACACCAGGAAAATTAACAGCAAACACTGAAAAATGCCTCTGGGAGTGGGGGGTGGATCAAAACAACAAAGAACAGGATATGAGAAATGAAATGAATGTGTTTCCCAATTGCAGCTGCCAACCTGCCATTCATTTTGGAGGCAAACAGCTTTCTTTTTTGGCCAAGTGCATTTTGAGGTAAAGCATTCAATTTGATGTGGGTTGAAATAACCAAAATCAGACTTATCCAGAGCTCTGCGTGTCTTTGCCTAAAGACACATCTTCTCCAATGGGTTTACAATAAATCAAGATTCATTGAAAGACATGGAACCATTCTACCACCCTGTAGCCTTTGACATTGCTTTTACATTGTATTTGTTAATTAATAAGCCACGGAAATCAAATACACATTTGAAGAGACCATCAAAGCGATATCCTGCATATAACTCTAAATAAAAAAAATGAACAAAACTCTCCAGTATCAAACAACTGCGACTTATATTATGTTACATCCAAGGGAAAATAAACTGAAAATTTTAATCTGAAAGGAATTAAACACTTCTAATAACAACCAAGAAACAATTTAAAACAAATATAATTTAACTGCTCAGTCTGTTTAAGAGAAATTATCAGAAAGTGTTTACCCAATTATTACTTTCATTTACCTGCAGTGTTGGGTTTACTGAAAAACTACCAGCTGCAAGATTCATGCAGGTGACGTACTGGTGTCTGTCATACATGAAAAACAGTTTGCACACATGTAAGATATGTTTGGCGATAACATTATCCTTTTTAAAATGTTGGTACTATCCATGTGCTCATTCTGCCAACTCGTTCTAAAGGAAGACTCCTTACTAATGGTAGTAGTCCAGATGCTGTCGAATGAGAGTGCAGGGCTGGATCATCAATGAAATAGATTCGTTTTTTTGTACCTGTTGGAGCATAATTTCATCCAGCTTTCTTTTCCAAAGGTTTTTCAAGAACACCTGTTAATGTATAACGGTTTATATAAAACAAGCTATTACCAAAAGAAGCCAAAACCAAAAAACTTCAGACAAGAAAACAAAAACAAAAACTGTATTTGTCCTTGTAGATGTAAGTGTTTATAAAGCGTCATGCATTAAAAAAAAATACAACTTTACAAATCATGCAATTAAAAGATTACTTAGGAGCAATTTACATGGACATTATAGGATTATTATTAAATAACGAATCAGTTCTCTTTGACTTATTAAAAACAATCAAACAAATAAATTAAATTAAATCCTATTGTTATACACTTCAATCAACTACAATACTACCAAAGAATTGTGTCCCTAAACTTTGTGTGTGTTATAGTATGAAATATAATAAAAAGTAGGAACTACTGTATAATATATTTTCCTTTATAGAAACAAAATCATGCATATTAAGCCAAGTATACAATTAAATGTTTTCAAGCAGAATTAAGCAGATGTAATGAGCCCCTTATGATCTCCCTGAATTTTGCAGTGTGTTTTTATTAATATGATATACTGTATATAATATCTCTGGTACAGCTCTACTTAAGCTGCAGCATGACTTTGGCCACCATATAATCTTCAGATAGCTTGGATAGCTTTCTCAGAGACCAGGATAGTCTTCCCAACGAGAATGACCGGCTTCCCTTTGTCCAAAATTAAATCCACAAAATAACTCAGGCAAATGGTCTCTGATGTATAAACAAGGATGGTCTAATGAAAACAAACAAAAACAATGACCACATTAATTACAATTTATTCTGTAACAACACAGTAAAGAACTTCCATTTCAAATGAATATCACTGTGTATACTAAAACATCATTGGCCTTAGCATTGGAAGACAAGCGTAACCTGACCAATAAGTTGCCACCAGTTCCATCAAAACATTAAACACAAAAGACAACACTCCTCCGCCCAGAAGAGCAACTGCCAAGAAAAGGTGTTAAAACCAAGCCTCGGCCAGGACAACTGAAAGCTGTTAGAGATTGGAAAATGCTGGCAGATGTTGGTCAATGGCTTATTTTTCGACCTGAGATTGCCACCGCTAACCTTCGACCAGATATTGTCTTGTGGTCTGGATCAGCACATCTTGGTCACCTGGTAGAGTTAACAGTGCCGTGGGAGGATGCTGTGGATGAGGCGTATGAGAAGAAGAAACTTCGATACGCTCAACTAGCTGCTGAAGCGGAACAGTGAGGATGGAGAGTCTGGGTTTACCCAGTGGAGGTGGGTTGTCGAGGATTTGTGGCACACTCTACAACCCGATTTCTCAGAGACGTCGGATTCAGTGGCCAAGAGTTACGTCGCACAGTGAAGAACATATCTGAAGCAGCAGAGAGGAGCAGCAACTGGCTGTGGTTGAACCGGAAAGATTCTGGTTGGGGATCTCAAGCACAACAGAAAGAAAGAAACGCTGATATATGAGTAAGTAAGCTGGGTTGAGTTGAGTGGGGGACGGAGGGGGGTGATGCTGGGACGCCAGAATCACCGTCGAACCCTCTTGAGGTGTCGTGGGCTAGTCGACGAAACACAGAGGATGGAAGGTGCCCACTTGAAGACCCCAGACATGTACCCTACTTAGCTCAATCCAGACGGTTGTCATGCTGATGCGCTGGGGAGGCCGCACTGTGGTTGATCCCTGGAGCCAGCATCACAGCCGTTGTGTGTGCTGATGCGTTCGGGATGCAAAATAAGCTGATCCCTGGAGCCAGCATTACACTTCAGCCATCAACACCAGGCAGAAGGATATCTACATCAGATGGAAAGAAACACAAATGGATGGAGATGCAGATGGATCACATTAGTTTACTGTAAAGCTACATCTTAGTTGGTGCTTATCTTGGTGAAAGCCGAGTTCAAATCAGCATGAAGTTTTAACATCTACTCTGGTGTAATGGAAATCACCTTTAAATGTTTGTTTATTGTGACTGAAACTATTAGTTCTTTAACAAAACATGTATTCATTAAATCAATGGTAATATATATATATATATATATATTAATTCACAAATTAATTTACAGTAAACATTATTATACAGGCCAACAAATATATGCTGCTCCATAATATTTCATGAAATGCAATTTTCTGCATAAATACTTCACAAACTGCTCCCCCCTCTCCCACCACACATTTTCAAAATAGCGCCTAGCTTACAGTTATTATATAACGAAAAATCATTTTTTGCAATGTGGTAAGACACTGTCAACACCACAGCCTGGTTCAGTCCACCCAATCATCTATTTTCCTTTCTTCAATAATCTTTGCATAGAGCTAACCAGATCTGTATAGATTCCGGAAACATTTAAAAAAAAAAATGGTCATGAGTGATGTGATTGGACACAGCCAGAGAAGAGCTAAATTGGAGCTGCAGAATGAAATGTTTTAACCATTACAGAGTTTTTATAAAGCTGCAGTCAATTTATTGTATTTATTCTAATGAAGAGCATTAGGACCGCTGTATTGCACCATGGCTTGCATTGATCACACCATTAATCACACTTTGCAGACAGTCACAAATCAAGTTCTAACAGCACGCACTGAATCAGGGGCAATGAAGCATAAACTCCTTCACAATTTATGATCTTTCAAATTGCATCTTTTCAACCATTAAATTGCAAGATACCATACATTTTTATCTTCTTCACTTCAGTCACATTATTGATTCTGCTTTGTGAAATATAGAAAAGCTGTAAATCCGGGCAGTTAGATCAAATTTAAACCTTGTCTTCAGAAAAGAAACTGAATGGCACAAGGGAGGCTGTTAATTTGCAGTCGAGACCAAATACCAGAAACAATAAAAATGTAATAGCCAACAGGGATTTAAAAAGTACAGGATCCCACTTGGCTGTAGTCCTTGGCAACCTTGAATTCTTTATTGAGACTCCTTAATTATACCCACTATTTACTTGGTACCGTTAAACGCGTTTCTGAGTGTTTAATAGTCGACTCTCTATCTCTCTGACACACACACAGGTCACACATACACTGCGCACATGGGTAGAGTTGGCTGGGATAATGATTAAAAAGGGGGGAGGTGATGTCAACAATGTTTACACATATGTATATTGATTTAAAAACATGCTAATAGTCAAAGCAAAGCACTTCATTTTCAGTATTGGTAAAATATTAATATTGGCAAACTCACTTTTAGACTTAATTACCAGACTGGAAAAACTGCACCCTGCATGATTTTTATTTTATTAAAAAATGACAGTGCTGCGTTAAAAAAAAAAGTATTATTAAAATGTGTCTTCCAAGTTGAAACGCACACACTTTTATTTGGCATGACTTGATTAAGTAATCATACAACATGTATTACAGCTATTATAAAATGATTATTATCAAAGATGCATGTCACCCATCGTATTAAATCACTTAACCTTCAATATAAAGCTTATCATATATCCCCTTCACAAATGTTACCTGTAAAGGTACGTCAGGCTCCAGATCAAAGACAGGAGTCTGGTCTGCCCAGGGCACAAACTTCTTGGAATCGGGGTCAATAAAATAATCAAGCACTGCACCCTGGGAAGGGAATTTTACGCTCTCATCTCCTTAGACAACACTTTTGATGTTGCTTCACTTTGACAAAGACCTGCCTAAAATTTTACTACAGTAATTGTATTGCAACACTAACTTTCCTCTGAGAATTTTGAAAAAGAGACAAAATGAGGACATTCTGAATGACAACTCACAACCAAGTTGGAAACAAATCAAGGAATTTGGAAATCTACATGGTAGTTGAAAGCCCAATCCAACCTCCCACATACTGTACACACCCACACGAGTCTCCTCAACTCCCACTCCTGCGGGGGAGGGGAGTACAGGTGGTGACTGGTTAGAAGGTGGCAGACCATGAAACAAAAGCTAAACAGACAGATCTGTTGTGCTTACCTGCACCATGCATATAGCCTGATTTGCTCTTTCTGACTGGGCATTCTGAGCGTCAATCCAGCTGGCTACAGAGCTAAAAATGCAAATAGGTTCATTTTACATTTTCACGCTATATAGTGCCCCAATTAGGCTTTACATAAAAAGTGTGAAAATGGGTGAAATTATTACTGACTTCAATGTATGTTTTTCATCTCCATGCTACAGTACACAAAGCTGTGGATTTTTAACAGTAGATCAGGGGTGACATTCATTCACCCACTGATGGTGATGTATTATAACCTAGAACAGGTCACACACCCACTATCTGATTTACTATGGTCACACAAAGCATGTGCCCTGTATAATAAACTGTACAGTACAGCTCAGGAACAGCCTATTCATTTTGTACAGCCACAGTGGGTTTACACCAGCAGTCAATGTGCACAGCATACTTCCGGACTCCAGCCCCGGTCCTGAAGACTGACATAGAGAATGTTGGCTCTGGATACAGTGGCTGGACCGGAGCTGTGGCTGATTTCAAACAACAGCCTCATGGACGATGTCAAAGAGATGCGCTCGTTACTTGCCAGTGTAAGAACCTGGTAAACATGAAGAACTGTGGGTTTTATAAACAGCCTACTATTACTATGGGTCATGTGCTGAACTGCTTGCTGGACAGTAACATGACTTTTGCCAAGGGAAAACTGGGAAATACGGAATCCATTAATCATCTATTTTAACCTATAATTTTCAGTTTAAAACTTTTACTGCTACTATCAAAATGTTTCAAATGACTTAACATACTGTGATTGCACTGACTACAATTAGCAACCAAATGGAAAATGAAAAACAGAGATGCTCTAGCAGATTCTTAGAAGACAGGTTTCAGAGAAAACAGACAGACACAGGGTTTCTAAATTTAAAGTAAATGTGGGCAAACATTAAATAGGAACATGTTGTTACATAAATACCAATTACTGCGTGCAACACACAAACATCCCCAAAAAATTAACAATTTTCATCCTGAAGCATGCCAACTGGACATGGTTTCCATTTGAGATATCTAGATCCCTAATACCAAGAACATCTGTGCACTTATTGCCAGTAATTGAGACCTACATATGTGTTTACGTTTTGTATTCTGTTGTCCCATATGTGATTCATTTGACTGTAATCAGCATACTGATTGAGTTTCTGCATCTTAGCAGTCTTGGTTATACTAACCTTGTTGTCATCCATTACAGTGTTAAGTGACTCTGTCCACATAGGATCAATGTCCCCATCCAGAACAATCCATCTGGGGCCCTCATGAGAAATGCTGGAAAGCTCCCTCGTTGTTGAGGAAAACAATCCTAAAGCATTAAGTATATTTAGCGGCTATTATAGCATTTCATAAGGGAGCCACCATTATAACCACATTACATAATTTGGTTTTCAATACTGAAGTACTTTTGATAAAAACTTTGGCATCTGGAATTAATTTACTCTTAGATAGTAATGACTGTTTTCCAAGGAAGGCTTTATAGGCAGTACATCAAAAGAGATCCCAACTTGAACTATGTTAAAATGAATGCTCAACATAAAACAATGAAATGTACATCTATTAACTGGGACTGTATATAATCAGGGGGTTTGTTCACAACATTTGGCACTAAAGAGAAAGGATTAACTTCATCACTGCTTGGCCTGCAATGGTGTAAAAACTGAAGTAGTAAGTAAACCTAAAACATTCATTCGGAAACCAGAAATTCATCGCCATATACTCTTGACTTACCATCCTTCCTCTCCCTCGTGGAAGGGTGAAGAAACCCAGAAAACTCATCTGTTGTTACAGCTTTGTGGTTGATGTTGCTCCATATTGACTTGATATTCATGTTGGTGTACGGCCTATGCAGGGTTTTTAAAATCTATGCAAAAAAAAATAATAATTTCCCCTGACACTCTAACGTGTACGGTTTTCTTATAGTCTCCCATTTTTATTTAATGGGAAAACCCCCCAAAAAACATGGGTTTTAAATAAATTGTAAGAAAAGCCTTGCAATGGGTTGATTGTATTGATGTTTCTTTGTAAATCTAGATGTTTTGACATGAAAATCCACAATGTGTGCATACCTTAACAATTATTCCTAAATTAGATTTTTTCAAAAAGACGAAAAGATTTAAAAGCTGAATGTATTAAAATTAAAAGCTATTTACTGTACCTGACTTTTGCCAGCTCCAGCATCTCCAACATTAAAGACTGAAAGCCTTGCTGTTAAAAGCTCTATTCTGGCTGAGAAACCTGCAGAGTGACACATACAATAGATTATTATACTAGGAGCATACTGGTTTAATAAGTACTAGCATTTTATACTAGATTTCATTTCCATCAACAGATTTCTATGAAACTACTGCATAGACCCACACTGTTATGACTATAGGTTGTCTGCTGGGGGAAAAAAAATACACCCAAAAAAATATGATGGTGAATTATATCATAATGATTGTTAGTGAGCACAGCTCTAGGATAACTCCCAACAATTGATATACAAAAATATCACTTATAATACCATAATATGATTAATATTTTTTTATCCAAAAAACTAAACTGGTGCTTTATACAAGAAGCAATCCTATTGGCAGCGTCTGTTCACGTACAAAACTTGTATTAGAGAAAGATTAAAACTAACCGTTTAAGACAGTTTATGTTTATAACTGAAAAGACATTAGCCATATGTTGTTGCTGATGGCATCAAACACGGAACATTACAGCCTCCATTCAATTTACAATAAACTAAGCAGAAAGTCGTTATCCCACCTTCAGTATGAAGTTTTCTTCTGGTTGGAGGCAGAGCTCTGCAACGGACTGGCATGCCATCTGTTCTGAATCCAGGTCTCTCTTTCTCAGCACATCCAGCAGTGGAAACAGGTCGCTTATCAAACTCAGGAAGATGGGCACATCGTTAGTTACTATTTTTGGCAGGTTAAAATCCCCTGAGAAAAGGGACCAAGGGTGAAATGTAATATAATAAAAACAAACCATAACAAAACGGCATAAAATGAACAAACATTATGGATTTATCACACTTCAACAATTACAACCCATATGGCTTGTTAAACTCAAGCTGCTACCTTCACTAACATAGACTAACAAACCAATTGTATTTTACTCTCCACTCTGCGTTTTCATAGTCAACTGCATGCGTACGAGGGCGCAGTCCCAAACTTGTTCAACTTGTTTGTTTCATACTTATTGTTTTTAACATAATTTAGCACAAAAGTGCTAACAGTATATATATATATATATATATATATATAAAATGCAAGTGGACCTGTGTCCAGACTTCTGTTATTAAATGGTCAATGGAACTGTATTGTTTGTTCCAAAGAAAAAAAAAATGTCAAAAGAGTTTAAAAAAAAAAATATAACACTGCAATAGAGGACTCGGCAAAAGTGACACAATACTTTCTTTTGTACTGCACATTAAGCCCACTAGCAGCAAGTAGGAACCTTCTATAGAGTTATGTAATTCGACAGGTTGTTCGATGCCGACAGGTTTTTGAGAGGGCAGGTACAGTATGAAATTTCAAAGCTGTGGAAAATATCTAGCTTCCCTAAATTAAACTACAATTTTCTATCAATGGGTAGTTATACAGCAGTTACTATTCTGTTAGCATATCAAAATGAAACATTTCACAACAAATCATAATTACTTCAATTAATGATTTATTTCTTGCACGATTAACCCTTCTCTATTGTCGGTATGCTTCTGATTCTTCACACCTCGGCTGTTTTATTGTTCCTTTCACATTACCTGGTCCTCAGGTCTGTTTCTGTCACCTCTCTTTAGAGAACCAGCCACTACCAAGACGGATTTAATCGCTCTCAGACCCCAGTCATAATGGTCCTGTAAATTACAACAAAGGTATACAAATAATTAGATGAGTGGGAACTACAGTCTTTTTAACACAAACAGTTGTAAAATGTAAGATGAATGAAAGTGTAAATCTAGATGGAATATGTTAAATGTGGGATTCTGGTATTTCCCCCCACCTGTTTCGACAGCAGCTCTCGACAGAGTGTGTACAGGCTAATGAACTTTCTGGAGAGTAATCTAGCGTCAATTAGTCCTTCAGCAACTAGCATCATCTCACAGATCAGCTCAAAATCCAGAATCACCATTGCGCATGACCTGTTAACAGAAATAACACAAGAATAATAATAATAATAATAATAATAATAATAATAATAATAATAATAATAATAATAATAATAATAACATCACACATGTAATTACTACATCTGTCCAATTTCACTGAGCTGAAACCTTTCAGAAGATGGTTTCAATTGGGACAGATTGGGAACACTGAGTGGAAAAAAAAAACAAAGAAACACTTCTTGTACTGTAGGTCACAGCCACTCCCATGGTCAAGTCAGCAACCACATTTTAAAAAAACCCTTGGTTATCACTCCTTTAATAATCAACATATAAAAAACATTAATAAATCATGGAAAAGATTTGTAAATTAGTTATAGACCATTTTAACCATCCTTTCATTTGTTTCAAAACATATCCTTGTACTCTGATTTCATTTATTAATGCCATTTTAAATGTATTAGGCAATATGTTGTTTAAAAAGTGGGAGTCATTACTAGAATTTAACCAGAGCAGTATACTGTTTTGCACCTAAACAGGGCCTTAAGATTTTCTGGGAGTTCCGTTCTTCGAGAATAGCCAGGGTTAAGGGTTATGAAGACGCAAACACTTGGTTTCAATTCTATTGCTTTAAACTCATCAAAACACCCCCAAACTCATGTCTGGGTGAGCCCTTTATAGATATTTCCAAATGGACTGGAAAATAAACACACACACAAAACAGAATATAGTAACAACTCTGAAACAAATCCATGTTATTGCACACTGTAGCTAGTTAGTCATTTCTACAGTTAAAACTATGAAGAAGTCAAGCAGACAAACATCAAGTAGACAAGTGTACACTGATGAAGGCACTAGATGAAAAATGTGTCTGTTTGAATTTTGGAGTCATGGATGTATATTTTAAAAGGTATCACATGTGGCTTTTCAGTTTACTAGCCACACTCCTAAAAACAAAACATCTTTTGACTTGCATGTGCAATGCAACTGCAACATTTTAAATAAAACAGTCCTTAAGGGGTTAATGCAACAGTGGGAAAACAGCCCTGTGGCTCAGCAACTTGTAATCACTGTTCAGAGAAGTTGAACACGTACACCATGATCGAGGAGGGCCGGGTCCTTGGTGGTCTCTGTCTTCCCAGTGCCAGCGAGACTCCAGGGAGCTCATTGTGAGGTGTAGAAACTGGGTCAGGGTGATGTAACACCTAAACAAACACATGGGACTCTGAGAACCACTGTCCACACAGCTGGCATCCTTCAATAGCAATGAAGCATATCGTTACTGGACCCAATTGCAACTGCATTATCATTTTACCAAATACATCACAAAGAACATTGGTATTTAAAAAGTATGCTTTTGTTTAACAAAGTAAGAACCTAGTATATCAACTGTAAAGTGAGGAACATTCTTTTTTATGCCTGGTTTCACAGATTCTGAATAACAATAATCTTGGACTACCTGCTGTTTGTTACCTTCCCATACTAAAAAAGTATATATTTTAAATATATTTTTGTAAACATATTATCCATATAAAACTCATAGTCTTTGGGAATGATAAAATATATTGAAAAATATATGTATTATGTATGTAACGTTATATAAAATATATTTAACATATTACAAAATTGGCTCATTTTCATTATATGGAAAATATATTTACAATGTATTTGCTTAAACATATTTTAAATATATGTAAAATATAATTTCAGGTAACAATATATCAATTATATTGTCCATGTATTTTTTAGAAATGTATTATTCAATATATTTACTAGACATGTATTATATAATTGTGGCAAAGTGCCCCCCCTGTGTGTATTTTGTGTTACGTGTTGTGTGTAAATGTTGGTGTATAGTCATTGGTACACGGGATATAAGCGGGTCTGTGTTTCACATGTATTTAAAAATGTAGGTTTGTATTTAGGCACGAGGATGGCACAAATCACTTTCACGTGCTGGTTAAAATGTAATGTGTGGTCACGGGAGTACACTTAATTAATTCACGTGCAGTTGTTCCGAGATTCCAATTGAATGATTGACTAGCAATCGAGTCTCGGTACAACTGCATAAAAGCTGCATGTTTTCACTCACTCGGGGTTGGGTGTTCGAGAGTGGAGAACGGGAGAGAGAGAAGGAGAGTGAAATATTTACAAACAATTGCTATCGCGTGCTGGTAGGACCAGCACGATACTTGTTTGTTTGTTTACTCACCGTGTTTGTGTGTCTGTCCGTCCACCGTTTGTTTAGTGTTAGTTCGTTTTGTTTATGTCTGTTTATTTTGGCGAAAGTGCCGTGTCCTGTTTTTGTGTGTTTGTTGTTACAACCGTTTATTTTTTCTGTTTGATTATTAAACGCTGAGCGCGATCACGCGCTCAGCTTCACCAAAACCCCAAGTCTCTGTCTGTACTGTGTTTCCTGGCTCTGCCCGTGACGTCACCGCTCAGTCGTCTTTGTGACACGTGGTGTCAGAACCGGAGCTACAGCGCCCAGGACTCAGGCCAGAGCAGGAACCGCAATTTGTTTAAAAAAAAAAACACAACAAGAAAATGGAAGGCTGGAACTGGAGAGATGGCTGCCAGGATCTGGAGGTCCTCCTCGGTGGTCTAGAGGACCAAGGCTGGTGCCTTGCCTGTGGGGAGTTCGGGCACCCGGTGGTGCGCTGCCCCTACCAAGAGGGAGAGGAGGAACTGGCCCAGGAGAGGAAGGTGAGGAGGAGGCAGAGAAGGGGAAAGGGAAGAGGAAGGCTGAGTGTCCACAGCCCAAGCGGGAGGAGCCCAACGTCCCACGCCTGAGTGGGAGGAGCCCGAACGTCCCTACGCCTGAGTGGGAGGAGCCCGAACGTCCCACGCCTGAATGGGAGGAGCCGAACGTCCCTACGCCTGAATGGGAGGAGCCGGTCGTCCCACGCCTGAAGGGAGGAGTCGTGCGCCCACGCCCAAGAGGGAGGAGTCGGTGCGTCCCACGGCCCAAGAGGGAGGAGTCGGTGCGCCCACGGCCCAAGAGGGAGGAGTCGGTGCGTCCACGGCCCAAGAGGGAGGAGTCGGTGCGCCCACGGCCCAAGAGGGAGGAGTCGGTGCGTCCACGGCCCAAGAAGGGGAAGGTAGAGCGTCCACAGCCCCAGTCTCCACCAGCAGAGGGTGAATTCCTGCTGGGTCCACCTCCATTGCCATGGGAGGACTGCTTGCAGCTCCCACCTCCATCGGCAGGAGCAGAGCGGCAGGAGCTGCCTCTGCCTCCGCCACTTCCATCGGCAGAGCAGCAGGAGCTGCCTCTGCCTCCGCCACCTCCATCGGCAGGAGCAGAGCAGCAGGAGCTGCCTCTGCCTCCGCCACCTCCATCTGCAGGAGCAGAGCAGCAGGAGCTGCCTCTGCCTCCGCCACCTCCATCGGCAGGAGCAGAGCAGCAGGAGCTGTCTCTGCCTCCGTCACCTCCACCGCCAGGAGCAGAGCAGCAGGAGCTGCCTCTGCCTCCTCCACCAGCAGAGGGTGCATGCCTGCTGGGTCCCTGTCCACCAGCAGAGGGTGAATGCCTGCTGGGTCCCTGTCCACCAGCAGATGGTGAACGCCTGCTGATCTCCCCTTCCCGAGGCAGAGCCGCACCAGTCCCCTGCAAGAGAGGGAGGGCCGCACCAGTCCCCTGAAACAAGGGTAGACTACACGCTGCTCCCACCTCCGCTGCCAGGAGACTACACGCCGCTCCCACCTCCACTGGCAGGAGCAGAGCAGCAGGAGCTGCCTCTGCCTCCGCCACTTCCATCGGCAGAGCAGCAGGAGCTGCCTCTGCCTCCGCCACCTTCACCGGCAGGAGACTACACGCCTCCGCCACCTCCATCGGCAGGAGCAGAGCAGCAGGAGCTGCCTCTGCCTCCGCCACCTCCATCGGCAGGAGCAGAGCAGCAGGAGCTGCATCTGCCTCCGCCAACCCCACCAGCAGAGGATGAATGCCTGCTGGTATCACTTCCCCACCAGCAGAGGATGAATGCCTGCTGGTATCACTTCCCCACCAGCAGAGGAGGAATGCCTGCTGGTATTACTTCCCCACCAGCAGAGGAGGAATGCCTGCTGGTAACACTTCCCCACCAGCAGAGGATGAATGCCTGCTGGTATCACTTCCCCACCAGCAGAGGAGGAATGCCTGCTGGTAACACTTCCCCAACCAGCAGAGGATGAATGCCTGCTGGTATCACTTCCCCACCGTCACGAGGGAGAGGAGCAGGAGCTGCCTCTCCCTTCACCAGAAAAACCAGGACTAGATGCTGGCGGTCCTCAGCAGCCCTTGCATAGGCTGCTGAGGAAAGCATGGGGAAGAACCGCCCGGCCGCAGTGGCCGAGAAGAGGGCCAAAACCCGCACCCCAGCTTGTCCTGACTCCCTGCCTTGCTAAGCCAAGGATGCCTGCCTTGCTATGCCCAAGGATGCCTGCCTTGCTTCGCCCAAGGATGCCTGCCTCGCTTCGCCTAAGGATGCCTTCCTCGCTCGCCCAAGGTTGCCTGCCTCGCCGCCCAAGGATGCTTGCCTTGCATCGCCTGGGGTTGCCAGCCGCTCCGCATCGCCTGGGGTTGCCAGCCGCTCCGCACGCCTGGGTTGCCAGCCGCCCGCATCGCCTGGGGTTGCCAGCCGCCCGCATCGCCTGGGGCTGCCTGTCGCTCCGCATCGCCTGGGGCTGCCTTTGCTCCACACAGGGTACAGGGTGCGAGGGAGAAGTGGAGCTCCCGCTGCCGCCTCTATGGCCAGGGGCTCCCCTCCCGAGTTCGCCTCCCGAGGGTCCGCTGCTGCTGCTGCCGCCTCCCGAGGGTCCGCTGCTGCTGCCGTCGCCTCCCGAGGGTCCGCTGCTGCTGCCGTCGCCTCCCGAGGGTCCGCTGCTGCTGCCGTCGCCTCCCGAGGGTCCGCTGCTGCTGCCGTCGCCTCCCGAGGGTCCGCTGCTGCTGCCGTCGCCTGGGGTCGCCAGGGATCCTGCTTCGCCTGGGGTCGCCAGGGATCCTGCTTCGCCTGGGGTCGTCGAGGATCCTGCTTCGCCTGGGGTCGCCAGGGATCCTGCTTCGCCTGGGGTCGCCAGGGATCCTGCTTCGCCTGGGGTCGCCAGGGATCCTGCTTCGCCTGGGGTCGCCAGGGATCCTGCTTCGCCTGGGGTCGCTACACTGTGGTCGGAGCCCCACGGAGGGGAGCTGCCAGCCATAAAGAAGGGGGGGGAGGTCAGGAGACCAGCTCCCCCAGCCGCACTTTCGCGGCCGGAGATCGTGGTGGTCGGAGCCCCACGGAGGGAACTGCCGGCCATGAAGAGGAGGGGAGGTCAGGAGACCAGCTTCCCCGCAGCAGTTTCGCTGCCGGAGATTGGGTGGCCGGAGCCCCACGGAGGGGAACTGCCGGCCATGAAGAAGGGGAGGTCAGGAGACCAGCTCCCTAGCTGCACTTTCGGCAGGAGATAGTGTGGCTGAAGCCCCGGAAGAGGGAGCTGCCAGCCACGAAGAATTGGGGTGCCAGACATTCCACCATGGCCACCCCAGAAACAACTTGCTTCCCCTCTTCCGGGACTTTGGGACTGAGGGGGAGGTGGCCATTGAGGCCATGTGTGCTTTGCACAAGGGGGGTATATGTGGCAAAGTGCCCCCTGTGTGTATTTTGTGTTACGTGTTGTGTGTAAATGTTGGTGTATAGTCATTGGTACACGGGATATAAGCGGGTCTGTGTTTCACATGTATTTAAAATGTAGGTTTGTATTTAGGCACGAGGATGGCACAAATCACTTTCACGTGCTGGTTAAAATGTAATGTGTGGTCACGGGAGTACACTTAATTAATTCACGTGCAGTTGTTCCGAGATTCCAATTGAATGATTGACTAGCAATCGAGTCTCGGTACAACTGCATAAAAGCTGCATGTTTTCACTCACTCGGGGTTGGGTGTTCGAGAGTGGAGAACGGGAGAGAGAGAAGGAGAGTGAAATATTTACAAACAATTGCTATCGCGTGCTGATAGCTCCAGCACGATACTTGTTTGTTTGTTTACTCACCGTGTTTGTGTGTCTGTCCGTCCACCGTTTGTTTAGTGTTAGTTCGTTTTGTTTATGTCTGTTTATTTTGGCGAAAGTGCCGTGTCCTGTTTTGTGTGTTTGTTGTTACAACCGTTTATTTTTCTGTTTGATTATTAAACGCTGAGCGCGATCACGCCGCTCAGCTTCACCAAAACCCCAAGTCTCTGTCTGTACTGTGTTTCCTGGCTCTGCCGTGGCGTCACCGCTCAGTCGTCTTTGTGACACGTGGTGTCAGAACTGGGAGCTACAGCGCCTCCAGGACTCAGGCCAGAGCAGGAACCGCAATTTGTTTAAAAAAAAAAAAAAACACAACAAGAAAATGGAAGGCTGGAACTGGAGAGATGGCTGCCAGGATCTGGAGGTCCTCCTCGGTGGTCTAGAGGACCAAGGCTGGTGCCTTGCCTGTGGGGAGTTCGGGCACCCGGTGGTGCTGCCCCTACCAAGAGGGAGAGGAGGAACTGGCCCAGGAGAGGAAGGTGAGGAGGAGGCAGAGAAGGGGAAAGGGGAAGAGGAAGGCTGAGTGTCCACAGCCCAAGCGGGAGGAGCCCGAACGTCCTACGCCTGAGTGGGAGGAGCCCGAACGTCCTACGCCTGAGTGGGAGGAGCCCGAACGTCCTACGCCTGAATGGGATTGAATGATTGACTAGCAATCGAGTCTCGGTACAACTGCATAAAAGCTGCATGTTTTCACTCACTCGGGGTTGGGTGTTCGAGAGTGGAGAACGGGAGAGAGAGAAGGAGAGTGAAATATTTACAAACAATTGCTATCGCGTGCTGATAGCTCCAGCACGATGTTTGTTTGTTTACTCACCGTGTTTGTGTGTCTGTCCGTCCACCGTTTGTTTAGTGTTAGTTCGTTTTGTTTATGTCTGTTTATTTTGGCGAAAGTGCCGTGTCCTGTTTTTGTGTGTTTGTTGTTACAACCGTTTATTTTTCTGTTTGATTATTAAACGCTGAGCGTGATCACGCGCTCAGCTTCACCAAAAACCCCAAGTCTCTGTCTGTACTGTGTTTCCTGGCTCTGCCGTGACGTCACCGCTCAGTCGTCTTTGTGACAATAATGTATTCACAATATATTACATAATGTAAAGTGCCTGGACACACACCATATTTTGCATGTGCTCCACCAAACAGATATGAAGCAAATAAATAAGAAAGGAATGGAATTCTGCAAATTCACTTAAAAATAACTACTATCTTGAAACATAACGGAATATATCAACATTTTGTAAAAATTCAGTATATATAAAACACTCAAGTACAAAAATGAAAAGCTTTCACCATATGCTAAAAGGCTGTTTGCATTACAACAGGTGTTTGGGCTGCTACTCTGTAGACCTGCTAACATTGTTCTTCTGAAACTATGAGACGTTACAAAAACTGCTGCTTCCAATTAAAAATTCATTAATAGCTATGGAATTGTTGCTGAAAATAGAGCTATGAAAGTAAAAAAAAAAAAAACACTAATAAACTGGAAATATATTTTTACAATTTCATTCTTTTTTTCATATTGGTGGGCATACAGTTTAAATATAAGGTGACTTAAAATATGAACAGCCTATTGTGTCCTTGATTGTTATTGACCTCTCTTTTTTTTTCTTCTAAATACTAGGCTTAGCCCAGTTATTTTTTATGAGGAATCTGTAACACTTCGGTATCTACAGAAAGATTGATTAACGACCATATTTATCCCGTCAAGAATAAACTTATTTACCGAATTAAAATCACAGTGTCTGTGTTTTTATCTGCTGTACATGGATAAACTTATAAAGCCTTCTTGTTTTAAATCTAGTGCTGCCTGACCGTCGCAGTCTCCCATTATATGCAATATATAAATATATTGTTTGAAAACACTGCATACGCTTTTAAATATATTAATGTGAATATATTTATTTACAACATATTTTACAATGTATTTTGAATATAATTTAGAAAAATAAAATGTATAAATGTGAATATGTTGATTTACAAAATACATTTATAGTATATTATAAATATATTTAAGCAACATGTCATGTTTAAGAAAATATATTATAAATACATTTCAGGTTTAAAAAATATATAATTCCATATATTAAAAATCTATTTATTTTCCGTATGGGTTAGGTTGGTAGTCCAAGATTAGTGCTAGCCTGTGAAACCAAATGTTAAAGTTACAAGACTAATAAAAAATGTCTTTCTTATTGTGTTAGAAACAAACATGGTGCAAAGTTTACACTTCAGCAAATACTTGTAAACCAGGTCTATAAATGCTGCTAATATTTTGTTTTATATATAAGAAATGCTCTCTATGCGATCTAAAATATTAATATTTTAAACTTTAATGTAGTGTTTCATCTGTTCATCTATAAGCTGTGTCTTCCAGTATTAGATTCCACATAACGCAGCCAATCTTACAGCAATCGTAACTAATTCATCATTAATGTAATACTGTATGCACAAGTTACTTAATGAGAACTCAATTAGAGACAGTTAGACATAACACAGAAGGGACTGTTTAATAATGTAAAACAAATCAAACTAAATATGAGATCACTTTCCTAGGGGGTAATTTGAATGAGCAGCAAAATTATATTGTACTTAAAATAATTTATAATGAATAAATAATTACATTATTTCTTTAAAAAATTACATATTTTTAATAACAGATATTTTTACAGTACTGTATCTTTAAAAAAAAAAATCTAAATACAACTTTGTTTTTATAAAAGGCTTAATCTGCAAACTGGATTAAATTAATGAAGTTTTTAACAAGAGATTCGTTAACAGTTCTTAAAGTTTTAAGAGTAACTCATTTTAATGTAATTGGCAGAATCTTACCTATCAGTGGGGTAATGACAAGTTGAGGCATGTTGCCCGGATACTCATAAGAATACTGAAGTTGAGCATCATAAATATTTACGTAACAGTGTCTTTGGTTTTCATCCCATCTGTGCCGTAGCTGGGATAACCAAGCAAACGCCTGCCCATTAGTCACCTAATAAAATAAATGCCAAATCAATTGCCAATCAAAACAACACGCTTGGCCATCAGAGGAAAAAAATCATACTCTCTGAGTATCATGTATTACAATAAATCCTCATAGCTGTTCAGAAACGACTCGGCAGATGTTAATTATAGAGTAAGCATGTAATAGAAGAGTGATGAATAGAGCAAAGCATGCAAGGACATTTTCATTCTGATAGGGCTGATAGATTTCACTCTCAGGATTCACTCGGCCTCTTCAAAGCCAGTCCACCTACAGCTCTCTCAGATGCTGGTTTCTGCTCACGTACAGCTAACTGACCGTAGCTCGGTTAACATGTAAATGCTGGTACGTATGACCTGAAATATGGGTCCTTCCAATTATATCGCCAGATTATACTATTTAGAATAATTTATGATTAAGAATGTTGGAACCCAGTTGTATCACATTTGGATACGCAGTGTTTATATGTAAAACTGAAGGTGTGACATACCAGTGTCCCACTATACCTCGAGGATCCCTGAGGATGAGTGAATGCCTTGGAGCCAGGTAAGGTTAGGCCTGGTTAGTACCTGCAATGTCTCATCTCAGTGAGTATATCCTGCTTAAATAGCTTCAAATAAAATAATAACTAGCTTTTAACACGTTATATTAGGCATCAGTGTCTTGAGAGGAGTCATGATACGATATGATACCTGCAATACAGGCATTAGGCATATATATATATATATATGTATACCCACACACATAAACACCTCATGTATAATAGACCTGATTAACACACACTTTGTTCCATTATGCAACCAGCTTCTTAATTAAAGGTCATAACATATGTTAAACTTCCATGTGCTCACCCTTTATGTTTAATTAGGAACAGCTTCGTATATTAAAAACCGGATCTGGAGGATTACCCAGAGGAAGCCCTTTTTCAAAGCAATAATGGCACGGCTTTAACTGGAAAAATGGGACGAAAGGCAAAATTGAAGAAATCAAAACATGCTGTCAAACTCAGACACAAGCAAGGGAAAATGCCCTTTTAACACAGAGATTATTCTTTATGTTAGGCTTTTAAAATGCATGAGGGTAATTGCTACAACAAATTACCTTCTGTGCTATGAGCTTGGCTACGACGTCTCTAGCATAGACATCAATTGTGCAGGTTGTCATGATCTTCTGACGATCGACAGGGGTGAGGTCTCCTAGCAGCATGTTTATCAAGGCATTCAAATGGGTAATCTGGAAAATAATTATATTTCAATAGAGATATTACACTGCAAAACAATTTTCTTTGCATGTCAAATGCTAAATGCTGCGGTTCTGCTCAAAGAAATACTTAAATTGTAACACAATAATTTAATAGTGAGCAGTACCAGCCTTCCTCTTACGTGAAGATAAGCAGGCCAGAAAACTAAAAGCTGTATTAGCAGACTTGGTAGGCAATTCAATTGGGGGGAGCTAAACATCGCAGGATCTAAATACCACAGCCTGTTAATCATTAAATAAACCGCTCAAGCGTTTTACATCTTATTACAAAAAGCAATGTTCAAAAGAGGCACACGTGCACTGTTTGACTTTCATAAACTTGGTTCTGAAATTGTAATCATCTTAGCGGCACATAAAATACCTCCAGTTTCATTTAGCACATTCTAAATTCCTGTATATTATTCATTAGATAACATGCAAACCTCAGTTTCCCCATACAAAGTAGAGTCATCCTCGCTTAAAAACATATCGTTCATGCATCACTACAATTTCAACCCATTTCCTTTAACACAAGACCTTTATAGCTCAAAACTTCTATTCCAAAAGTTAAACAATATCTCTTTGCTCATGTAACAAGGTCCAATAGTACACTGAATGTGCTTTCTCACACATGGTCTGCCACCTGTTAGATTTACAAAAACAAAACCAGAAGTAAAAAGACAAAAGACTGAGGGTAGCTCATATCACACACAAACAACAAGCAGGCAGACGAACAAAGAAACACCAGTGAACACAAAGCACAAGACACAAGACTGCTTTTCTTTCTGCCCTCTACATTCTCTCTCCATTTTTTTCCAAACTGGTTTGTTGGTTTTAAGTAAGCTGCAAGCAGAAATTGATTCAATCAACACTTCTGATACCATCTTACTCCCGTTCGGAGGACAGCTGCAAATCACTCCATGCTCTGAAATTCAGCAGGATCATTCACTCAAGGCACGTGCAGGGGTAGGAACACAACAAAAATGAAATATTCACACACACTTTATGTCGTGATCAAAAAATAATTCAATAGTGAATAAACAAAACCAACACTCATAATAATAAATAATAATAATAATAATAATAATAATAATAATAATAATAATAATAATAATAATAATCTAAGTGATACTAAATGACAAACCATATTGTCAACATTGTTTGCATGCTGGTAGTGGTCCATGGGAAAATCCACTGTGGAAAACGTTGGGAACCACTGAAACAACATCAACTTCTAATGAGCACAGATGGACAGGATATGTAGTAGAAACAGCTGAAGGCACCTGGAGGTCGAGGTTGATTCCCTCAAACCTCTTGGCCTCCTGCACCAGTTGATTTCTGATGTCCTCGGAGTTGGTAAAGATGCTCTGTAAGTGTGCCCAGGTCCTCTGCACCCCCATCCAGATGGAGATGACCAGGTCTGCCACTATCAGCTTCTTCTGCCAGCCACTCACCTACACCAGGAAGTACACATACTTACTCATCAGGATGCTCTGCAGAGTTCCCAATCATGAAATGTACCCCCATTTTCTCTCCAATTTGAATGTCTCAGCTGCAACCGACTCATGTAGGAGTGAAGATCAATGGGTGACCACCAATGCCACATGCGTTGTTAGGTTATGCAAAGGAGACACATGGAACAGGGAATGTGCCCCAGTGCAGTATACAAGGTCAGTCAGAAAGTTGCAATAAAGCAGGCAGAAGCAAAGATGCATCGGTTTAATTAGGGACATACTGTATACTGGCTGTCAGACTTGTCAGAGCTATTCTAAGGCTGCAGTGCAACCAGGCAACCAAGAACACTTATTTAAATGGAGTAGAAACCTCCCCAAAGACAGTTACTGATCAATCTACATGTGGTTGGATTTGAGGAAGATGGAGGATTATGAGGATTGTAACATCTGAAAGGTGTATCGTGCAAAAGGACTTCACCAAGCGCCCCCTTCTATGGTTAAGGATTAGGTGATCCCTTTATGCAGAAGCAAAGGAGAAAGCCTAGTTTAGAGCATGTATTTATTTGCAGATAGTTCTTTACAAAGCTAGCTAATAAAGGACTGCTGAGCCGTGGCATTGTGTCTGCCTCGCAGAAGCAATTTTAATGGTTAACCTATCCCTGAAATATATACTCAAATGAAAGACAAACAAAATAAATCTATAAACAACTTATCTAGAAGCAATTACCTGATTGTCTTCCAGAGTTTCAATCAGATTTTCATTGGATTTCAACGTGCCTGTGCCATGATGTTTATCATAGGAAAAGTTCATCAAGCTCCAGGTTTGATTAATCTCCGCCCGCACCTATAGCAAAAATATTCATTTCTTTATTATTATTTGTTCTGTCCAAGTCTAAATGGTGAAACACTCAATATTCCAATAAAACAGCAGACTGAAACGGGTATATCTTTTCACATCTGGAGGCCTGGCTGACTCAGTTTGGTGATCTCGTGTGCACAAAACAATTTGAACAAGATCGGTACTGGGAATCTTTGCAGTGATTCTCAATTATAAAGGACAAGGTTTGTGAATAAAGACGCTACTTCTGCCATCCCTTCTTGGTGGACTTCCAATCCAGATTCACTCACATTTAAAGCGGAGCTCACCTTTTCAATTGCCATTTCCTTCACTGCATTGTCTAGCATGTTTTTGACTTCATCCTCCTCTCGATGTAACTGCAGTGCTAAAAGATCTCCCAGTGGTTGTTTTGCTCATCACAAACCTCACCTTTGGGATAGTAAACAAGCATGTTAGTAACATACTTTCTCAACCACAGCTGTACATACAAAACCATTAGCATCATGAAAAAGTACATCCACAATATGAAAGTAAGTGTAAGGGACAGGAACCTCCACGTCCATTCTCATATTCTCAATATCTTGCAAAAGATTGTTATTAAGCAGGCTTGAGCACAATTTGATAAGCACTTCTCTAGTTATATATACATTCCCAGGTTGATGCTAATAGTAATGTTTAGGAAGGGCAGGAATTGGGAATTAGCAGTTACCCCAGTCATATTCATAAGCTGTTGCCAATGCCTCTCTCCGACTGCTGGATTCTGCAACTCATTCTCTGCTTAAGTGAAGTCAACTAATTCTTAACAGTCGACTTCAGTCCAGCATACACAGCCCATGTTCAAACTTCTTTATCAAGTGTTTTCATCTCCTGAATAATGTATTACATTAAAAATGTAATATATTAAGAAGGTTTCAACGGTTTAGTTGTGTGCAATGAGAAGGGGGGATTCTATTATTCATGGGCCAGCATGGACGTGAGCAAAGCTCTCTAGTGTTGTACCTTTAAAGATGTTTAACATTAAGATAACTTACTAGAAAAGCTGAACTTAACTAAGAGAAATGTGCCTGGATACTAAAAGCATGTTCATATTCATGATATATAGATATAGATATAGATATAGATTTTCAGGTAAGAAAAAACAAGGAACTCTATACAGAATATTCAAAATTTTATCTCTTTGTTTTTATACATACATATTTGGTCTTATACTGTAATTTTCTCTAAAATGTTTCTTTTAAATTTTGTAAGTATTATTATAAAACACACATATGTTCTCAACTCCATATCCATTTGTTCAACATTTCTTTCTTTCCATGGTCTTTGTCCAGTCCTAAATAATGTCATCAGTAGTGCTCTTGAAAATGTAAATCACTTAAACATTTGGTAAATCCACAATAAACCTTAACCTAATTTGAATCTTAATGGTAAAACAGCTTAAATAATAACATATAAAAAGTACATACGGTGTGCATCTCTGTAAATAGCGTATTTGGATAAAATTACCTTCACAGACTGATTTGAGTAGAATGATGTCTGAACGACATTGTTTCAGTTGTTTATAATCTGGAACGCTGACTTCAAAGAGATTTGCCGTGTCCTGGAGTTTTTGCATTTCCGTTTGCATTTTTGCAACATTTTTCTCTAGTAAAGGTGGATACTGTTAGCGTTGACTCCTGCATGTCCGAAAGGTTTTCATTCTAACATAAATCATTATGCCGCCTCTATATGCTTGTTGTAAATGGTTAGTTTATTTTGTAATTCGTCAATAAACAGTTGTCTCAGAGCAGTGTATAATATAAGTACAAGCAAAATAACTAGACTGAAGCAATCTGTAATTTACTAGGAATAAGCTAGGAATGTAGTAAACACAATGTCTGTATAGAATTATGACATTTTACAATTCCCAGTAAAAGATTTGGCCAATTTTCTGTGTAAAAAAGTGTAGTGGACCCTAGATTTTAAAATACCCCCAGCCTTTCATAAAAAAATAAAACAGCTTAGCAGGAAAATTGACCTTATTTACTACTCTAGGCCATTCTAAAAAGGGAAGATTGTATAGTGGGGGCTGACTTTAAATCAATAAAACATGCCATTTAGTCAGTAATTTCACGCCTGATACAGGATTAATCTAACGCTACATGCTTACCTTGTCTATAAACTTATAAGGATTATGTACATCAATCTTGAAGATGATTTTATTCTGAAATTGTTCTCTCAACTCATGCTGTTTTATCTGAAAGAACACGTTTTCCCAGCACTTTTAACAAACATATCATTTAAATAAATGCTTAATATAACTGACAGCTTGAAAGCCGACAGCCTCAGTGCTGTCGTTTTAATCGATTTAAAGCTGATTGTCTACACAGGATATAATAAGCTTGTGATGGTTTTGCTGGAATTGACACAGATCTCTCTGTATTTAAAATAGGGCCTCTGCAATGGAATTAAAATTAACAGAGAATCGTTTTCTTGGATACAGCTGTTTGTAACTTCATACTGGATGGGACAATGCAAATATATTTATTTAGCCAGATATAAATCTCATTTTTAAGGGGGTCTTAACAAGAAAGTAAAAAACAGGACAACACAGTTAACATAAAACAAAAACAAACATTACAAGGAATACATTAAAAAATATATATATTTATAATAATAATAACTTAAGCAAACATTACACTTACACTCACACTCACTCACACACACACACACACAACCTCCCGTCGCCATCTTCTTGGATCGTGTTACATCGTATATTCTTAGATTTCATGATTATTTCATTTTTCATGCAGAAAATATTCAGATCAACAGATTGACAAAGCAATTTAGCTAAATGCTGTCTTGCGCTTCTATACTCAGAATTCAAGTCAACCGCTTTGATGGTAATAAAATGTAACCCCTTGCGACGTCTCTCACACAACTAATTTGTTATGCAAATGATCCCAGAAATACATTGTGCAAAGGTTGCATCTCCCTGGGGGCAAGTGGGAAAGACCCTTGGAGAGAACAGATTTAAGGCCCATGGTTGGCAGGTTGTTGTATATCCACTATGTTTGCACGTTATTGTTTCATTCTAATGTCTGGAGGCAGACTATGCTAATATCTTGAACATCGGGCGTGCACAGTGATAGTCTATAACAGTGTTTTAGTCTCCTCATATAGTACATAACCACAGTGTATAGATGGCTTAATTAAAAAAAAGAAAACCTTTTTTTTTTTAATAAATCTGAATTGAATGGCAAATAAAGAAAGCAAATATGTTTGCTGTGACAGCAGTATTAGCAAGTGAATATCATAAGCTACAGGATTAAACATATCTCACCATACAAGGGGAGGTATCATCACACCCATTTTCAAGTAGGCCTTCTCTATCAGATTAATGCAAAATGCATTACCAACAAACACTGAATTGTTATCTTTAGACAGTTTTTATTTTTTGGAGTTCACAATTTCTCGCTTCACTGGAGCCTACCTCCAGCTTGTTACGAGGACAAAAAGAGAGAAATGGTTTGGTTCAGAGCACAAAGCTGATCTCTCCTCAAAGTGAACACATTTCCTCCTGATAACAGCCACTTCATTGGCCTGCAGAGGAGCTACTTCATGCTTTACTGTGAAGGCAATCTATTCAAGGGTTTTCCATTTCTCTGGGAGCGCCTGTTGTTAGCCAAAAGAAAAACACATATCTTTTCACTCATTTACCGCCTTATACATTTTAATGAGGCAAACATTCTGAGCTGTGGTTAGAAACGATATAATCTCTTGCATTGCTTTCATTAACTATATTATGTAAACATTCTTATTTTTCAGTAAACTGAAAATTGTCTAACGGTATGTTAAACATTGTCCTTCGATAACTTTAAACAGTCAATGTACTGTATATCCTTTATTGGGAAAGTATGGGACACCAAGTTACTCCGTTGAGGTTTTTTCATGTTTCATCTAGAACAGTCGTGTTCTGGAGGTACCAGTTTATGTAAGTGATCCCGCAACCAGATCAGAGCTATTCAATCTTTATGGTTAAACAAGCCATACTGATGACCAGGGAAATCCTGAGTCACATATATGAGTCACATAGTATAGTATTTTAAAATCTATTAACTGAGATAAATGGGATATATGACTCCTAAATCAAAAGAACCATATTGTGGCGCTCAGTGAGCCACACATGGCCAAGCCATCCATTGGACATTCCTGGGATAAAATAATAAGTGCATTATGTCTGTTAACCTGCAGGGTCTATACAAACTCACACCTGTGCCTTGAAAGAATATTTTATAAGTCAGCTTCCCGTGAAAAGTCTAATATCTTCATGCGTCACAAAACAAGCAAACACAATTTAAATTGCACAATGGTTTCACTGCAATATTTTAACTACCTCAAGCTGGGTGTAAAACTGCTCAGGCAATTGTTGATCGTTCTGGTTCCGAACAGATCAGCAATTGACTTCAAGGGTTTAAAATGATCGCTTGTTATCTACCTGTTGCAGGTTCCCCGTGATTTCAACAAGACCTCCATAGTCCACGTCTGCGATTTCCTTGGCTAAACCTTTTTCTGTTTCATGAATAACAATTTCCAGCTCATTGACACTCTAATGGAATTTAAAAAGATGTGAAGAATCTACAGTTGAAACCTAAAATAAACACCTTTTTTTCAATTTCAATTAAAATAAAATAAAATATTTCGAATGCTTTATGCTCTTTGAGATTTTAATGTAGAAACTGGAGGACATGTAATACCTTAAAGTATCTCGTTAATTTCTAGTGAAATAAGAAGCACAAATACAGTAGACTGGATGTTCTCCCATAGTGTTATTAAGGAATTCTTCTGTTGGTTTAACTGGGTTCTGTTTGTACATAGCTAAAGATTGAAATATTACAATGGATTTTACAGTCCAACTATCTGGATCTAACGAATCTATTATAAACTGTCCACATTCTCAATTTAATAATAATTTTGTAGGTGAAACAATAAGAAACAAAAGGGGGCGATTTGGTCAACCTATAACCTGTCGAGATAAACTGGGGGTTTTTTGGAGCATTTTACAGCACAGGGGAATCATCGTGGAGGTTGATCCATTTCAGGGCGATTCCTTAGTGCTGTAAATGCTCAAATAAAATCCAGCTGTGAGCCCCTGCATTAAATACACACACAATCCTTAGTGTCAGTATTTATATATCCATTATAATAGGTTGTATTTGCTCGTATGATAATTGATTGCAAATGTTGCTTGGTTGAGAAAAGGTGTGAAAGGTGAGAAGGAATAGATAGAAATAGCAAGAAATGAGATTATAATACATTTATTGCGATTTATTGCGTTGAAACAGGCTTGTAACCAGGAGGTCCCTGGTTCAAATCCCACCTCAGCCACTGACTCATTGTGTGACCCTGAGCAAGTCACTTAACCTCCTTGTGCTCCGTCTTTCGGGTGAGACGTAATTGTAAGTGACTCTGCAGCTGATGCATAGTTCACACACCCTAGTCTCCTGTAAGTCGCCTTGGATAAAGGCATCTGCTAAATAAACAAATAATAATAATTTAACATTTTGTTCTTCATTAATATCATCTTTTGTTCCATTTTCATATACAATAGTATATAGTTATATATACTGGTATGTTACATCTCTATATTGCACATGCAAGACTAATGAAATCATGGAATTGTGAGAGCTTTAATGAAAGTCAAACTGAGCACACCACTGCAGGACACCTGCATTGCACCGAGGAAACTAGAAAACATGATGATTTAAGCTGCAGAAGTGGACTGCTTCATCGAGGGTAGTTTGTCTGTACTGAGAACATGGCCATAGAAAATAAACTGCCTTTCCTGTCATCCATCCACAGGTAGCTGAAACTCCTTGACTTTGACCATGACACTCTTTACTCAAGATGATCTGAGAAAGCTCAGCTAATTCAGCCACCTGGTCTACATTGGCCTTAATAGAAAAATAAAAAAGTATACAGTAAGACAGAATTTAATAATAATAACAGTATTTGCTTAGAGCATTGTCCTACCTAAAATCTCAGTTAATAGCAGATCACAAATCACACGTGTCACTGTAAAGGCTTTAACTGACACTTATTCCTTCAGCTATTATTAGCATGTCTTGTAATTACCCACACTATATTAACGTTACATTGGGTTAAATTAGCCACACATTTCAAACTGCATGCAATACCAAATAACTGATAGGTAATGCATTGGGCTACTCAATGTATGAAAGAGGCAGTCTTAAAGATATCTTTGACCATCCCATCAATGATGTCATAAGCATTAACATGTATTCCAAAGTCTAAGGGAAGTTTAAAAGTCATCTCGCTGCCATTAAGTACCAGCTGCACCTCAAATAAAGGGGCGATCTTCAATGCAGTGTCAGTGTTCTCAATAAAGTATTGGAGAGAATGTTGACAAGCCCATCTAAAACCATGCTGTCGATTTACTCAGTGTAAGCTCTCCATTCAGCAGATCCTGGATCAGAACCAAATAACTTCTGATTCTCCTGTTTCAGATAAAGAATTTCATTATTACAATTGGATACATTCATTATTACAATTGGATAAATGAGAGAGGTTTCCAATATTCGTTCAATCCCTGGGTTCTCTTTTTTCAGACTGCCTGCAGAAGATCCTGGTGACAATTGAGTCATATTGTTTGGTCGTCTAAGCCAGACTCAAACACAGGTGTCCAGAGCAGTAACTGCAGGCACCAACTGTATTATTTCTTCTTTTGCTACCACAATTTACCATGTCCGCCTTTTCCAGAAATAGTGCATATAAAAAGGCACTTTAATGTGTTGTGCTCTATAATCATGCAAACGTGACTTTTACAAAAACTCATGTACATGTTTTATGTTTACTAGGTGAGACAGCTACCATTTCTAACAACCTTTTCGTTCTAAAATGTTAAGGGAACATCTATAAATTCATAGACTCCCTAGCAAGGGGCCGTTAATATATTACACTACCATTACATAGTGAAGCTGTCTTACTTCAACGATGATGAATATTTTCTCCGGTTTCTTGGATCATATTGTAAAGCTTGCCCATCCTCTCGTCTTTGTCATTGAAGCTAAACGACTGTTTTGAAACAGAAAACAAGCAGAATAGGCAAATACGGTACACTTTTCTCCCTAATTACACCCCTTTTTAATGAGCTGGAGCTTACAGAGGCACACTGACAAAATAGACTTGTTTAAAGTAGCATACATGGGTGCACGTGCCAGTGGATTTGTGGGTCTGTGAACAATGCATTAGATTCAAGTGTTTCAGTCATAATTTCAATGCAGTAACCCACATAGTGCCCAACTGCCCATAACCTAGAATTACCCCCAAGGGAATATGATCTAATTCCATGTGTGATGGAGAATCTGCTAAGGAAAAATAATACATTAGGTGTGACTCCAAAGGTCACAGCAATACTTTAGCAGCAGACAAAAGCAAGTAAAGCTGCAGTATCACTGTGCATAATCTCTTTCTATCAGTATGGATAAAAAGAAAATCCTACTTATGAATACGCTAAAGGATAATCAACAAACAACCTAACCAACAACCAAATACAAAAGTAATTAGGGATCCCTATTTGCTCATCCAGTAAAAGCACTAACATGCTGGAGTGCAGGGCAGATCATGCAATCAAGAGCTTGCTGGTTTGACTTCTGCTGCTACAGAGTTGCTGATTTTGGCTGAGGGCCCACGGGGAGCACTGTATTGCCATTTGCACTCCCGTGGGCTTCGAAAGGAAATCAACTGGGAAAAGTTCACCTCATCACCCTTCAGTTATCCCTACTGGACAAACTCCCAAGCACGTCAGCATGCCTCTAATAGATATGTAAGGGATAATACACGACAGGGCGTGGGATGTGTTACATTAACATGCGGCTGTGGTTGGGTTGGAGGCACGAAGCAAAGTATAACTCAATATTTGGAAACCATATGCACCAAACCACCCATGTCTTGGAGAATTTGTGCTGCATTTTCAACTTGGTTTTTGGTTATATCCTGGGTATCTCAATAAGCCTGAAGATTGATTAAAAAGGGGGGATTGCAGTCAGGGTGTGACTGGGTGTCTTTCAGATCCAAAGCTTTTGAAAGTTATTGTATGTCTGTGTAACTGGGAACCACAATTTAATTGTAGGTCATTAAATGTCTTTTTTTCTGGCTTACATTAGCCAAAATGAATTTCTTCATTTACCTGAACCATAAAAACAACAACAACAAAAAAACAACATAATTGTACTAACTAGGCCTTACCTTAAATACCTAATGTTTATTTCAGGTTTTGTAACTTTAATAGGAATAGTTCTCAGTAAATGACGTCTTACATATTAGTTACTTACAGCAGGATCAAAGTTTGTTTCATATAATCCAGTCTCCAGATCTTGCTTCAGCAGTGACTGGTTCAGGTTGGAGTTGCAGTGTGCATCCAGGCACTCTGTCCATGAAGTGTAGACCTCTTCATCATGCTGATCCAGCAGGTCCAAAATGTTCTCACATTTTTTAAAAACAAGGTCAGCTTCGCTTGTCTCTAAAGATTTGAAATAACACCCAAATACAAAGCATATTTTCATGATGCTTGTCAATGCATCCCAAAGAGTGGCAGCACAAGGAGCAGTTACTGTGGCAGGAATAGGCTACTCATTATTTCCACCAAACTTCAGGCAATTTAGTGCATGCACAACTCTTCAACTAGCTCCATTTTACTGACATTTTTCAAAGCGAGTTGCTTTGATGTTTTATTTTTTATGTGGATCAGGCTGGGATAACCAGAACAACTTCAACAACCACTACTGAGCAGGTGCCTGTCAAGTCCAGGCACAGACTTCCCAGGCTTCCATGGTTCAGTATATGATGCAAGTTGCTTGAGTTCAAGAGGTGAAAAGAAGTATTGACTTGGCAGTGGGAATGGAGGTTGCCCATTAATATTGTCCTCCTGAAAGGTAAACACTTGTTCATGCTTCAATCATGTGACTGTTGCTAAGAGCAATTTCTAGTCCTGACAGTTGGATTGTTCTCAATGCTGGTGCTTCTCACCAGTCTTCAGTGGGCTGCAGCAGCAATGGAACATTTCAATGGGGCATTTCAAACTGAGTGGAAAAACAGGGCTGAAATTCCTAGATAAATAAAAAATACCTGATTTATGTGTCTAAAAATTATTTTGGTGGCTTAGGATCCTTTCAAGCGGCTCCTGGGACCATTTCAAGTTGCCTGCAATTGCTGGCATATTTTTTTACTGAGAACGGCACAAACACTGTGTAGCTAGAAGGAAATAAAAACACACCTATGAAATTCAGAGAAAAAGTTCTATAGAGAAATACCATCACATAGCAACTATAAAATATGAATTTTATTTTATAATAATTAATTTTATGGTGTGATTTTTCATAACCAAGAACTGACACCACTGCACTTAACATATGTTAGTTTTTTGGTCCTTTATTCTGTTTTACTTGAATCACGTCCTTTGTCTCCATCTATATATTTGATATTATAAAACTACAATTACTTAGCATGTGATAAAATGACAGCATTCCAAAAAAAGCAATGTAAACTGACAAATGAAACCAGGAAACTACTTACTTTTTTCTCTTTGACTGTCAAGGATTTGTTGGCAGCAGCTCATCTCCGTATCAAGCATTTAAGTAGTTTGGAGCAAAGAGTTTGTTGATGGCTAGCCTCTCCAACAGGGTGCCAAAGATTTGCAAAAGCTATCAAAAACAATCATGTCTTTGATCACACAGTTGAAATCAATTGGTAGGACTTTTGTTGACTGTAGTTTTGATATTTACAGAATATAAATCTGGAAGTTATTCGAGTGTTATTGTAAAAGCATGCATACCACAAAGATGAAACTAAATTACCTTGAAAGTCAAACAAATATATATGTTTTGTCATCTCTGCAATGATTATGTGTCTGACAACTGTCCACTCTGCACAGTCAATTCTACAGCTAGTAATGATACTGAAAATGGAAAGAAAATTGTCTTCACCTTAAAGGCAGACTCCAGCCCTCTTGTCTTGAAATGCGAGGTTAAGCACAGTTGCTAGTCGCTGATCAAAATCCTTGTTTTGTTCAATGAATCGGGTGTAATCGGAGAGAAAATCCTGTATAGATTACAGTTTTCATCAGTAACTGTGGAAGATAATATGTAAATCATTGTCAAGCCCACACATTCACTGAGAGAGTGTGTCTGCATTCATGCATATTACCTGCAACAATCCTGGCAGAAGAATATAAACTGAGGGTATTGTAGTTCACTTGCATAAACGCAAACCCAAAACACAATGAAGCAATATCGTACATGTTTTAAATTTCATACTCAGAGAATGGCAGCCTGCTGTGGGGTATTTAATGGACAGCTAATATCACTACGCTAGGTAATTTAGCAGGGAGTTTTGAGTGAGTGCTTTCCATTTTACCATTTCATGGAAAAGGTTATATTTCAGGTAATGTTGGAGATTGGGTGTGGGGGAGAAAACACTAATATTAATTGCAATATTATTTTAAAATGTGATAGTATTGACTACAGTAATAAGATAATAAAGAAGACTGCACCATCCCACTTATGGAATAATTACACTGTTTATGAAACAGTTTTCCATTTGGGGAACAAAGAAAACCGTGATGCCATTTTGTGTACTCGTTTTCCTTTAGGTTAGAGGGGGTATTAAAACAAGAATTAAACTGCAATCCCTCTTTTAAAACAACTGTCAAGAAAGCTGTAAGAAAAAACAGTTGTGTGGGTTAAAGCTTAAAAAGAGAATGTGGTGTACTTCTGTGCAACAAATTCTTTTTTTGTTGAAATTTTAAAATGTATGATTTCACCAAGTAAGATTGTAGTGATTCAGAATGTTGTTGTTTTTTTTTTTACCAGCCTCAGTTCAAAGACATACCTCGAAGAGTATCAGCCAACAATTTGAACTTATTGACAACCACAACATTGTTTTTAATTGCACACTGTAAACTATCTGCTGTGCTTTGAAGTACTGTAGATAACCCAGTAGCCACCCTCAAGTTTCGAAACTTGTATGCCATTTTAAAGTTCACTTTCATCCAGACAGCTCTCTAAGCAGTGATGACAAATAATGACAGTAAACAGGACAACAAAACTCTGAGCACAGAAGCACAAACTACCAATAACAAGTTTGCATAATAGGCAGTTTTCAGCTCCGTAGATAATGGTTCACCTTGACTAACAACGCTGTCTTCCTCAATGTCAAAAGACCTGCTCCTGGAGCCTCACTGCTCCCACCCTGCTGGGAACCGGAGGGAGGTCACTAAATTGTCTGAAAATGTTTGTTGGAAATAAAATCACTGACCTACTCCAAAATTGGCCATATTATGTAGACAGAAGAATATGAGGGTATTGAACAGAGACCTGCTGTGCCTGCTTTCTGTAGGAGTTACCTGGTCTGTGTTTGTCTTTTACAATAGATTAAAGGCATACGACATTGACAGAACTTTGCCGAAGCTGTATAAAGCACAAAGGAAACCTTTATTTGGAGGACAAACAACAGCAGCCAAACTCTAGTGAAAGTGAAGTACACTGTAAACATCAAGAATGGGTTAGAACAGATTTTACTCATAGGGCAAACCACTGATACGCCATGTTCTATACATCATGTGAATACAGTGTAAAGGGAGAGAAACAGGAAATACATATAATGTGAGTTTCCAACCATTACAAACTGTAGTGATACTGCTATGTTCAGCATTATAGGGCATTGAACTGCATCTAAACCACAGTGCTGTTCTTTCTCACAATGTATTCCCCTTCACTTCATTCCACTTCCACAAACCACAGTTGATTATCACACACGATAGGTATCAGTTCTTTGCTTATAAAGTGACAGTATATTCATGGAAACTGCTCAAGGGATATGAGTGGTGCCTGAAATTAGCTATCAGGGGAAATCAAAATGAGTCTCATTTCTGAAGATGTTTGGTGCCTTTTTGAAAAAAATAATTCAAATTGTTTTCATTACCGGAGTGCTGGGATGACACATAATCCCTATGGTGTATTCAAATTGTAGCAGATGAGTTGTGGAGAATGTTTTTGTAACACTGCAGTCTTGCAGTATACAGAGTTGTGCATACCTGCTTTAACGTTATCATTATATTTATGTATTTTGCACATAAATGGAAATAAAAAAAAGAATACCACATACAATTGACCTGAAACACAAGTAGAGCCATTTCAAAAAAATAAACATGTAAAAAAAGCAGTCAGTCAATCCAGCCTCATAGCTCTAAGTTACGTGGTGTATTACAGCTAAAACTGTATAGGTGCCCATAAACAAACACCACAATAAGTGACAGGAAGTGAACCTTTCCCTGGCCAGCAGTTTACTCCATTTCCACTGCCACAAGCCGCTGGGCCCTCAGGCGCTGCATTTTCACTGTCCTTTTTTCCAAGTCGTACCAAAATGAAATTCTGGCCTCACAAGACCTGGCCCAGGGCCACACACCAGGTTGTTATTAAGAGAGGTGCAATCTAGTTCCTTAGTACTTTGTACTACTGATCTTATTATACCAGTTTAAAGAAATTTAAAAGCACTGTGCACAGACAAAACCACTGTGTTTAGTGGTAAATAAATAGGCCTACTTAGTATTTAAAGACAAAACTATTGTGTATAATGGTAAAAAGAACCAATAAGCTAGCTATATTAAAAAAATAAAACAAAGAACTGTAAAAAATAAATAAAACTATAGGCATATAGCCATACCAGTGTGGACATGGAGAAATAACTACCCGTATGCACTAAGCCCTATAAGAGCATTTCAAATGTATTTTTGTAATACTTTAAGCTATCGGGCATATGTTAGAATTATTACAATATAAAAACCTAACTGGATGCTAGACAGCAGACACTAAATGACTTCCAAACCATTCAGTAATGTTTAATTATATTGAAATCACACACTTTACACACAGTTTGTATGCATATTGCATCAGAAAAACAAGCACCAAGCACCAAAGCTGTAGCACTGACAGTCCAACTTTCTTCATAAAACGTACATTGTCTATGCAGTAAAAGACGGGTGGATTTTAACATTTTCACCTCAACCGTTTCTTTCAAAAGCCTGTCAATTTTGTATAGATTTCAGCAGACGTGTTTCAGAGGGCATCACTCTACCCCCTGCTGTTGCTGAGATAGGAAGGTTTAAAAAAAAAAGCACTCTGTGAAGAAACAATGGAGTACCTTATACTAAAAAGAATACATTTCCTTGGCAATTACAAAGTAATATAGCCTATTGATTAACTGCATATAGCTGATTAAATAATTGTATTGCAATTATATTTTGAATGCTGTGCCATTTAAATGCTGTAAAATTACTGTATAATATGCCTGTAACAAAGGTTCTATTAGTTCTCATGCTTTGTTCTATTTTATTGCTCTGTTAAGGATCATTCATTTTTCTCTGCAGTTTTTCTTTAACCTCAGATCATTCATTAAGTGTTAAGACAGTTTGATGTTGTGAAGGTTTGCCTCTGTCAAGACTGTTCTATAGATAAATACACCAGTCATCAGGGTTACAGTAATGTACAAATATGAATTTGTATGCTATTTTTTAAAGACTAAATCAGTGATATAAAAGGAAACTTTTCCATTACCAGATTCCCGTAATCCAGCGGATCGTACTTCCTTTCTCGTAGGACCCTCCACCCGTCATGGAATTCCTCGTTCATGCCATACAACATTTCACTGAGAATCTTTCCCTGGGATTCCCCGAGTTCGATCTTCTCCAGTTTGAGGAAGTAGAGAGCTGATGCAAATAGCTCCTGGAAAGCATCACATTTCATCCACTGAATTACTACTTTGGTGGTCACCATTAAAAACTATAATGGGGAGAGGGCTTTAACTCATCTTCCACGGGTTGTATCTGCTTAGCAGACAAAACATAATACAGTTGAACTACCTTTAACAAAACCCTTTAATTCAAACGAATATCTTATTTCTAAACTGAAGAACGTGTCCCACAACATTTTCCACATGTTTCAAAAAGTCCCCTTTGTCCAAACACTAATATACAAGCTCTTTGCCCTCTGAGAAGTTTGAACAAAAGGGGTTTTACTATAGTAACACTGCATGTCTTTTCATGAACTGGAGATAATACATTATTATGCAGCACGTGACGTATTTACCTCAATCTTCAGCAGACTGTCGAGGATCCTGTCATTTGGTGCAAAAACAAGATTTGAAGGGAAGTCCCACTGTTTCACTTCCTACCCTCCTCTGTAATACCGGCTCATCCTGTCTTTGTTTTGAGAGAAAGACTTCTTAAAGCTTTTCATTGTCTGTATGGTTTGTTGCACTTTCTCGATTCCTTCTTCCAGTTCCATTTTAAAAAGCTCTTCAGGAATCAGGTGTACAAAGGCCTAGGGAGACAACAAAGGCCGGGTTTTATTTATTTTACTTGTTTGTACTCTAAAATCAACTTCATTTTATGGGGGACACAAAAAATACTGGCATCACTCTATAGATATACCTCCTCTCCTTTTCAGAAGAAAGTGCTATTCAAGGTAACTTGCTTTTAACCAAGCTATAGTTATAGTGTAGCTCAAATAATAGGTAGCTTGTTCCATAAAATCAAGTAGGTTGATAGTACTTTGCTGTTAATACTTTATACCCGTTCGATCAGAAGATTGCAAAACTCCTGCAGCAAGATGATTCTGGGTGGAACACAATAGTATTTGGAATGGCTCCAGATCAGGCAGAGGGTGTGGAAGAGAGGGGCTATGAGAACTTCAATGCCTGTAAAAGTACATTCTTCAAAAGTAGGCAATGTGACGTTTCAAGGGTCTAAGATGTAGCTCCATGTCCTCCGCTTCTGAGACAACTAATAGCAAAGTGAAACATTTATAGATATAAACCAGAATCAAAAATATCCACACCCGCCTGCTTCTGACTGGGATCTCATCTAATTTTAGTCTGACATAATTCATTTTATTTGTTTTAAGATTCACTCTCAGTACAGGTGACATACTACCCCCCACCCAGTTCATTTTCTCAGAAGAGGTTTATTTGATATTTAGAGTTTTATAGTTTGGACAATTTCATAAAGGCACAGTGAGTGTGATTTTACCTTCATCCACTTTCAAGATAATTTCTTTAAAGGTTGTAGTAGCTGCTTTTTATCTTTTTCAAGATTTCTATTATCTAAACCACTTTTGGGTTCTGTATCTGTGGAAAGAAAAAGTACATTATATTTTATAATAATAATAATAATAATAATAATAATAATAATAATAATAATAATAATACAAATTTATGAGAGGAATGTTAGTTCCTTAAAACAAGTTATCAGCAAGAACTGCCAGAGACTCTCAATACAGCAAGGATATGTGTTTTCAGGGTATTGGTGCAGCAAAAGCAAATCAGCCAAAAGCACCATTTCACTTTTGATTTGTAGTTCCCAACACTCTTGGGTGAAATGTAGAAAAGAAAAGTCAGTATCTGTCATACAGTAAGAGAAATAAGTCGCCAAAGTAAGGTAAAAATGTCCTTTTCCTTTTTCTCCTGTTTTTTTGCAGATATTTGCAGACCCAAGGCACTTTTATCCACACATATGTATATTACAGGACATCCAAGTTTAATGACAATTAACTTTAATTAACTTTTGTCAACATGGAAATATACTAGGGAATACATTTATTTTGACGTCTGTATCATTTATATTAAACCATTTATTGATATTTTAAAATGGACAAGTCGCACACAAAACAAAAACCGGAACTTTTTTTAAGACCCCAGGGAGTCTTATCCACCCACATGTGTATTAGAAGACATCCAAGTTTAATGACAATTAACTTGCTTTGTCAACATGGAAATATACTAAGGAATGCACTTATTGTGACGTTTATATCAGTTATATTAAATGATTTCTTTCTGTTTGAAAATGGAACATTTGCCTGCTATATATATATATATATATATATATATATATATATATATATATATATATATATATATATATATATATATATCATGCATGGGATTTAAAACTATAACTTTCAGTTTGCAAGCGTGTTGTGTTACTGTCATCAGTGCTACATGATTAGTTGAGAAAACAAGCAGTATTTTGAAAGATTAAGCTTAGAATTCTCTGAACTGTTATTTTTTTATCTGAAAAACACATTGGAAATGTGAAAAAACGACAAGTTTTCAAAAGTACCCAGTCATTTAACGTGAAGATATCAAAAACACAAGCCAAGTTTCAAGAAACCATTGGGGCAACACACATACATACAGTACATATACACATATATTAGGACACTTATTAGGACACCTACTTGTCTTCAGATCTCTCTATGCACAGCGGCAGTAGCAGCGGGGTCCTTCCTTCCACCTGGCCTCGCAGCATGATAAATTTGCTTTTGAATTTTTCAACATGTTTCCTAATGTCTTCTGAAATCACCCGGGGCCAGCCAGCATGATTATTTGTGTTGGCCAAAATAGGAACCACAACCTATGATAACATATGCATTAAAACCAACAGCACAGACGACAGCTATTTATTATGTATCAGTACCTCCCAGCAAGCAGTGATCAGAACCTTCATTCATTTCAGGTAGCTAATAGGAGTTCATAGCAGGTCAGCATAGAGGCTTTAAAGAGGCATAAGTAAATGACATAGATTTGCATGAATCCGATACCATACGAGGTTAAAGAAAGCTCTCGGTTTGCATGTCTATTGCACTGAAACATTCAAGACTATTTAACCTCAGCTGTGTACTCGTGTCAAAGAATGCTATTAGCTGTAAAACATGTCAGTCGTTAGGGGGAGCATTGTTTTGTATGTAAAATGGCCCACTTCATTCATTTACTACAGAGGGAGCAATTTGCCAGTATGCTTCCCATAGTGTATAATACAGGTGTTATTTTAAAATATGGATCCCTACATAAATATATTGTCTTTTACAATTACCTCGTTGATGAGAAATGGTAATTGCTCCAGGGGAAGGCAAGACACTTCTCCAAAACCAAGCTGATTTTTTAAATTAGTCTTGGATATTTTTGTACTGCCATTCTTCAAAATGCAGAGCAATTTTGTTTTCAAAGAAACAAAAGTCTTGGAAAAAGAATATACATTTCTTCCACAACACAATTGATTATGTCATTATGTCCATGGCACCACTTGTAAAACAAATGATTTCCATTACACAAGAGTAGATGTTAAAACTTCATGCTGATTTAAACTCGGTCTCGCCAAGATAAGCACCAACTAAGACGTAGCTTTACAGTAAACTAATGTGATCCATAGGTGTCTCCATCCATTTGCGCTTCCTTCCATATGATGATGTAGATATCCTTCTGTCAGGTGTTGATGGCTGAAGTGTAATGCTGGCTCCAGGGATCAGCACACGCAACGGCTGCGATGCTGGCTCCGGGGATCAACCACAGTGCGGTCTCCCCAGCGCATCAGCATGACAACCGTCTGGATTGAGCTAAGTAGGGTACATCTCTGGGGTCTTCAAGTGGGCACCTTCCATCCTCTGTGTTTCGTCGACTAGCCCACGACACCTCAAGAGGGTTCGACGGTGATTCTGGCGTCCCAGAATCACCCCCCTCCGTCCCCCACTCAACTCAGCCCAGCTTACTTACCTGTACATCAGTGTTTCCTTCTTTCTATTGTGCTTGAGATCCCCAGCCAGAATCGTAAACAGTATATAACAAATTTAGGCTCATACATTACTTTATTTGCAGTCTAAAAGTCAAGCAAGTTCAACCTTTTAACCACAAACCAAATGATTTAGCTTTAAGGTTCTGCCTCACCAATACACATAATCATAAAACTGCGCAGATGCTGTAAGTGGTTGGCCATGATATTTAATCGTCATATTCGTAAGCAGTGTTCTCCCTAAACAATCATTTTCTTTTTGATCCAGGAAGTCTATCAAAAGTTTCTGGTGCTCCTCTGCAGCTATGAACTGATTCCATTTATCAGTTGTGCTCTCTCAGAAAACCAATCTTTTCATCACTGGTTTTGAGAGGTTCCAGCCAAGGTCTGATGTTAGTTTCCCTTTATGGAGAATAATAAGCAAAACTTTTTTTTTCTTTTTTTAAATACTTAACTGTAAAAAAGCTCAAACTGTAAAAAAAAATAAAACAAACAAACCAAAAAAATAAATTAAAAAAATTGAGGAAGCTACCTAATTACTAACATGAAAATAATAAAGCTTAATACTGTTCCCTGTTACACTTCACCAAACATTTCTCCAGTTGTTGGCTCATTGCTCATTCACACATATGGATCCACAATTACGGTTATTTGCTTCTGTATGTGATATATTTGCAATTACACCACAAGGAAGAAGTTTATGTACTGTATGAAGAGGAAAAAAAGTTAAATATTAAAAGATTTTCTCACAGGATAAAAAAAAGCGAAATACCTGACTATGGTCTGTTGGCTTGTCTCTCAAAGTAACTGATATATAAACCTGGGCATTGTCAGGTGGTCTGACAAGGAAAATGAAATGCCTTCTGGTGACAGGTTGTGTGACACTGACAAGTACCTGTCTGACTGTAAGACATGCAGTGTAACGTGCTGCACACCTGTTTGTACTGCAACCTGATCACATCCAAGGCTTCCTGGAAAGCTCCACCATCCATCTGAATGAGAAATATATATGGGGTGTATCAAGTATGGGAAGAAAAAAAAAAAAAATCCTGTTTGATAGTGCCACCACCTGCTTTCATATGGCTTTGCAATATGTACTGGAATACCCAACATATTTATTTGTATCTTATGTACAAGTTTACAATGCATGTGGAGAAAAGTAGATTGCTAACCAATTTGGTTGTACTAGAAATCCTTTGCCCTAATTTGGTTACTTTTAACACAGTAACTAAACTTTCCAAAATATTGTCGACTTATGGACCGATTTGAATACACTCAATTAATTAGAGTAATTAACCTTCACATAAATGACAATTCTGTAACACATTTCATTAACTCGGAAACTGTGATTCCATGTTCGTTATATGCTATTAGGTGTTATATTATAATTAATTCAATTAATTAAACACAAATAGCTTATGTAAATGAGATTGATTAAAAAATGGACCTTTACCTTTATAGGCAATATTCTTTCATTTGCAACGCACGGGTGTCTATCAGGCCTGAAAGCTGCCCGAGGAACGGTTGAAAATGAAAACAGGTTAATTTATCACGATAAAAAAATCTTTCAAGATAGGCGTTACTTCAAGACAAACATCAAGATAGGAACGCTGTAACACTTGACAAGAATGCTGTTTCATAAGAAATGACACATTTTGATGTTTACACCACTGTGTCACAGACAACTCCTCGCACAGGAAATTGCAGTACTTTGATGCACCGCCCTAAAATAATTTACATAATCTACATTTATCTGAATACAACCAAACCTTGAGTTTTAAGAAATCATTTACATTGTTCATTGGTTTGTAAAATATGTGGCAGCTGAATCTCCATTTGTGACTTTAGCTTCTTGTGCAATTCCGTTTTTTGGTTTATGGTTTACTTCTCGGCATCTTGCAGAGTAAATATTTTAATAAATCACACTCCCACGCATGAAACAAACAAAAAAAAAAATACTTTGCATGAGTCCCGATGTGCTTACTACTTACCTTTAACCACTGCACTGCAGTCAAGAATTTGTGGAATCTGATGCAGTCCTCAGATTGAGCTGAATGCCAATATACAGTAGTAACACTCCTTAACAGAGCCAAACTCATACAAATGTGAAGATTTTGGATATTATATAATCAATAAAAACGGTGGCCTAAATGAATAAGTTTATGACACATACTTTGTTGATGTAGAGAAAATAAATGAATACTTACTAAACTACATATTTGTATATTATTTAAATGAGGCAAGTAGTTTTATCTACCACAACCATCATCACTCAGATATGAACTGCTTGTATTTCAGTTTATTATACATGTTGCATAACTAAGTCAACAAAATACTAAATACTATAAAATCAAAAGTCAAAATAGTGTTTTATTAGTGACACTGTTATAATATATTTCAAAATACATGAAGGTAGCTTCTGAATCCGAGGTGGCCCTAAAGGTTACAATATTTTAAAATATTGTCAAGTCAATATTTGGAAACTGGTTACTGGCATAATTACGCCAGTAGCAAGACTGTATAGCACTCAAATGTACCTTTTTCTCTTTTTTTTTGACAGGATCCATATAATGAATGGTAGAAACAATTGTTGTGTATATATATATATATATATATATATATATATATATATATATATATATATATATATATATATATATATATATATATATATATATATATATATAAAGAATAAAATAAAAAAGACAAACATTTTAACAGAGTGCATATACTATAAAGACTTTTCAGGGCAGTATTTAAAATTTAAAAAAAAAAGAAAATATACAAAAAGAACACTTAAACTCAGGTTGATTAGTAAACATACAACATTCACAATAAATATGGTTTCTCCCTAGTTAAAAAGTAGGAAATTATTATTATTATTATTATTGACATGATTATGCAGACAGCAGAGTCCTAATGAAAGGGACTTCTGTCAAATGGCATCTGTTGATATTTTACAGGTAATTTAGCAAAAAGTAATTAAGACCTTGACATATAAAGTATCTTGACACATTATCTCATCCATGGATAAGGATGCTGCATAATTATCTTTGTCATTTGGTCCATCACATGATAAATCGTTATTGTTTATAATAACAAACCAGCACCAGCCTGCAAACACCGCAGAAAACGGACTGTGCTACCTTGTATTTTGACTTTATTGCATGACAGTGTTAAAACTTTTTTTAATTGGCAAATTAACCCTTTATCATGGCTTTTTATAAAGGATTCAGACTTTAATTGAGTTCCATTGGAAAATGAAGTTTTACAAAAGTAACACACTTAATATTGTACATATTTAAAAATGTAATTAAAATAACGAGTTTTTGATACAACAAAACCAGTTTACTAAGTAAAGCCTACTATAAATAGCTTTTGCTGCAAGTAATGTATATTAAACGTCAGATCAACAGAATTACAAGAATAAAAAAAACAAAAAAGTTTTAATTACATGATTGTTTCCTTTTGCAAACTATCTTAAGTTCCAATTAACAGGTGGCAAAACTCCCAATGCTAAGCAAATTCAGACAAGCGTGTATCAATTACAGGACATAATCAAAAAAAGAAAATTGCAGGAAAACTTAAGATGTGCAAAAAAACAGCTTAATGTAGACATGACACATCTAGACTGCTCAGACATCCCAGTACAACCTGGACCACCACGATTTGAGGCTGATCATTTCCATGAATGCTTGGTTTAGATGAATCTCAACTTGTGAAGGACTCATCCCTACTCTCATCGTACTTTATCCACCTTTCATTTGCAAAATATGCACACCTACAATTTCCCTATTTCATTTTTTTTTTTTTAAGCTGGCCAAACTCAATTCAATTTCAATTTCAATTTTTTTTTTTTCTTGTCATATTACAAATAAATTTTTCAGAACTATTACACATGAACAGTAGCTAAAACCACATGCAACTCCACCATTGTATACTACACAATATGATACAAAATAAGGCATTTCAGTGTGTATTGTAACCACATTAACTAATTGTCTTTTTTTTTGCCCATCGGTATAAAGACTGCTAAGGAACATTAACTGATCATTCTTTCTTTTATATATATATATATATATATATATATATATATATATATATATATATATATATATATATATATATATATATATATAATAATAAAAACACGACCAATAGACAAGTTATTATTGAATTGGATACTCCATCACCTCACTGGCAGCCACTGTGACGAGCTGTAAAGGTATTTCTGAATTGGAAAGAATCTCTTGCGGGCTGGTGTTTGTGGAATTCACAGTCCCAATTGCCTGCAGAGAGCCCTGCTGAATGTTGGTAAGGATGAGGGTAGTTCCCCCTGCTGTAATAATGTTATCAGAGGACGCTGTTGCTTCCACCGTTGCCATGACTGTACTGCTGGAGTTAATGCCCTTTTTGTTTTGATGGGTTTTAATATGCTTGGCAAGATGGTCGCTTCGCATAAAACGTTTGGAACACTCCGGGCAGACAAACTTCTTCTCACCTGTCAGGGGAAGAATTGATTGAATTTTAAAAGCATCAACAACTTGAACTGGAAGGAGAAAAAAAGAATTGTCCAGAAAAGCAAAGAGCACCAATTTAACATCTGTGCTATTTCCCATGGTGAAGGTCAGTTAGACTTGCACACATAGGGCATTCAGTTACATGAATTGAGATAAATACTTTCTGGAGATCTGTACTGAATCTATTGGACAGGGAATTGTGAGGGGCATGAAGCAATACTGTACTTATTGACTGATTGATTGAATCAACCTTTTAAATGTGAAAGCGCACACAAACCATTACACAGGCACCAGAAATGTCACGTTTGCAATACATAAAACATTTAATAAAAGTGAACTTCAGTGACACACATCCCTGCCACAGCTTTAAATGCTGTATAAAAATAGAGCCCTGTATGCACATGTAAAAATATGCTACAAGCTTCAGACAGACAGACGCCTTCAGATACTGTACCCCAGATTTTAAAACTCTAACTTGTGCTAAAGAGTTTAATCACAATTAAATAAGCAGATCTTTGTAAAAATTTAAAGTGTGATAGATGTACATGTGTATAGACTCTTCCACTATATGCCTGTCACTAAGGATATGTATTCCCACCATAACATTTTAGCATATTATCACACAATTACTGTGATCAGGTCCATTAGGACTGATGCCAAACACAAGCATCCTATAGTAAAGTTTCAAAACCACTCAGTCAGATGTAGAGCTAGGATATAAATGATGCACAATGGGGGCACACTGGTGGCATTTTGTCTCTTCAGTTATCATAACACTGAGCAACAGAAATTCTTGGATCTAAATCTGGAATTAACTATTTATGAGCTTTACTTCTTCTATACATTTGCAAACCATGTGGAATAGCATCTTATAAAATGTGGTACTAAGATCATATAAGCTAAATGAAGGTACATAAATTGTGACTGCAGTAGCAGGTAGCATTTTCGTGGCCTTACCAGTAACATAGGACGCTGTGGGTGGTATCATTTTGCAAGGCAATACTTACTGCCATGAAGTCTCCTTTTTTTAACCTATTCAAGTATCAGTCACCTTTCATACAAAGGTTTAAAATATATTCAGTAACATATTCTTCATTGTGCCCATTGGTAAAAACATCTTACAATCAACCTGCCTGTGTGCATTGTTCTGTATCTCTGTACTCACACATGCACAGAAACCTACCTGTGAGCGTTAGTCTGTGTCTCTGTACTCACACATGCACAGAAACCTACCTGTGTGCGTTAGTCTGTTTCTCTGTACTCACACATGCACAGAAACCTACCTGTGTGCGTTCTTCTGTGTCTCTGTAGCTCGTCACTGCGAGTGAATCTTTTGCCACAAAACATCCAAGTACAAACAAAGGGCCGCTCGCCGGAGTGCCAGCGCAGGTGGGCCCTCAGGTGCGACGTCTTTCCGTAAACCTTCCCACAGCCAGGAATGTGACAGATGTGCTGTTTCTTCTTTCCCAGGTTAGACCCCCTGAAAACACCAACAGTCTTCCTTTTATATCTTTGCCTCATTATACACTTTTACAAAGTCCACAAATTACACAAATACCTTCTACTGCAAACCAAGGTTTTAAAGTCCATACCTTAACTTTTTAATAGCACTTACAGTATCGCTGACCCCCTTTGTTATTTTTTTTTTTTTTACCTGTGTTTAAAATCTAGTTATCAGTTTGCAAGCCCTACTTTAGGCAGTCTGTTAGACTTGCACTTTGTCAGTCCTTTCACCTTGGCGATGTGAAATTTACTCCACCCCTTCACTGTCTTTTCTGTCACTAACGAACCTGCTGCTTCACCCAGTTTGGTACCAATATGCTACCCTCCCTCAGTTACTGTGCTCAGCTTACCTTCCTCCAGCCTCCTTGCAGTTGGGGCAGGTGCAGGCCACTCTCCGCAGCCTCTTCCCTTCCTGACTCTGTTGGTCCACTTCCTCATCCACCATCTGCACCCTCAAATGGGACAGGTCACTGGTGTTGAGGGTCGAGTCGCTGCTCAGCTGCCATTCCTCAGTGTCCGGCTCTTCTTTTATTTGAATATCTGACAACGAAAACACTCCTTACTGGCCAACGAACAGTCTATTCACCACATAACACAGTGCCCAAACCCTTTCTATTGCTGGGATTTAATGCCTTTGTTAAAGAAACTCAAAACAGGGATTTCCTTACAGCAAAACTGGACGAACAAACAAAGACGGAAATAAAACACTCAACAAAACACACTCATGCTTAGCATCAAGTATGAGCTTATTTAGTCCCACATGGGTTTTACTATTTTCAGTTGTTCTAATTAAGCTCAGGTGCAACGCGCAGCTGGGAAGACTCAAATCGTCATACAATGGGGACCATATTTGTATCCCTTCCAAACAACATTGCAGATAAACAAACTATTTATGCAAGAGCAAAGAGAAAAAACAACATGCTTTTCCAGACACTCTGGCTCAGCCACAAGTGCGTTCTTAACCCTGCGTCTTGATTTCTTAACTTAACCAGGCGCTCTGCCAATAGAGTGCTATTAACAAAAACACACACTTCCTGTAACAGAGATAGCACATCCCACCAGGCTTTGTTTACTCACTGGGATTGTGTTTTTGTTAATTGATGAATGACATCAGGCAGAATCTAAAGTTTTGAACCTCAGTTATGAACCTTGCCAGACATTTAGCTAGATAGATGAAAACTATACGGGTAATTCCATGCCAACTCAACCAGTACCGTTGCCTGTCCCGTCTCAGATTTTCCTAGAAAAATTCATCTGGGGTTTTTCAGACACGCCAAGTTCAGAAACGATAGCCATTTTTTTTTTTTTAAATAAATCTATATTATTCAGATTAAGCTAAAAGCTGGTATAATGAGATTTATGTATGGGTCATTGCACAAAATTTCCCCTTCGACCTGTGTGAGAAAGTGACCTTGACCAGAAAAATCACCCTGGGTGCACTTCAGATGCAACCATCATGTGTAGCACCTCGTTCTACTCGTATTGAATAGGGCTTTTCAGAACAAAATACTAGCAGCACCCAACTCACTTCTGGCAAATTGCATGACGATGGGTAACTGACAAGTTTTATTTGAACTTCAGCCTAACCCTTTACCATGTAGGGGATGTGGGTCCTAAAATGTAAGTATTGCTGTAAGATCCTTATGAACCAGTCTTCCAAATTCTATGAAAAACCTTTGGTTTCAAGTCCCCCCACTGGTCATTAAACCCCCTTGAAATTTGAATTTTTGCTATTTGTACCAAGTTTAGGCCGTAATAACTTGCATAGATGTTAATGAGATCTACAAGCATCAAACAAAATATGTTGGTATCCAGGGATTTTGGGCTTATTTGGGGGTTAAAGTACCACATAGTTCTATCCAAACTGACTATTTCTTCAACTTTGCATTCTCTGAGGATTGATCTAGAGGAAAAAGTAAGAATGTGGGCTTCTAATGGCACTAGCTTGGAGCTGAGGGGTTATGGACTTGCATATGGGACTTGGTACTTCGTTGTTATGATGACTCATTTGAAACTACCAAAACCTTACTTTAATTGGATTTTAAAAACCAAAAAGTGATAAAGTGTTTTTTTTGTTTTTTTTAATAAGTTGTGGTGCCTACCTAGGGGGATAATTGATTGACTGACCAACCATTTGTGAAAAAGCCATTTGCTGCATTCTCATGCTAGCCAATCAGTCAATCTCAGGCACAACTGAAAGTCTTTGGTTTAGGAGGTCTTCAATAACAGACAGGTATATTTAAAAGGTGCTGTAAACAAGGAAGATTTGTTTTTTTTAATTTATTTATTTATTTTTAAGAAAAACGGTGAATTTAGTTTTTAAAACCCAACTAAGTAAGGTTTTGGTAGTTTCATATTTGTCATGTAACAAAGAAGTCCCGAGTCTCATGCAAGTCCATAACCCCTCAGCTCCAAGCTAGTGCCATTGGAAGCACACATTGTTACTTTTTCCGCTAGATCAATCCTCAGAGAATGCAAAGTTGAAGAAATAGCCAGTTTGGACAGAACTATGTGGCACTTTAGCCTCACCAAAGTGGCCATAAGCAATCCCTGAATGCATGACAAATGCAACTTCAAAAATCTGCCAAAAATCTAAAATCCCTGAATACCATAATATTTTGTTTGATGCTTGTAGATCTCATCAACAACTATCCAAACATATCTTTGGGTGATTTTTTGGAGTCCCCCCCACGCAAGTTAGTATGTCCTAAACTTGGTACAAATAGCAAAAAGTCTAATTTCAAGGGGGTTTAATAATCGAGGTGCTACACAGGATGGTAGCATCTAAATTGCACCCAGGGTGATTTTTCTGGTCAAGGTTCCTTTCTTACTTTAGGATGACCTTTTCACGGTCACAGGTCGAAGGGGAGATTTTGTGGAATGACCCACATATAAATCTCATATAAATCTATACCAGCTTTTAGCTTAATCTGAATAATATACCTTAAGGAAGTTCTGTACAGTGCTTGGTTAGCACTGTGGCTAAAACCAATACACCTCTGGAGGCCTGGCTTGTAATTTAAATATGTTTGGTGGGCTTAAACTGCAGTCTTTAAACAGTAGCCCACAGTTAAAACTCTAAACACAATTCTGCACTGGCACCTTTGCAGACAGTCCCTTACCCAGGGTGGTCAGTGCTGGCTTGAGGATGCCTGCACATTGCCATTGCTTACAACCTCTGTAAATAAATATCCATGCCATAGCCAAAGATCTGGACATAATCCATGCATCAAACATGAAGTGAAAATGATACCACAACAGGTCTCCAAAGCGTGGTTTGTAAATATGAAGAGTCTGCATCCTGTTGTAGTATTGTTGATTATCAGCGAAACCAGTAATAGAAGAACCCCACTGTAGCTAATTCTTAAAAAAAGTTCATGCAAATATGACTTCGCTTTATAATGCTTAATTTCAAAAAACACATGGAAAAGACGTACACACCTGCAGGGCTGCTTGTGTCTTCAGTCTGTTGAAACTGAATTCCAGAGGATGTTATAGAATTCACTGTGACAGTCTGCAAATTTGGAATCTGGCCTGTGCTTATGCTGACTGGAGTGGATCCAAGGGTCCCACCTTGCCCAAGAGAGAGCGTCTGCACAGGGGCCAGTGTGATCTGCTGGCTGGAGGGGTTTTGGATCTGGATATTCTGCACGTTCTGCACACCCTGTACCTGGAAAGTCTGCCACTGGATCTGCCCAGAAGGGGTCAGCATCTGTGCCTGTATCAAAAAAGTTGTCCCTGGATTTAGCAGCTGTAAATTCTGCAGAGCCTGCTGAGAAATGGTTTGCCCTGCGGTCTGAACACCCTGCATTTGCTGCTGTGGGATGCCCTGGACAATCTGGACTTCACTGGTGGTCTGTGGCTGGGTCTGCTGAAGCTGTATAATGGACTGTGCAGAGGAGACCTGAATATTTTGCATCTGGGTCTGGTCGTGATGAGTTGTCTGAATGTAGTTTCCCTGAAGTTGTGAAGCATCTGCCTGGTCGTTGGTGGAGATTGAAGTACTTGAAGTTTGCTGCAGTACACCTGTACCGTCTATTGTTGCATGCAGCTGCGAGGACGACGTTGTTGGCACGTACATGTCTTGATTAGTGTTGGACTCATGAACAGATAGCGTGTGTGACATTTGCTCACCAGTGTTTTCAGAATTATCCGAGGTATCCATGGCTTGTGGCACCATGGGCAAGTTGATCAGCTGACCGTCAGCGGTCACACCAGTAGCAATAGTCTGTGCAGTCCCTGAGAGTCCGAGGGAATCCAGGTCAACGCTGTTGATGGGTACAAAGGTAATATTTCCAGGCAATCCGACAGGCACATTAGTAACAACTTGACCTTGGCTGTTATAGGTAGAACCACCTACAGAAACACCTTGAATCTGTACAGAGCCGTCTGAATGCTGAACTTGGCCAGCTTGTGTCATGAGGTTCTGACTGTTTGTCAGGATATTGGCGGATGACGTTCCAGCAGAAGTTGTATTACAATCGGGCAATATCTGAAAGTGCCCTGTAGCATCCTGACTCAAAGATGCATTATCTACACCAGATGTAGAGAAGCCCAACTGTACCTGTTGCCCATCTGCGGTGTGAATGTGTGGAATCACTTGGTAATGTATATTAGGCAATGCATCGCCAGAAGCATCTGTTCCTGAAGTCACAAAGATCTGTTGGTTTTGCAAAACATACTGTCCATTTGATGTTACTATCCCTGTGTTTGGAATCGGTAGTAAGCCAGGTTCCTCTTTTATTGTTGCATTAGGAGTCAAGACTTCCCATCTATTTGACGACCCTGTTAACTGTACAGAAGCCAGATCGGAAAGCTAAAAAAGACAAGACAAAAAACAAAGAAACTGAGTTAACATCTTTAAAAAGTGAACACTGTTTAAGCATGGATTATTAGTGAGTCAGCTATACATTAAGATTTCTAATAAATATAATGTTTCAGTTGATTATTCAACTGACATGCACAGTAGTTTAAGTATTGTTATGGGTAAGAACTAGTTTTTCAACACTTCTGCTTACACTTTACCTGCCAAATGAATCAAACTGTGCTTCACGCCTCAACAAGCAGATAGAAAGTCTCTTGTGGCTGGTCCTGGAAATTATCTACC